>CAADRB010000004.1:4022171-4166052 GCA_900708905.1 Hymenolepis diminuta | reverse complement strand
AGGGATTTGTATGTACATTTGAATGACACTGGTGCGCCAATGGTTAAACGGAACATGAAATATTAGAAATGTTGAGGTTTTCTCTGAGTTGTTTCGCAATTTATCATCAATATTGTAAAAGTCGTGTTTGAATTGGCTGTTTGCTGTTAAATAAACACCTTTCTACCAAGACCTCATAATGTATTTCCTAATTGATTCAAACCCTCGAACTCCAATGTCTCAAGAATCTTAGATATTTCTGAGTAACCAGCATTGAGGAGCCTTTGCTATCTTTCACTATATTCAATTACCGATACTATTGGTGAGAGGAGATGGGTTTCTTCAAATATCCGAGGTTCTCACCTCGTGTTTGTTTTTTTCAGCGCGTTTAATTGGGTTAGTTGCACTTGGACGTTGCTGACATTGCTGGATCTTCTTTCCCGAATTTAATAAGAAGTGGAAAATCTTAATTGCCTGTAGTTTTGTATCCTTAAAATACGATAGTCGAATGCAAATTGGGCAAATGGAGACAAATCTTAGGAACGCCCTACTGAAAGAATTTTCTATTAAAGTGCACTTTTATTTTGAGATCGGTATTTATTATAATTTATTGACAGGGATGAAACTGCTGTGAATTAACGTCTCAGTTTATTTCTTAGTTTTTTTACGATGAGCTTGTGCAGTTTGATAACAATGGAATTAATAATAAGTGTGCTCGGCTCTCTAAAAGGAACGAGTTTTATGCTAATTACCAAAAACAACCTTTTTTAGCACTGTTGACACGCTGGCAGAGTGTGAATACAAAAACAGCTCATTGTTCTTTTTTTATCGTTAGTTTTTGGGATTCTGTGTATTTGTAGACAATTACCAAATATACTAACCACTCTAGGGCATAAAGTGAGCTCGGTTCGGAAGTAGAGATTGTGGGACTTGCTCCTTTCCTAAGTTTTCTTTTTTTGCTGATCCATATACCTCAGTCTCTTAAATTCCGTTTGTTGAATTATTCCACTTCTGAACTATTAGTCTTTGTTATCTTACTTCGTTATATTGAACTTTATTCTTTCCATTTCATGTCACTTTTTAGCTTACGAGTTTGTGGAATAGTTCGTTCTCCGCCAACAAAAGTATTCAGTGTTTCTCCATTTCTTATGCTGCTGTAATTAGGGTTTAACCTGTTTCTTTATGCAATATTGGCAAATCTTGGCCTATTTCCTTCTACCAAAGAAGTTTTCCTTCACCCTCGTCTCAAATACTTCTGGAAATCCCCGTCTTGTCCTAATAACGATATTGTCATATTTGAATTTGATTACTAAGCATTTGAACTCTTTCGGGCCAAAACCTTTTACTGCAACGAAAAAGTTTGAAGAACTTTAGCTATTCAAATTCTTGCCCAATAAGACCATCCTAGTATTTTGCTTCAACTTACGATGGAACATAGTTTGATATCCTTCTTGTATTCTAATGTAGGGAAAAACACGTTTTTTTTATTAAAAAATCTTTTACTGATTTATTCAAAAAGCACATTGTCCGTTCTCCCTGCTGAAATGATCGTTTCAGATATCGTTAAAAAATTAAGCTTTCAAAAATCATTGTTTTCTTGAAATTATTTGCCTTATGACTACTTCAGTCGTTTTTGTTCATTTAATCCGTTTAGATCTGTTTTGGTTCGCAAAAGTAAGAAGAATGATATTGTAGGAAGCTTCTCTATACTTCATACATATACATAATACATAAACTATATCCCCTGAATATATTATTTTAGTATTCAAACTAGCTGCAACCGATGAATAGTAGTCTTAAAGTCTTTTGTTAATTCAGGATTGGATAATTTTGGTTTAGCACCGCTGCCTTTTATTGATCCACCTCATAAGTTCGCCAATAGTACGGCTTGGAAAGCTCTCTGCGAAGTAGTTGATGCACCTGACCTCGTCCAGACTTGTGCACCAGCCTCTTTGGATATCATCTCTCCACTTGAAGCAGAAAGCCTTGAAAAAGCCTTTCCTTCCGAACAATCTGGAGATGGCTCAACGTCATCTTCTCTGTCTCCTGCAGCTCAGCATAGACGTGAGTACATGTCTGTTTCCGTTTCTTTTTGTTATTACGCCAATAGATCCTTTTATTTAGGATCTTTTTTTTTATTTTTTAGGACTCCTTAAGGAAATGATTAAACCCTTAGGTAAGTTATTGTCCATTTTCATTTATCCGGCCGCGTAAAAAATCTCTTGTGGATTATAATTTGGGACTTGTAATGTAGTTTGACTGCAGCTAGTGCAGTTTGGAGATGCTTGGAAAGTACTTTAGCTGCATAAGTTTTTTCCTTTGTTTATAGTCTTTGATCTGCAAGTGAATATGTATCTTATTTAATAGGTATCGATTGGAAATCCTTGACCACTCCTGCCCTCCTCCCCCTAACAACGGAGTACTTTCCCGAGGCGTCCAGCCTCCTTGGAGAGGATTTCATGATTCACGAGTACCGCGTTGTCCTCAATATTCTTTCCGAGGACGAATGGAAGCTCCATTTTGAGTGAGTTCTTTAATTTTTTATTCTATCACCTGTACGTACTGTTCTATGTCTCCTGCACTGTCTGAATTAAAAAGCCGTAGGCATCTAACTAAACATCTCAGCAAATTTGTCAAATTTGCGTTAGATATTTTTGAAGATTAACGCTTTCTTTCATGGATTAAACGGAATCGATTTAATTAATATTACTCGAGTATTCGTTCACTTTTTTAAATATTTGCCAAATTTATTTATATCAATGAAATAATAGATCCACTACTTTCAATTAGCTCTAGTATGTTGTGCTGTGTTATTTGTTGCTGCTAGTCTCATCCACTTGCTCTCGGCTATAAAATCATATAAATGAGTCGGAGTGGCATGACCAACCACGGAAATAAACTAAACGTCAACGATCTCTGAAGACATTGAACAAGTAACGTAAAATTTGAGATTTGAATTCTTTTGTTGTTTTCCACATTCAGATACTTTCCCATTTATTAAAATGTGTATATTTTTTGGGTCGTGCCGTTGACAATAATAATGCTTATAGTTGAGTTAATTTTCCGCATCTTTCGAGTCCTTTTATTGATAATGTTACTGACCTTAAGTGGGCCTTATTTCTGATTAGGATTCTGCATTCAATCCGCATCCTCATTTTCACCAAACACCTACTTCACATGTATTGAGCTACCCTAGCCAGCTCTTTGTATGAGAAATTTTAGATTTTCCTAATTTCAGTAATTGAAAATTCAATAAAAGTTCAGCGATTGTTAGGTTAGGCCTCTGCTTCTGTAACTGCGTGCGGGGGTTTCCTACAGGAATACTTTCCGGCCACCACCTTAACACTCATTTGCAGTCTGTTGTACAGGTTGAACTGTGTTCTGGATAGCCTTTACTTTGTCATCATCTACCTCGCGATAGATAATGGTAGACATATCATGAAGAAGAACAGGCTCGACGAATGGTTCAAGCAGTTTTGTTCAAGTTTTGATTAAATGTACTTCCGATCTTAGAACTGGCCTAAGCATTACTAGCCGTCTTTCGGCCTTCATAATATTAAGCCTTATAGTACCATCAGCTAGGTCTTTATCATTCATGGTGGAACTAAGATGTGTATAAGAACTCTATAAATTCTATTTTCATCTAACTGAAGATATGACTGTTTCAGATCTGAACCTACGCACATTCGGAATGCTTTTTTCATACGCCATTTTCCGTGGCGTATTTGTCTAGTGTTAATTTGCATCTCCGTAGGAGTTTTTTAGCATGCCTAATCGAATTAGTAATAAGTCACCTGCATATTCTAAATTCCCCAGTGGCCACTCGCATCCTGCGAAGCTCAATAATCTAACCTTCAAATCCTTACAAGTTACATGGACTTCCTCTAGTATAAGTTGGGATACTAAGATCCTTGTCTGATGGCCTGCTCCATTGAAAATACTTCAAGTGAGTCCCTTATATGGCCTTTTGGGAAATCTAGGTGTTTGTCTAAAGCTGTTCCGAGGCAGCCTTATTTTACACAATCCTGTTGAAATCGTAGGGATTGATAGTGAATCCAACTTCCTTTTTAAGTCAACAAAGATAATTACTGTTTTAAAATGCTGGTTGATAGGTTCTTGAATTACTGTTCTTACAGCATGGATAATCTGTCACTTCACTATTTACTCCGGATCATGATAGAGGCATTCTGCCCCATCAACAATCATTAAAGAAATTCAGTAAGTAGGTATCTAGTGACGACCCGCTCCACTCTTTATATTTCCTCTATTGTCAGGTTCGTATCTTTAAACAGTTCTGTAATGTTTAAGGTTACATCAGATTGTACTCGCCGATATCTAAATAGTTCCGCATAATGTATAGCCAGAGATCCGGGATCAGCGATAAAGTTAAATGTGCGGGACCGATAACTTAAAAAAATTTTCCAGTCAATCAGCTCTAAAGAATGTAGATGTTGGAGCTCAGGCGAAGAGTTGAAAGTGTAACTGACCAATATTAACCATCTGTTCAGTGTGCCGATTGATATAGAATCTGTAATCTCTGACTATGCAGATGTGGAAGCAAACCACCACTACGCTATTTGTGCGCAAATTTCTCTCCACAATTTGTAACCTCATCTACGGACTTAACCATTGTTTTTCATAGATTGGGACCACTACAAATCATCACAGTTTGTTGCAATTTGTGTATATCCACCGTGGTAAATAATAAATCCAACTGAATGACTGATGTCTAATCTTTGGACTTGTGATACACATCGAACATCGCCCAGTTGGTTCGCTCACTGTCCGAGAACGAGGTTGGGGTTGGGGATATTATCATTATCTCCATCACCTTAGCCCAAAATCATATTTTCGCCATTTAAATTCACGCAACTGTTTTGATAATCCCACTGAAATTGTTTAGTTGTTTTGATGAAAGAATTAATTGCTTTAATTTTTTTCATTACCTATCTAATTATTCTTCAAAATATTTTCCGTTCTAAATGCAAGTTAAAAAATTGTCTAAATTTATTCATGTAGTAGCCTTCGGAACTAAACTCCTAACCAGGTGTGCAATCGTGTGCAGTCGATTTTAATAACTCCGTGGTAGAGAAGGCATATATTAGTTGAGAAGTTAAGACTGCTGCCTCTCCTGTACTCAAAATGATCAATAGGCAATGGTTTATTTTTGTGTACACACTGATTGGAACCTTTAGGTTAGAGATAAGTTCGTTGTTATTATGCACTACACTTCGTACATTGAACCAGATTACACCGAAGGAGTGTATATTTTCGAGACTTCTTTACTATCCAAATTCACTTCTAGGGACTTTTAATGGTCCAGAACTACTGCGCAGTTAGAAGGAGCATACTTTAACATTCGTTTGTAAACTTATAGTGTGCAATATTCGTACCCGGTTTCACTTTAAACTAGTTCTTCTTATCATTAAAAATTGCTGATAGGCAGGGTTTACTACGCCGAAATTGAGCTTCGTATGTGAAAGTCCCTCCTGTAGTTATATACATAATTCCCAGGTTATCAATCTGAAATTTAATATAACTCCTGTGGTCGAAATAAGAGTTTCTCGTTCAGAGTGATTTCACCCATCGATAATCTAATTCCTGAAGAATGGGGTGTACTGGTTTTCGCTAGAGCGTACCGAAAATATTCCATTTTACTTTATATCATTTTCTCTTGTCGATTTGTATTAATGTCGGTGGCAAAAAGTACTCTAATCATATGAAATCGAAGCACCTACAATTGTTTGTCAGTTATCAATTCCCTGCACTACTGTCGCAACGATGCTCATTTCACGATCAAGAACTTTCTTGTATCTCCCTACCTACTGCTTTCATCTTTATAGAACCTAGAAAACTTTATTTCTTAAAATGTTGGTTCAAGAAATTCGAACACTTTATTGTGGCTTGAAGTTATCTTGCACACAGTTGCTTATTTACTGCTTGTTTAATGTGATTAAATTGTTATAACGAAATGAACGGTAATAAATCTCCTCCCAATTAAAATTTCAAGGCATTACTTAAATTACTTGAAAGCATCAGGTAGAGAAAGAAATATGCCTTGTCCCATAGCTTCACAAGGTACCAATTTCTTTCCAGGTGTGATTGCTGCTTTTGATTGAAATCTTCCTGTCTCATTGCTGGATCATTCACCTGTTTGAAAAGTCTAAATTTGTCTTTTTATTTACGAAGAAATCAATCCTGGAGTCGGTTCCATTCGAGAAGTCATTTTTCTATCGGCCAATTCATCGATGTGCGTTTTGCAAAAAAGAAATATTGCCCTCATTAATTAGAGAGCTGATCGCATTATAGTTTCAAACAATTTTCTTTCTCGTAACTGTCTGGGCATATGTTTATTCTCGACAAATAGCAAAATATGTGCTCAAAATCGGTCCTAATAGTTGACGAACTATCTTGCCGTTAATTAATCTCGGTTTCCGGTAACTAAGTTATCTAGTGGCTGTCTCCTCTCTCCTACAACAGTATTTCATCTTGTTTTATTCGAAACACTGTAATTGAGTTCTGTTTTTATTCCACGGTCATGTGCATATTTTTTGCCGATGTTCACATTCTCGACAGAATCGATGGGAGATGGGAGATGAATCATAAGATTTTCGGCCTTTTCCTTATTCCCTATACGGGGAAATTGTATATGTGACATTATAACTCAGACTTTTCAAAGTACATTGAAAATAACATTCAAATGTCAATTTATTCTGGTCGATTTTCGACTTTAGTTTAACAGTCGCGTTTTTGTGATTATAATCACTTACATCCTTTCAGATGGACTCGCCTATGGCTACTCAACAATTCAATAGCCTTAAATGTTTTATAGTGCTTGGGTTAAGAAGAACTGAAATATAATGTTTCTATTGGTTAGTAAAGTAGTTTTCGTGTATTATTTTTTTCGCTAATCAAGCTTTTATCCTAGGTGTTATTGGTGGGGCCGCTTTATCGAAAGGCGTTTGATTCCTCCCCAACTTTCATAGGCATAAGCCTGGCAAACCATGAAAAGATAAAAAACAGATCAGTGATGTAATGAGAAACCGCATATTTCCCCATTTGAATGATTTTTTAAAATATCTACCAGAAGGATGATTGAATGTGAATTTCTCGGTCACATGAACCTTCTGTCTTGGACGGACAGTGGAGTTTACTTATTTAATATCGGATCGCAAAGGCTTAAACGAATTTCCGTTTTTCCTTCCAGTACCAAGGTCCAGCCAGGAGTGGCATATTCACGGCATCCTCTCTCCAGTCGCCAAGTTTTAGAGGAACTTGTGGCTCAACGCATCGCTCAGGTACGTCTGTCTCCTCTATGTTTATTTCCCTCCAGATTTACCCATAGAGATGGTCTTGGTCTGGTCACGTCGATAGCATTTCAGATAATGTTTCCCCATACTTTCCTCTTAATGACCGCAATTAGGGTAAGAAGCAAAAATTCTAATTTAATGTGCCTCTTCGTTGTAAGATCAGAGTGAATAATGGTTTTCTTTTTATCCTCTGGCCTTAAAGCGCAATGAGATAAATCATTTACATAGGCGTTTGGCTAAATGCTACATCCACCAGCGGAGTGACAGGCAGTTACCTCGAGAGAAATTTGTAGTTGTTCACTGACAAACGGTTGTATTTCATTCCACCGATTCTGCCTGAGGAGAGGATTCAATTTTTGGGCTCTGTTTCGTATTATTAATGCGAAGTTAACTAAAGGTATTTCGTTTAAACTAAGACGGCTCAGTTTCTGGGATGAATGAGTCGTCAAACTCGAATCTTCTCAAAATATTTGTTAAGATTACTTAATCCGTTTGATCATTTAGCGTGTCTATCGAAGACACAAGGATTTTTTGCAATTGCGGAGAGAAATGAGGTAAATCATTTATATAGGCATTTGGCTAAATGCTACATCCACCAGTGAGGTGACAGGCAATTATTTCGTGAGAAAGTTAACTAAAGGTGTTTCGTTTAAACTAGGAGGGCTCATTTTCGGGAATGAAAGAGTTGTCAAACTCGAATATTTGTTAAGATCATCTAATTCCTTTGATCATTTAGCGTTCCTATCGAAGACTATGGAGAGAAAAGGGATAGTGGAATGTGAATGTTTGGGTTTTGAATATTTGCCTCGGGATAGTATTATGAAAACCCTTTCTTCTTGGTTGGAGATATTCGAGAAATTCGCGATCAGACGGAGTTCATTTTTCCAATCTGTTGGGTGAAAATTTCACTGGATGCTGGGTTTTAAGAATGAAATTTTACATTCATTTTTCATTTTTATTAACATGCTTTTTGCTATCCTATTTAATTCGTTTGATAGTGGGATATGAGTGTCAGATAACCTAGTTGAATAGCTAACTTCACTAAAATGAATCACCCTTCTAATAGTAATTGTTTCTAATATCTCGCACTTCATATTCGTTGTTAGCTTTCTACTCCACCACATAACCTCCCAAACTCCTCAAATAAATTCAAACTGTAATTAATTTTGCTGCCTTTAAATGAAATTATTAACCACCTAACAATTGAAATTAATATCAAGACATTTGGCACTTAACGTGAGGAAATATTAATTAATAGTAATTGTTTATTTATTATTGTCAGTGATTAAAGCCACAACACAAGTCAGGCAGAAAATAATAGACTTAGTTTTAAGACAAGAAGCATATCATGGATCGCTTTCATTGCGCATTAACACTACCACTTCTCCATATTTCTGAGAGAGAAATTTTTTCTTTTGCTTGATGTAAATTAGGTCGTCAAAACACTGTCCTTATTTTTCTTTTAGGATCACGATAAATGGGGAAAATATTGCTTAAGAGGAAGTGTCTTGCGTTCTAACAATGTCATAACTTAAGTATTAGTACAAGAAATCTGTATATTGACTAACTTTTACATTGATTAATTTGAAGGACGACCCTCTATGCACTCCCAAAATCATTCTCTGTTTGCATCTATGAAAATACTTCGGTTTCTCACCTACGAAGCCACAGTGATATCTTTATGCCCCTATAACTCAAATCCTTATCCGTCATGTCTAAACGAGTTATCGATTCTCCTTTCTCTATCACTTTACCGTTTCATTTGAAAGTACACTGCACTCATTACCTCGCCTTTGTTCCTTATCTCTCTCTTACCTGCTTGAATCCTCATTGTGACTTGATCAATACATTTTGGTCAAAACAGCTCTTGGTCTTCTGCTCCTCAACTGTTAGATGTCTGCCGTTAGTTTTTATCTTAACCCCAACAAACTGATTCATTCAATTTAATTGTTTTAAAGATTATGAACGAAGATTATGCTATCACATCCATCGACAAAAACAAAATGCACGAAGGAAGCAAGTGTTTGGAACTAAGATTGTGTTGCGGTGGTATTGCTGTATCGGGATCGCACCGGTGGATAAAGGTGACGCCTAAGTTCTATGGATTTAGGGGCAATATTTAACCGAATGATAAAAGCAAATTACATTTGAGAAGGCATTCGGTAATAGCAGCCTCAGTAACATGCGCCAATTCGTTTTGAGGATTCCAGAATTATGCGCTTAAAGATAGAAATGATCACTCTTCTGAAAGCGATAAATAATAATGACAGCGTTTTCAATCAATGTTTCTTTATTTGTGGCATAGATACTTTAATTTAAATAAGTTAGTTATACATTAATGCTCAGCAACAGAATATGGGATTCCCACTGCAGTCAAATATCGGGTTTTAACAGAAGTTCTGTTCATTTTTTAAATTTGAATTAAAGTGAACATTTTGTCAAAAATACATTTATTTAGTGTTCAACATAATCATCATTTTTATTAATTACATCTTCCCATCTTGTCATAGGCTTGCCGTATTCCTTCTTCACAGAATTTAGCCAGCTTGGACTCAAAAAAAGAAACTAGCTTCATTTCGCTCTCTTCTCTTAAAGTAAGCCTTTGTCCCATAAAATGATTCTGTAAGCTCTTGAAAAGATGAAAATCGGTTGGCGCAAGATCGAGAGAATATGGCGGGTGACGCATGACTTCCCAGCCAAATTCTTCAACGAGATTTTTGCTTGCTCTTGAAGTGTGGCATTGTCATGGTACAGAATCACTCCTTTTTGATTGATCAAAGAAGGCTGTTTTTCCTGTAAAACAGCTTTTAAACGAGTTAGCTGCTGACTGTAAACTTCAGATGTTATTGTTTGACTTTCACCCATTAGTTCATAATAAACACTTCCCTTCGAATTCCACTGTATGTACAAGAGAATTTTTTCGGGTTGTGGAATTGGCTTTAACCTGTGTCTTGACTTAGTCACTGTCTTTCGCGCTTAACATTGTTGTAAAGGATCCACCACTTCTCGTCACTGTCAGTTATGATTCGGTCTAAAAAAGGTGTCTGAAGTTCAGTTCACGAGAACGCAGTGAGAAAACAGGTGACACGCTGTTGCTTGTTGATTTCTGACTAATCGTGTGGGGCTCATTTGGCAGCCTTTGAGACTTTCTCAGCCAAGTCTTTTATTTCCCTATATATGGTCATATGGCGGCTTACGTGAAAGGTTTTGCTCAGCTCTTAATAGTGCAGGTTGGATTTTCATCAATGGCAACTTGCAATTGCTCAGAATTGAGTTTTTTTGAGCGTCCTGCTTTCGATTCGTCTTTCAGACTGAAGTCATCCTTTATGAAACCACCTTCTGCAGGTCTTTTCATTCACAACATCATTTCCAAAAGTGTCTGTGAGTGTTTTTGCTGTTGAGCTTGGCGTATTTCCTTGAGGAAATTCAAAGAGTAAAATATGCCTGATATGCTCTTTATTTGGAGTGTACACAGGGGCTATAAATAGTTATTAATAATGACAATCATGACACAATCTGAAGGAAGAAGTAATATTTTATTAAGTCCCATAGTTAACATACAACAGTAACAAGCAAAATTGGAGTAATCGTGTTCTAAATAAATAGCTCAAAAATTGGACAGAACTTCTGTTACAACCTGGTAGAATGTTACATTGATTTGCTACGTCCAAAATGTAGAGTGTTTATTTGAATAAGTTTAACTAGAAGATGAGTTTGTGCTACCGTGTTATTTTTTTACTGAGACCGCACAATCGTAATAAGGACACATCGAAATACCATAAATTTGAATGAATGGAAAGGCAAATTACACAACACTTAGTATTTAAAAAGCATTCAGTAACAGTTGCTGAGGTAAGTTTGAGCAAACTGCGATTTCATATTGTTTTGAAAAATTCATAATTAGTGACTTAGAGATGAGAAAGCGCTAGTCTTTGAGGTAAATGACCGGTTCTTCATAATTGGGTGATTATTTGACGGTGTTTAAAATTAGTGAATCCTTAAATGTGGTGGTGATGTCAATTTAATTTGAAGAAGTCTTAGTTTTATGTTTATGTTCAGCAATGGAATGTGAGGTTGTTGGATTTGATATCCAGAGGTTGTGTGCCTGTTTCCTCATAAAGTGATCCATAAACTTAGGGGAACAAATTTTCATTCAGTTCCACTTCCCATAGTGTAATCCTCTCCTAAATTACTTCATCCCTCTCGTTAAGCCATAGCAGCTGCGTTACATGGTCGCGATTTGACCTCTTCGGTGGATTGGGTCATGAGGGAGTTGTCTATTTGACTGTTCCGCCTTCACGTTGACATAGATTACTCGTCTATCCTAGGGAATTTTATTAATAAGTTGTCATCACTGATTACGCCATCTACTTTTTTTCATTGACCTGCCGTGTGCAATTTTCTTCTTGCCAAGGTATACTTAAAACATCTTGTTCTCATTATATATTACAGTTTGCTCCTTCGTCTGTACATAAGGTAGAAAATTTAATAGAGAGAAGATGGGCATCAAACACTCTATTTCAGCTTCTAAGTGGATTCAAAAATCAATAGAACGTCGACAAACAACTTGAAAGCCACAGGGTGTTTTTTCGCGGCATGACCAAACCTTACATGTGGTCTCTATGTCACCCACCATCTTTATCAATATGCGGGTGCGCGCCTCTTCTGTTGCTTGACAGTTAGTGGAACAAAAACTTATCTGTTCTGTGATGTTTTTGTTGTTGGATTAATACAATGTCTTGGAGTCACTACACTTCTGCCTTATTTCTCTCCATGTATGAGTCAATTATAGTCTAGTGATATCTAGTGGACTCATAGATAATAGGGGCAAAAGCTAGATATACTAGTATTAAAACAGCGTAGAAATAGCCTTACTTCACAGAACAAGTTAACTTTGAATACTTCAAATTGATCAGCCACACTCAAGAGTACTGCATTTTGCCGCATCGTTGATCTCCTGGTTCTAGATCTACTCTTTCAAACCTGTTAAATTGAAATTCTTCCGCCCTCCCCGGCTTAGAGTTATGTTCATGGCCTATCTTTCTGTCTCACCTCACATCTTGTGCATTCATTCGTCTATTCATTTCGTAGAAAGTCATACTAACAAATCCGCTACGTTGTAACAGAGTTTGCTAAATAGTAGGGTCACAAGACCTTGGCAATCACAGTCACCTTTTTCGGCTTTTTTTAATTACCTAATGAAATTAGCCTTGAGGGCCTTTAGACGGAAATTCTTGAATTTTTTTAAGGGAAAGATGCATGCCTCTGAAGCTAGCATCGTTTGAAAATCCAAACTAATAATTTGTCTTACATTTCTCACATTCGATTGTGTAGATCCTGTCATTTTGGTCTGAAATTTCATTGTATCTCCACGGCATCTTACAAAAATAACATCAACTCAGTGATGAAAAGGGAATAAAATATCCTAATTTACCATTTAGAAACTGTTGGATTTTAGCTATAAAACCCATTGAGTATAGACAACCTTTTATTTGGAATATCATCAGAATTGGTATTTTTCTGTTCCCTATACCTTTTCCTTGGGAGTTTTGTGCAAATTCAGTTGATTCCAATTGGGGCAATTTCTTAATATCAATGCATACCGTTTAGTTTGGAATTTTCTTTTTAGGAGGACCCAAGTCTTATTGGAAGAACTTAATGAATAAATACACATTTTTTGAATGGGTCTTGACTAACTTTCATCCGCAGGTTAAATTTTCTCGACTGTGTGGGAAGAGAGTCTGTGATCAGAGCTTGAACAATCTATAATGATTCATCTGGCACTTTACTGGGATCATGAAATTGAAATAGTAAGCCCTTGCAAACATCAAAGTTACTTCGCATTCGCTCTGGTTGTAAATTTCAAATTCTGCTGACTTGGCTCTTCTGTCCGGCAACTGTTGTCTTCAGAAGAGTATTTTAAAAGTGAAAGAAAATGTGAATTAATGTAAACAGTCCTAGTTTCAGGCAAGTATGAGGGGCGCAGTTGTTACGTACTGAAAAATCTGTAGTATATCCTGTTCTTCTAGAGGCAAACTTATTCTCTTTTAAACTTTCCTTATTCTCAGATAATTGTTTTAATACGATCCAACTAGTGAAATTTCAGAATTTTGCTAATAAATGCTGCCGTTGATCAACTGACTTTCAACTTCTATGTATTTCTTTTGCTTTCATTGAAGTTATTAATGTTCAGACTTTAAATACTCAACTTACTACCGCTTCAAATCTACTTGAGCATCTGCCGACGGAGAATTTAGCGACAGCTTTTTTGCAGCAGTGAATTAGTAAGTGCCTCGATGATTTTGCGTGTTAGGCAACTTGTTGCTGATTTTGACGTAAGAGGAAGAGAAGGTTGTACATATTTTCTCTATCTTTTCTTCATTGTCAAAAATCTGGCGTCTTGTGACACGCGTCAATGTATTTCTAATGCCAGATTCTGTATACTCATATCGTTTAGATTATTTAACTGCTTTATTTCATCCCAACCTGCAGTTTTTGGCGCCCTTCAGAACTATTTTGCTCTATTCCAGCTGAGTTCTTTATCCTTCTAATTGTTTAAATTAAGCCTATCTACCTCACCTTATCTCTCTTATTGTAACTCTGACACAACTTTGTCTTAGTAAGCTAGAAGAGTGGCAGATTTCTAGGGTCTGGAAATCTATAGAGTTGAATTTAGTTGCCTTTATGTTTCTTACTCTCACACTGAGTTTGAAGCCCTTAAGATAGTGTCGTTTTCCGATCTAATAGTGTTAATGGTTGGTACATTGAATACAATTATAGATAGCGATCTGGTGGGTGTAGTCAATTACTACGAATAGATCTCCCCTTCCAGTGTAAATTTATTGAAGTACAGTATTCTAATGTTTGAACATCAAATGAGAAAATTAAAGTGCTCGAAAAGTAACTATCCATAGCCATGACGTTTAGAAGCTAATTTAAGTAAAGTCAGAGGTCGGATCGCTATTGATTTTGAATTTAATTTCCGGGATTGTTCCGCAAGGGTATAATATATATTCTAAGAAAACTTCTGCTACATGTGACCGACTGATTCTAAAATCTAAATCGAGTGTCAAGAAGAGAACCCTGGTTAATCCATTTTAAAGGAACGTAAATCGAAATTCACAGTTTATAATTTTATAAATCTCTTGATTTTTCATTTGTTAAATTTGAAATGCTTGGGTATAGAGGCGTTCTAATTCTATACAGAGGGCAAACATTTTTTAGAGATAAGGGAGTAATTCCTGCTTAAATGACAAGATTCTACTCTGTTTTTCAGGTAAGGTGCAATATATTCTGGGTTCCGGTGATTCTCAGTTGTGAATTAGGAATATGAATGCGTGTAACCCACCATCCCACTCGTGCTCTTAACCCCAAGATTCACGGTTTGTTTTTCTCCATTTTTCTAGCTACCTTTCACAAAGTACATGCGGCGACTAAGGCGCATTAAGTTTTGGACCAGTTTTTATGTGTAACCTTAATAAAAATAATAAGTCCCATGCCCATTTAGGAAAGCGTTTTCTAACACTCGTATTGGGTAGAGTAGCATCATGAAGTCTCCGTAGTGAGAGGCTCCAATCCTACCACACTCTGCTAGCCAGATTTAACCAGTACTGTTGGCCATTCCACTCACTGAATGTATGTTCGTATTTTGGTAAGGGGCCAAAACATCATTCCAACTCAACTCCTACCGCTATTAAGAGAGATGCCCGCGTGTCTTCTTGAGTGGTTTGGTTAATAAAAAAGTCACTCTCTTGTCTTTAAAAAAATCCAGACAGTCTCGTTTTCATTTATTAAGTCAGTCGGTCGCCTTTATTTAGGAAAATAAAAATATTTGATGAGTCTATGAAATTTGCCAAAAGTTGCAATCTGATAAAGTCGTTTGTATTCGGAGAATATTTGACCCGTTTTATTTCTATTCCACTGATTCCCTACTGCTGCAATACCAGTACAATTGGTCTCTTTTATCCGCTTTGATGATGAATGATCACAGTTCATTAGGGAAATTCTTTTCTGTCTAACATTTCAGAGTTCCCCTAGACCACCAGCATTCCAGTTTTTCTCCATGGTACCAATAGAGACGAGGGTTTTGCCTACAATAATGCACTATAAGTTAACCTTGTAATCTTCACATTTCGCCATCTATTGCTAAAGTGCCTCCCCAAATAATTTTCTATTATACATTTCACTTTTATTGAATCTGATATAATTTTCTTAATTTATTTTTATAGAAAGCTACCTAAAAATACATTTTTGCACATTTTTTAGTTTTTTAAGAGGAAGACAACAATCAGGAGGAAAACAAAGTATTCCTGACCAAATTTGGGTCAGCTGCCACCCACAACTGATAAAATTTCCATTAAGAAAATAAACAACGACCTTCACGTTTCCTCTCGCGAAGACTGTTTTCTTTCGCAATCGTTGAATGCTCTTTAGATTTAGTTGCCATTAAAGGATACAAATTGACCATTTATCTGATAAACTCGGTGCTATGAAGTTGGCTTCAAAGGGTTAAACTTATGAAAAGAGTGGATAAAGTTTGGTTATCATCGAATTCTTATGTTAAAGCATTCCTTTTCTTCTTTCTCTTTCTCAGAGGTAACACTGAAAGTTAGAGTCTTATAAGACTTAGTTTGAGGCCTTTCGAGCGTTAATCTAATATGGATGTCGATTTTCGCCAAATAGATGTTGAAGGTATAGTTTCAGAATTACGTTAATTTAAATGAAGTAGCCATTTGTTTTATAGGGCTTCCAACTTCTTATTGAAAAGGAATCTGTTCCTGCAATTTCCGCTTCAATTTCAAGCACTCCTGACGTGAAGACATCGTCGAATGTTGTTCCACTGAGTGATGCGAAGAATCTTGGGAGTCATCTTCCAACACGATTGCCCTCCACTCCGAAGCGCTCCGTTCTCTCCCACAGTGCGGCCTTCCGTTTGCGACATCAGGCAGCCAAACAGCAAGGTGCTAAAAATGTTCGAGACCTGCAAGATCGATCTGGTCTCACCACAATCTCTTCCCTTCACTCAAGAGTCAACACAGTAACCGGTCCCTTCGGTGGGAATCTCGTTTCTTCCTCTGTGACAACCAGAAAAGTGCCTTCTGTGAGTTATCGCTTACTTTTTCATCGTATTTTTTAATGCACACTCACTTCTGTCATTTGTAAATACTCTAGAGCTACCATGGAAAGCTCAAAATAATGGGGTCTGTTCTATTGTGAAAACGAAACTTTCGAAACTATTCGAATTTCTTAAATTTCGTTCCAGATAAGAGAGTAACTCTCGCTCCTGTGAGGAAATATTATTCTCAGGATAATTCTCACTATCTGTTAGTCTTAAGGCAGAGAACTGAAAGTATCGTTTGAAAGTCTTTTACATCCGACTTCGGTCTAGTTCTATCTGTTAATTCGTACCTTCACAACCGAGTCGTAAATTGACCATTGGTCTTTTTTAGTTCAACTTGATAAACTCTATTTAAATATCAAGAGTGGTTTCTTTTTACTAATAGGGCATACGGAAATTATTTTTTTCTTTATATTGCCGAAAATTTTTTAGTTTTAATCACATATCTGCCGTTTAATGTAAAGTGGTCAAAATGTAAGACAGTTCACCAACCATCATTTTAAAAGTTTTGGAAGCCCATCTCTTTATTAGATTTCACAGAAAAATCATTCGATTTTGTGAAACTGCTTGTTCGGAGTTCGTCTCTTTCACATCAAAACTCATCTCAATCAAGCCCCCTAAAAACTCTTCATCGCGTCCATTCTATTTCCCTCAGTTCTACTTCTTTATCTCCTTTCTTTCCATAAGTGTATTTTATATTTTTCCCACTTTGTTGTTTTGACGCATACTTTTGATTTAAATTCTGATTTCAAATGCCAACGAAAAAAGAATACGTTTTTTTCCAAAGTGGAATTGATTATCATTAGTTGTCGAAACTTGAATAACGGTAGAGGAGATATAACACGATTTAAATGTTCTTTTTCTTCATTTAACTGTGTGCCATT
This sequence comes from Hymenolepis diminuta, assembly GCA_900708905.1. NCBI lineage: Eukaryota > Metazoa > Platyhelminthes > Cestoda > Cyclophyllidea > Hymenolepididae > Hymenolepis > Hymenolepis diminuta. The sequence goes on along the minus strand of CAADRB010000004.1, from coordinate 4,148,761 downwards.
TTTTCTCTCTTTCTATGATTTCATTATATCATGCCATTTTGTTATAAACAGGAGAATCTTGGAAAATATTTGTACGATCACTATTTAATGTAAAAGTTTGTATTTCCATATTAACACAAACATTTTCTTTCGTTTATTTTTACAGATTTGTAGAGGTTTTTATTTTCTGAGGTAAATTAAAGGGCAATTGGTTTTAACCTTCTTAAAAGGTTGTTGTTTTAATTATACATTATCCACTGCATAGCTATAAGGACATGGATTTGTGGAGCAAGGTGGGAAAAATTTGGTATGAGTTCCTTTTGTCCAGCATTCCGTTATAATTAGAGAAGGTCTGTTGGCTAGTCTGTTAATTGATGCAATCTTAGACTGGAATGTTAGACTCAGACTGTCTAAGATCGGCAGCAACATTGAATTATGAGTTTATGAAAGTGTTATTTAATCTCCACGTTTTAGTACTTTTCCATTCCTAGAGTGATTTTCATAAATAACTTGTAGCCATATGTGCTGTTTGCATTCTTTTTATACAACTGCTGTTGCTAATGCGGCGGCGGCGGTAACGTATGTGTCATGCGTTTGTTATATTTACCTTAAGAAGGAGAAGGCCGCACTACAAGATTCGGGGTCTTGCAGCTCACAATGATTTAGATGAAGTGAAAGAGGGGCAGAGATTATGAACGAGAGAGTGTAACGCGTGTATACACAATCTATGTGTGCACATACTTTTCCACCGCCTCGTTTACATACCATACCAGTAGCCAAAAAAGAGAACTAATGGATTTGCTTAGCTCAATACACTTTGATATAATGGAGTGGAACGAGCATTGCTTGACGCAGAGCTACTCTAGCTTGCTAAAATTAGTCGTTAGCTTGCTAACCGATAGAAGGTGCCTTGTCAGTTCATTATGATTAAATCACCAGCCCCCCACTCATCAGCCTCATTTTGGGCCACTGGTCATTCCCATCCACCCAATTAGCAATTTATATTCGTGTTTTATTTACCCATGTATACGCGGACGGATGGGTGCTGTGTTTGCCTTCTGTTACTTCTGGATGATGAAAACAAAAGAGCGTCAGGAAAGTCTATAGTGTGCAGATTCTCATATCAAATGCAAATGCACACTCAGTGATGTTTTAATTCATTGAAACCATCTTTTTCATGATGGGGGATGCTTATTTACCTTTATATAGCACTCCATTTTTAGACTAGGGATAGTCAGAGAATTTGGAATCCATTTTTTTAAGAAATACTGCATCTTGATAAAACACAGACAAACGGTAGATATTATTTTTACAAATTCATTTGCTCGAGTTCTCCTTTACGTCCTTTTTGACTAATTTTGTCCCTCCAATCTCCATTTGGTCGATCACATACTAAATGCTCTACTTTTGTTTCCTTTTTTATGCTAATTTTTAAGGATTTCCTCAAAAGAGCTGCTCGTAACCCGTTTGGCTAGGTTTCGACTATTGTGCGTCGGTTTACCATTTATATTCAATAATGTTGATGCCTATACCCAATAAGCTCTCCTTAAAAATGATTTAACTAATATGGCTGAAGTATTTGTGACAGAAAATCTTACAAGAAAAATTTCCTGGCAAATCATGCATCCCCGTAATATTTTTATGAAAGTATACATTTTATTTACATTTAAACTATTTTTCATTGTGAAATCCCACCTTAAAACTCCGATTGCCCTGACTCCACTTGTAAGGGTGAATCACCGTCTTCAAACAGCTGGATTGGTAACTGCCAAAGCCAATGAAAATATGGCTTTAAGCTGATTGGTCAGTGTTAACGCACCACATAGGGTATTCTGTGAAAGAATACTTGTATTTGCATGCCTCTAGTGGTATGTGCGTTCCCATCCTTTTTTACGCATGCGCGACCGTTTCGATGAGCCAGCAACACGTGGAATAATGTTTCTCTTCCTATTTCTCGCATTTGGTGCCCATGGCGACACTCTTCTTTGTCCATCTGGATGTTATTGTCCCTCTGAAGAGGTCGCCCATTGTTGTATTTTTCCACCCGATTCTCTCCCACCTGTTCAATGCAATATACCAGGTCGGCGTCAAATATCAGCTAATGCCAATTCAACTCTTCGATGGCCGGTCATGGATACGTGTTTAGCAAGGTGGACTGATCTCTCTATTCATCTGGCCCCTAATTCTTGGCCACCACCTCGTTCTAAGCGACCATGTACAGCCCTATTGAGTCGCATTACCATTTCTGGTGGTAGCTTAACTTCTCTCAAAGCCCAACACTTTCAATCACTCTTTGGTAATCAGGAAAACCAGTTAAAGTCCATCACCATAGAGAATACTGATTTGGAGAGCTTGGAACAAGGCTTATTTGATCGTCTCTCACTCAAAAGCCTCACAGAAATCCACATTCGGGAAAATCCTAACCTTGGCTATAAGGGTTTTGGAGTTTCTGTATTTTCTGGTCTCCCTCAGCTTGAAACCCTTGATCTTGAAAGCAATAGAATTGAGCATTTGGATTTCGTACGATGGGGTTTCCCAATAATTGCTAAAGACAGGCCTCCGAGCCGGCTTACCACCTTAAATTTGGCTAATAATAGTCTGACATTTATCAAACCTGGGGTCTTTAATTTGTTCCCCTTCTTGGAGTCTCTATCACTGACAAACAACCGATTATCTAGTCTCTCTTCAAGTGTATTTGAGGGTCTTACCAGTCTTAAACAACTGGATCTATCAGGGAATTTATTGAATCTTATGGAACTTAAAAACTCCGTGCCAGACTTCAGCATTACTCTTGCTAATCTCAATCTTCTCGATATCTCGATGAATCCACTGATGCGGAGTATTTATACCGAAAATGCAAAATGGTGGTTGTCCTCGGGATGTCCAGTGTCTCTTACTCATCTCTTCATGAATTATATCGATGTGGATCAGGGACAGGAATATCCCATTCTTCCACCCATAGATTGGAGCAGGTGTGTCAAATTATCACGAGTCGAGATCCAACAAATTCCACGATTATCCTGTCTTCCTTCATCCTGGTTGCGGTCTGATGTTTTTCCTGCTCTTCCGGAGTTTGTCACTTCAGCGTTTAGGGTTTGTCCACCACCAACAACCACAGCGTTAACCAACACCACTACCTCTTCAGTAATTGTCTCCACTTTGACTGCGCCTCTTGCGATCAACGCGACGGCTAAATCTTTGTCCTATGATCCAACAGGTATTCGAGAACTCATCGTTAGTTCTGTTGTTGGAGGAGTCCTCTTCATTCTGCTCATCCTTCTCATTGTAATTGTCTTTCTTTGCCGTCGGCGACACTGGACGTATGGGCCTGTGGGGAAGGAGAATGGAAAACCTGGAGGTGTGGGTAATGGTGCTCTTAAAAATGGTCGATGTCAGAGACCTCTAATAGCTTCGACTTACATCCCGGCTTCTGCAGACTGTCCACCGCCCATTTCGGACGGTGATTGCGATGATGGGGAACTATCTGCGAGTTCAATGCGACCTGCAGAGTCTCGCATCCTCTATGATGAGAGTGGAATTCCTGTTTGCAGTATGATGATGCCTGAGCCTGGTTCTCCAACAGTTCTCATGCTGCCAGATGGAACACTTGCCCTCACATCACAGTTTATCCCCTTCTCAGGTAGAGCAACTCCCTCCAGTCATACAGGTCTTTTTGATAGCTCTAGTTATCGCAATTCTCGAATATTCCTTAAGCAGCCCCTTATGGTCCCGCTGATGACAAGTCATACCTCCCTCGCGAATTCACAAATTGACTTTCCCCAAAGACAGGCTCACTCCCAGGCCTCTTACCAACATTTGGGAAAGGCGAGGGGTCGTCTTCACCAGCAAAATGGAGGTGGAGGAAGTGTTCGTAATCAGCCTCCGAATTCATCTCTCTCATGTAAATCTACGTCCTTTTCTTCCCTCGGAGGTTCGGTTCACTCGGAAATTCGACCTCTAAGTAGTAGTGCATTCAGAGCCAGTCCACCGCCTCTTGACCAACCTCCCCAGACTAAATCCCCCTCCTCCCCATCAAATACTTCAATCGAAGATGAAGAGCCCTCTTTGATGGTCGTGGCTACTGCTGTAACAGCAACAGCATCTACGAGTATTTCTACCACAAATCCTTCCCCTAACAGTCAATCCGATGACGCTGTCGCTTAAGAAATCCTCTTCCCTTCATCCTCCCTCAAATTCTCTGCCTACTTTTATGTCGAGTTGTTCCTGCCTTTTTCTGATCGAATTAAATACACCTGTATCATAATCTGGCTTCGATTTTCTCCTTTTCGCCCTGGGTATGCGTATCTCTACGATTGAGGGAAACTGAGTATCCTCCCTTCTCTTCACAGTTTATTGGTCTATTTTGTCCTTTCACATCTGGTATTAAAACTGATTTCGGGCAGTGGATGGTCTCAGATGGGCTTCCGCTTATATTGCGCAAATGTGATAAAGGTCTTCATTGTTTCCAACATAGAGGATTCGAAGTTTTCTTTTTGGGCTTGGCGAAGCCTTGCACTTTTGGAGCGCAAACGCTTTTTAGGTTAGGCACTTTAACTTGAACACCAGACTGGGCTAATGTGCCTTTTTGAACCATTAAATTTAACCCCATGCCCAGTTTGTCCCCTTGGTTGTCTGCTACTCCGTATGGTACGTGTGTCGTACAATTTTGGGTGAATGAGATCTCCATCTTAATCTAAAGGTGGGGAATCAGGACCATTCCTTATCCTCTGTTTCTATACATATGTGCGCACTCTATCAGTTAAAGCATCATTTGGTGCTTGATTGTGTTGCACGGTTTGGAGCAGAATCTATGGTCTGAGTCACTAACATTGTCCCGGAGGGCTGTTTACTGTGCGCATTCTGATAGTTCGATATAATTGTTGCTCAACAGCACCAAATATAATTAAATGAAGTTGTTCTTCACTTAGTTCAGAATTCTGACTGGATTTGGTTCTGGATTTTTTTACTTTTTGAGAAATTTTATATATTTGTTTGTGCGATTGATCCTTTAGAGATTCTTTATCTTTTATTTGTGGTTTGATAGATCTTGACATTTTATTTAAGTCTGATAACACTCTATTAGAAAATCTCTTGTGTTATTTAACAGCAATATACTCTCTGGGTGTCATAGTTATTATCTCACTCATCTAAGTACTCAGTTTAGATGAATGCATATCCTATTCATTCGTTTCACCCAATCTTCGAATTGTTAATATTTAGGCTTCCTATTTAGTTTTGCTCCATTACACGATGGATAAGTGCGCGTTAAAGATGACGAAGAAGTTCTAAAACGGTGCGTATCTATGACTTTTAATTTCAGTCCAGCCTAAATGGGTGGAAATAGTGCCAAAGTGGGGTTAACTCGAAACTAGTCAACTTCAACTGATCCAAGAGTAGATTGAACCTGATTTACTTGTATGTAGTTGCCGTTGTTCCTTCGGCACGCGACTGGTAATCTGTAGTAGTTTGAATGGCCCCGCTCTGCCTGGCCGACTTATTCAATGTTGTAGAGTCTCATATATGGTCATTTGATGTTTGTTTTCTGAATGTGAACTGCGACAAGATTTTTGAAATGGCTGTTCGTATTAGAGAGAACACCTTGCGGCATAGTTTCTCGCGCAAGGCTGGTGCCCTGAAGCGTAAACACAGTTAAGTTTTAAAACGCCTGAATTCCCACTGACCTCATTGGACTGTGCTGCGACATCTCTTCTTGAGGTCAACCCCGTCTCCTTAAATGTGCACTTAACTAGCCTCTATGTCTAAATTTAAACACAGTGATAATTGAGGTGAAGTGATGTCCCTGTAGAATTGAAGCAAGAGAGGTTGTTTAACTTTGACCTTATAAATGTGCAGTTATTAAGACGTTGTTTACTTAATAAATTTTATGATGCTTTGAGGTGCTAAATCAAAGGTTTTTCAAAGGTGGGCTGATTTTTGTGACTTCAGGACTTTTTTGCACTTCTGTGGTTATGATCTGTCTGTGTTTCTGTGTTGTTTTTCAAGAAAAAAATTGTACTTTTGCGATGGCTTTAATAGTTTTACTTCCTTCTTGACATTTGCGCAGTAGTTTCATACTCTGTCTTCTTATTAAACGAAGTTTTTAGATTAGCCATCACTAATTACCTGATGGTATTCAAACCAAATAAATAGTCATAATTCATGGAAGCAAACCTGGAGCATCTCTTTGTCCCAATTGTAAACTTGCTGAGAACCTTGCTCATCAATATGTGCTTCGATGGCGTAGTGGTCAAAATGCACGTCTGCTAAGTCAGAGATTACGAGTTCAATGCTCATTGTCGTGTGTCTAGTAAATCTCTTGACCAACTTTATCGGTTGAGACTGGTTAAATGAAGGATGACAAAACTCAAACCTTTCACCAGATGGGCTTCAGTATGCTATTACGCTATATCTAATAGAAGTGTTGGGAAAAAATTTCCTTCTAATGTAATTGAGAATTATGTATGACATCAATAACCATTTCCTGTTTGATATAATTAGGTAGCTCCCTTGGTTAAGACCTAAACGTAACCAAATTTAATGTTTTGAGGGATTAGCTTGGAAGCTTTGCACACTAGTTAGACTGAAAAGGTATATAACGGAATGTATATTCGTAGCGAAACTGTGATTCAAGGGTCTTTTATGAATGAAACTCTCAGTCTTTGTGATAACAATAGTTGTCCAAATTTTTATTTTAAGCACCTTAGAGGTATTGCACAATACGTAATGTAGCTTTCTTTCTCTTTAAACCCAATTAAATAAGTTTTAAGGAGATAAAGCCTTCAGCTTGCTTATTTCTCCATCCGGTTTCTTATTTGTTAATCTGCATCAAGATTTTTAAAATTAAACTAACCATAGGATTGCTTGAGGATAATCGTAGCTCCATATAGTTGAATTTGCATGTAATTTAGTGCAGAGTCAATTGAGTCGAGGATTTTACTGGATGCCTGTCAATATTTATTTCCTATATGTAGGCAATCACCTATATTCTAGAGGCAAATCCGTGCAAAGTCGTATGGGGGTATCTTCAGTCGTCCTGTAATTTCACATTGGAGTGCTCAAAAGCTTTAAGTGCTAATTGAAAGTTTTGAATTGTTGAAACCACCTCGGATTCCTAAAAACAATAGATTTCAACAGAACATATATGTATGCACGACATATGCGTTAGTATAGCGTCGATAAAACGAGAGAATTAGATAGGTGCCAAGTCGAGCTGGGAAGTTAAGAGTAGTTGAAACAAGTCGTGACTGAGTAATCGCTCGAGTTATATCAGCTATCCATCTACTTCTGCTGTTAATGGATAATATTGCCTTAGGTTTTAAACTAAGTTTTACCTTTCCGTGGAAGCCCTGTGGTAGAGCGTTTTTGAGCATAAGGCATATAGAACGATTGGATAAGATCTACAGTTAGAAGGTAATGAATCATTTTAATTCCTAAGGAATCTAGTCAAGAAGGAGAAAACTGGGGTCCATATGCTTCCTGATCATATATGCATGATGAATTGGTGAATATCGCGGTAAGGGAAATTCAGAAAGTCACCTTTTGCCTTTGTTATCTTTCAAAAGTTGGACGATGAAAAGAAAGATTTTAGGGGAAGAAATTGACAGCTTGTGAATCAGCAATTATCCTCTTTTCATCCTCGCTGTCAGTAAGTTACAAAACCATCATCATTCACTCCTTCCCCTTTGTGTGGTAGTTTTTGTATAACATGGGTCCATCCAAATTACCTATGTTTGTTTGCAAAGAGATGTTAGTAGTCAGCCTTCTGCAGTCTAACAGCTTCACTTCACACACTGTGTATCAACTGGGTTGACAATAATGCAATTTCCCAAATTCTTATTGCCTCTACATTATATTTTGCAAAAAGTCTCATTTGGTCTGTGGTGAATGGTCGAAATCTTGGACCTAAATAAAAGGTTTCTTAAATTACTGAATCTTAACCTAATTTGAAGCTAGCTAAAAGAGAGGCTGACAAGAGATAAATCTATTGTCAGTACATTTAGTATAACTATTGCACTCGTTAATACCGTTTAATCACAGTTTCTTTGCTAGTAAACCATAGGGTAATAGTAAAATTAACTCGATCAATACCCACAAGCGTTCACACCTTTCATACCACATACATGCGAAGCTTCTGCGTGATTATGCATCTTGAGAAATGCGCTTTTAAGATCCTCCGTCACATCATCATCATAATCCACTTTATTCTACTTCTCACATGCACATACATCGAGTCAAAATGCGTTCTTACGAGTTAAAAGTACTTTCGAAATAAAAAGCTTAAAAGTTTATTAACTTTTAAAAATATGGTTATTCTAACTAAATCGATTGGGAGATTAAATATTGACAAGTCTTTTACATTTTGACCTTATTTTAATAAAGCTGAATATTTAAAGGACGTTGTTTCATTCGTTTTTTTTTCTTATTATACTCAGCACATCAATGAGTTGCGTAACCTGAATATTGCTAGTGAGAATGAGGTTTTACGCTTCTAATTCAACGCCCATTTACCACTTCATAAAGCTACAACTACTTAGAAAAAGTGAGAGGACTTGTGACTAAAACGTGTTCTTAAAAAAAGAATTAGCTTATGTAGAATGGGATACGAAGTAAATAAATGGCTGCATGGTTAGCCAATAATTACAGTGATTATTGCTTCGGTAGTTTTCCTACATATTTAAGTGTCAAGTTGATAATCCAATGCACGAGAGATGAAACTTACGAACTGGGGTCAAAATAATCGGTTAGGCTTCCTAGCAGATTTATTCGAATTTGGATTTTACTTACAAGAATGCCTCTTCTTCTAACTAAATTTGAACTCTCTCTCTCTCTCTATGTATATATATATATATATATATATATATGTTATCCAGCTGTCGGGAATTACTGTTTTCCCATTCAGTTGTCTTAATTCGTATGAAATACTTATTATCATCTGTCCAAGTATGATTTAAAATATTCCAAAGGCAATCTAGCCAAAAATAAATCAATGCTCATCCAAGTGTACATTTGGGGAGACTTCTTGCAAACTCTTGGTTGAAAGCCAGCCGAATAGTCATAGATTAATAAGGATATTATTTTACAAGTTGACAGGGATCCCTGTTTACCTTAATTCTGTATTTGATATCATAGCAGATTGAAAAAGAGAGTTGACTTTGACCACCGCATAGCCATCCTCTCTGGCCTTCTCTACTGCCTATTTAGAAACAATATTTATGAATTTTAGTTTTTTCCCCTGGTAGACAAATTCTTATTACCTGGTGATAAAATCTCCATAAAATCGTGCCTCATTCCACCAGCTGTACATTCTTCGATCAGTTGTCTTTCATTTATGATCACCTTTAGTCTGATTCTCCTGAGAGGAAGAAAAGGTAAATCGTCCCGTTTTTATCGTCGTCTAAACTCTACCAGAAGGGTTTATTTTCAAGTATACACAGATGAGTCATTCGTTTACCACTTAGTAAATGGACGGATCCCCTGGTGTATGTACAGACATAGGGGTTGCTGATTTATGATGGGCCTCCTACCTAACTAATCACCAAACATGGACAGACCTGAGGAGCGTGTGGTATCCATCTTGACATCCAGTCCTTTTTCTACTCCGATATAGCACATGTCTGGGACCATTTTATTTGGCAAAAATGGCAGTATGGCAATCACATGTCATGCTGGGATCTTTTTCTCGACCTTTTTCCTCTTGGTAGTTAAGGTTAAAATATTAGGTGTGTTAACCTTATTCTCTTTCGCTTATTTCCCCATTTGCATGTAATACCTGTTTTCTCATAAATTGCGATCTATTTCTATACGCGTTAACGATTTATTTAATTTGTGTGCTATCCACCTACAGCTTATCGGAAATCTTGTTTTCTAGTAATTATTTCACACTTGAATTTGTATTAATCAAATTATTCCCTCATGAGAATCACATTAATTTTCCCACCTCAAAATTTCAAACTCCAGAGCACTTTACACGCTTTCACCTATCAACCCTAAGTCATCTGAACTGTTTTGTACCGTTCTGCCATCGCGATCTCAATCTATAATCACTTATTATTATCCGTTTGAAATTTCAATTATTCTGTCAAAATCAGGTTATACTTGTGTTTAGATCAACTATCGTGTTCTGTTTCAATTTAAATCTTAATTTTGTTATGATAGGCACTGAAATGCTCTCTATTTCTAAAGTGGGTCCCCAAACACTCGTTCTTGAAGCTGTATTAAAAATTGTACGTTGTAAGAACTCTTCGTTTTCTTGCAAAACAAGTTTAATTTTCTTATTGCAGTCGCCTAACGTAAATAAATGTTCATGATGAACCCTCATTTTACTTTCAAGTAGATGTTGTTTTGACTTCTTGAGATAGAAAATGTCACATTGAAGGCAAGTAGATTGTAACGACCATTTATAAGATATGCAATCAAAATAGATTAGGCACTTAAAAACCAAGTTCTAACTAAACAATATTTGTCAAAATAGCATATTTTTAATCCCTTTGTGACCAGTAGGCGTGATGGTGTGCATCTGTAATTCAGCAATTTGTAGATCTTGCGACTTGGAGGGTTACTATAATCTGCACCTGTATGACTGCTGAATCTTTTAACTACGATGGCAACATACTTTGATAAACTATCAAGATCAGAATGTGCCCACACTTCTTATCTATGATGAGTGTCAAGGTGGAAAAGTTGCTTATTAACTAATTCCCATTTGAGAAAATAACATTTTTAGTGTTAATATACGCTATACTTTCTATGAACCCTATTTTATATGATTGGCCCATTTATATATTTAAATTATTTGAAGGTCATAAATCGATTTTATTGGAGCTTAATCCGTCTCGTGATCAGGAAACTGATTGTGAGTAAAGATCTTCTGGAATTCCCATCATGTGTTCTCTCTGGACATTGTCATATCGAGCGCTTTTGAACGCATGACTATAATGTGGACTTGTCCTTACCGAAACGAAGTCTGTATTCTGCAACTTTGAGTCGTCTGTCGATGTCTAGGCACATTCATATCAGAATTCTTCAACCCTTATCCTATGTTCAATATTACCAAAAATTTATGTTTAAAAGCTATCGGGAACTAAATCTATCAAATACGTCGTTTGTATGCAGCTCGAAAATTTCATTGGAGAAGTGTGTCTTTTAGGATCTGTTTTCGGCAGAAGAAAGTCATGTGGATAAAGAAACTCTTATTTAACTGTGTCAATATATTGTTTATTTTAACGTTGTCCAAAAATTTTTTCCCATAGGTTCTTTAAATTTCGAAAATGATAATGTACATTGCCATAAGGTTCTTTAGATATGATCGCGTTTTTTGTACAAAAGCTGATTTTCCACTTTGAAATCTGATACCCACCATGGCTTTATTGAAACCACGAATGATAATAACAAAGTCTTGTCCAGCTATGTTCCAACTCTTGTATATGCTTTTCCGATATTCCAAATCATCTTGGCAAATTTTCACATTCTTGATTTCATGGGTAAAAAATCGGCTAATAAGTTATAAAATGTAAAATAAACAGGATTATTAAGGTTTTAACCGAAGGGTATTGTGAAAATTTTTACACATATGTCCAACCATGGAATCCCGTTAACTCAATGCACATTTATTATTTGCATTACATTACTTATTGGCTACGATATGTACCAAGGACAGAGTTTTAGTAAAAATCTTACGCAAAAATATTAAAAGTCGCAGGCGAATTTTTTAGTTAATTATTATAAAGGTGTATGTAACTTAATTATTTTACTGACCATTATTCCCACTTCATTATAACACTCTAGTTGCTTTTCTAACTCTACAACTACTCAGGTTCCAGAAAGAACGAAAAGTTGCAGCTCAAACGACGTTCTTTTTCTATTAAAATGTGTTTGCTTATATAGTATGAGATGGGTTTTTTACCCGTGGTCTTACATATCCAGGTGTGAGTGCAGAATTTCAATCAAATGGATAATTCAATGCATCATGAGAGATGGAGAGATGGCTCGATTAGGTTCCATAACGGTAACTTTTTAGGTGTAGCATAAGTGATGATAAATTAAAATTACAGATTATAATTAAATGAACCCCCCTGCATTAACCGTGCTGAATAATCCTTTTCCTGAATGACACAAAAAAATCGTAAGAAAAGTTCGCACTAATTAAAATATAAACGCTGAGGAAGGGAGGTAGTCAGTACGTATTGGTCTCTTCGGTTAATAGACCACCGCGGGAGCGAGCGGAACATTTTTTTGCGCACGCTGAGTTTACACTCCTCCATGAATGTGCGCATCCTTGTGTTTAAGACGGGGTGGGGGAAGGGGGGAGTATGTGCATACGTTTTGATCTAGTCAGCAGTCATCGGACAGCTGGTCGCTTTTTCCCTCTTTTCTCTTAACTCCCCTTTTTGCCATTTCTCATTCTTCGCTTTTAAAGCCAATTAATAAATTTAAAAATTTGATTTGTATGTTCTTTTGTGAATCAATGCTGACTGCGAAGGTATCGATCGTTATAAAAGTCGACTTCACTATTGACTTTATTCCTCGTTGTTACAAAAAATAAGTTATTAATGGTTGAGACAATATATAGTCCCTAAATGTGTAGCCACTCACTATAACAGAACTGTCGGATGTAAATGGTTTCTTTTGAATACAACATATTCAAGGTAGATTATACAAAGTTCTAATTTCACGGACCTGGAAGAAGAAAGAAAAAGTTCTGTGACAAAGAAAGGTTTACTAAACTTATTAAGAAAGAACTTGGATATATCATTGAGGGACATCATTTTCAAAGAAAAATACAGGGGTAGTAAATGGAAAATCTAGCTCTCAAGGGTTTGCTCAATATCAACGTGTTAGAGATCGTGAAGTCAATCTTCATCGGTTTACATCCAGCGATATAAATGTCCAAATGGACTAATTTTTTATATTCACCAAGACGGTTGGCACGTTGTGAGTTTCGCCTGAGTAGGGAACTATTTTCATTTAGGATTTCGAAAATTTGTGAATTTCTTCCTATCAATCGGAAATTTTTAAACTATATTCAAATTAAAAAAATACTCAAACTGTTGGGCTCTGTTTCCTTCAATCTACTTGAGATTTTCAGGCAAATCTTCTGCATTTGATTTGCTGTTTACCGGAGGTTCATTTCACTATTAATGTGAAATAGCTACTTGAAAACGTTTCAATCCAATAATATGTTATGGGTTTCAGCATTAGCTTACTTAAATATAATTTTTATCGGAATATGCAGAACTGCGCCAATAGGACAATCAACTGTCACGGAAGCCTATTTCATCATTTTGTCTTCTCGAAAATCTTTCATACATCTAATTTCCGCTTACCTGACAAGCTAATGTCATTTGTAGATGTAAATTTGAAAAAAGTTATCAAATGCATGTTTATATTGAATTATATGCAGGAATGAAAGCAGAAAAGTTCGCACGAAAATGCAAAATGGGGAAGATATTATCCTTTTTATTTATTTATGAATGTGTGTGCATCATTCCTTTTAGCTTAACATAAAAATAACCTATCCTGCAATAGGAAAAGTAAAATACCGTATTTTAGTTCTCTAGTAAACATCGTATTTTCATAACAGCGTTACTTTAATTATTTTACATCCAGGGAATAAAAGAGGCTGAATCTCACTTCCGCCTATAATTATCAAAACAAAACCGGTTGTGAACTTCTCTCTATTGGTGAAGTGAAAAATGGTCTTAATTTCACAAAACTGGGTCACCGCTTCCAGTATGTTGACAGTTGTTTTTGGGGCTCGCAAGGTGGTCAAAAATACTTGCAACATGCGAGTCAAAACTTAATTAAGAAGGGTGTCCCGAAACCTTGATGGGCTGTTAAGTCTAAGACGGAAACAGAGAACGGAAATATCAAGGGAGAAAATGAATTAGGCTCCATTTGGCTTCCATGATAACCGTTCGGGAATTCTGCCGAAGTACCATTTCTTCAGCAATTTTATTGATTTCATAAATGAGGATCACTGTTGATTAGAACCTCAGTTCTCTTTCGATGATACGAATACTGAAAATTAATTGTTGCTCTTGGTGGTTTTAATTCTCCTAGATTTTTTGTTTAAATAGAGTGTCTGTCCATAATGTTCGCGAAGTTATCAAATACACACTCGCTGGTAAAAAATTATTTACTAGAGGGTTTCGTGGTATCGCCGTGGACAACAAACGAGGAAATTGATTAATGTAAAGGATACTCTAATTGCGCTTATGACCTCCAGATTCTACGTTTTTGAACGTCTACCTTGGTAGCAATTTTATTAATTACTGCTGTTTCCTTTTATTTTGAGGATTTCTGTAGATAATTGCCTCACTTTTCTTTCTCGAGGTAAAACTATTGAAGATTGATTGTTCTCTATTGCTTTTTTGAGTCTCCCGCATTTGAGCTCCATTGATTACTATTTGGTGATCTTTCTGACGATCTGGCCCTTTGATAAGAAAAGTGTCTGTCCAGGATTCGCCCTGAAAGCTAATGAAAAACCATCTTGGTTGTAAAATATCCTCACTATCCCGACTGTGGATAATGTAGTAATACCCAAAATTGCAAAGCGGTATAAAAAGAAATGGATGTCAACTACTAATTTCAGTTGATGAAAACATTTTGAGTTTTAATACACAATGTGTGCACATTTCTTAGGGAATGATTTCTTAGTTTATGTCCTCTTGTAATATGGTTTTCTTTTCTTTAAAGGGCATCATAATGTTATCGGGATGATGATCACAGTAGGATTAGTAAATAAATTATTTATTTGGCTTTTATATGCTATTTGCTGTTGACTTCTCCACTCACCATGCTATTTTGACTAGTAATCTTTTAATAAGTGCTTTCTTGTCTTCCTATTTTAAATCCTCTGCCATGATTTATCATTCATTTTTACTTTTAGCTTTTTTTAATAAGTGACTCCCTTTAGTTTGGACGGGTTCCCTTTGCCACTCACTCAGCCAGCGCTATTAAGGGAATCTGGAGCACAGCACGATCAATGCACGCGATTCCGCTGGCGATTGGGTTTACTATTATTTCTTTCTCAGTAATATGTATTTATTATGTCAAATATGAATTAGGAATAAGTTATTGATGTATGTCTTCTTTACATACTTGCTTGTATTATTTAAGTCATCGCTCCTGGCGATGACTTCTGCCGTAAAATCAAGAAGGACTTCATTTCTAAAGTGAACTATTACTTCTTGACTGTTCTTTTAATCTCAGTAAATATTTGTCTAATATTTCATACCTTTCATCCCTAAACATGTTAATTTGATATACTTTTGTTTTATGGGAATTTTCTTGTTCAATATTTGAGAATGTAGACTTCTATATTGATTACTTTGTAGTGATCGAGGGGATAAAATAACACCTTTACTGCAGTATTTTACAAGATGATCTAATATAATTCCTCTGAAATATTTTCAAGAAGATGAGTCTCGGCTTCTGTGCGGTTAATCTTCTTACAAAAATTAGAATCTTCCCTAAGGCTGATTTTACAAATTCAAAAAAGCTCATTATCCAAGAGTCCAGAGGGGAAAGAGAGAAAAAACAAAATGGGGAAGTCTAGGAGATCGTTATTTACAACAAACTCACTGACTGCCAGTCCGATTAGTTCCTAAAAATTTAACTGTGACCTACAGGTAATTCAAATATATAAACCAGCTAATAATATAATAGACAGGATTTATAGGACATATAATAGAAAAAATAATGAAAATGTCAGTCTTTCAGGGCAAAATATTTAATAAAAATGTTTCCTTACATTATTATAATGTATCCGCCTTGAACAACGACAATAGACTAACTTTCAAAATAACGGATGAAGAAGGTTTGACCAAAGATATATTTCATACCAGGAATATAAAATAGGTATTCGAATTTAATTAATGCGAGGGAGGAAAGGAGAAGAGGGTTAAACTTTGTTTATGTTATGGAGTTGAGTTGATTCTTTTGTCGTTCTCGTTTGATATTTTAATGGCAGATATGACACAGGAGTCAACACATACGTTTTAATGTATGTTGTGATATAATAATTTGATTTAAGATGTATTAATACTTGATTTTATTTCCACTGCAGAAGTCGAAGAACTTCCGACTGAGCACCGGCTCGATCTTCCACACGGTGACTCTCCAACCAGACGAGACGATCACAGTCACGAAATACCAAGCTAAGTAGGTTACCAATTTTTCATATCTTTTTCCTAATATAGACCATTGTATTTCTGCTATACATGTTCTTAAAAGGTGCATATTCAATCCATTGAGTCTGTTTGTTTTATCGACAGAAAGCATGACGTTTGAAATACACTAGATAGGTGGATCACAATACTGTTGGGACTCTGACAAACGTGATTCAAGGCCGCAGTATACATATCTTTGTCTCGAGATGAAAACGATCGCATCCCTGGTTGGTCTTTGTGTTCGCCTGTTAATAAGATGTGTGTAGACGCACAAATTGACAATTAGTTTGGAGACAAGATGAATTAAGAAAAAATTGTCGATTTGATAATGTTTTAATTTCCATCCCTAAGTTGTCATTGTGGGATTAATAAATTATCCTGCCTACTTATTCTACAACTCTCGAGTCAATTGGCGTCATTTTGTTGTGTAACAACTTTATCGATTGCTCACCTTTCCGAATCAAGTAATTACTTCTTTTCACCTTTTTCCTTACCATTTGTCCTGTTTCATCTCTATTTCTTTCGTTAGTAGGACAATTTTTTTTTTATTCTGTCAAGAAGCCATTTCAGACTTTACCAGCCAGAATTTAAGTAATAAAAGCTTTTTAATTTTTTCCCTGGCTAAAATTCGCCCGTCGAAAATAATGGGGACAGGAATAATCATAATGTGTTCTGTTGTTATCTCTAATGTAATACTGAAAATTTTATTGGTATTTCATTTCGGTATTACATTACCGAGTCTCGCCGAAAAAATTCTTACGGATAAAATTTCCTCTGGTTTGTAAGTTGTTTCAATAAGTTGGCAAATACCACATAAGTAATTTATTTGATTTAACTGTGCTTAGCCAGCAGTAATTGTGGCTACTGAAAAAAGAGCCTTAATTATGGGAGTTTTAATTGTGAATTAAATGTTCTGATGTTCAGCAGTATTCTTGCTGGGACGTCTTATCGACCATTACCTTTTAAGGTTTCTTGTTCATCTCCTTACTAAAGTGTTATTCTCAAGAAATTGATAAGAATAGATCAACGTTTCGCTACATGAACGTCAATTTGCTGCCCAATTAATTGGAACCATCTTTCACAACACCGAAAACGAGCACTGTAATCTTTGATCTCCAAAGTATTGGCAGGTATAAACTTGACTAGTCAGTTTCTGATCTTCACAATTGTAAAATTTAACTGTTCATTATTCACAGATCTGATTTTGTGATTCTTTTTTGCTTATCAATTGATTTCAAGGTATCAGGTCAAGTAAAAATTTCAGCAAAATATTTCAAGATTTCTGGTGTGCATAGCACACCTGACTTTGTGGTGTCAATGCTTAAATTACGGTATTTTTCGCAGTGTCTCAAACATAGTATTTCAATATCTTATTATTGATTGTTGTTGTTCTTTTGTGTTCTTAAGGCGCACCCAGAAGACTGAGAACTTCGTTAGCACATATCGGTACATTCTTGAGGTACCAGAAAGTCATTGCTATCTCCCAATGGAGATTATACTAAAGAATCGAATGCAGTTGGCCTTCAATTGGAGTTATCTCGATAATCTCGTCTCCACTCACGGCGTTCATGAGTCCTACGAGCTTTCGCCGGTGAGTTCTTCCAGTGGCTTATTTCCTCTTTAATACTATTGACATATCATTACATATCTTTGATCACAACTTTTAGTGGAAGAGAACGAAATTCATTTAATCTCTTACGGTCCCGTGAGCTTTTGGACATGCGTTTTGAAGCTTCACGAAAGAGTAAGGTTTGCTTTGGATGATGATTTTCCAGAACGAAAGCTTACATTTATTTGCACATTTTTCTACCTTCTGTAATTATTTTGATAGCAGAATAAAACTGAGAGCCGTTGGTCGTTGCAAGCTAAGGTTTGAATCTAGTACAAACCGAATTGCCTCAGGTGTACTCATTTAATTACAAATAGGGATAAACTACAATTTTAATCTTATTATTCTTCACTATATGTCACAGTCGAGAATCTAATAACTACACGACTGATGAGGCATTCTTGTATATGAAGGAACTAAGAGATCATTTTGTGATTCGGAAAACCATTGGTCTATTTCCCTAATTTTCCACTGCGCTCCCTTCATGTCATTGTTTAGCTGGACATCAATCGCTCAAAAATAATTTATTATTAGATATTTTAAACAATGTATTTCATTCGAGTTATGATTTTGCCATTTTACAAGTACTCTAGATTTAGGAATTCTATTCAAGCCATTAATAATAATTGAAAATCGCTGAAAAAATGTTGTCAGACATTTGGAAGAGATCTTGAAGTATCCAATTTTTTGCACTTTAGTGACAATTTTATAGCCTGTTTATTGATGAAAAAGCGTCTTGTAATATTTGTATTCTGTTTTTCATTTCAATTTCCACATCACTTACTGATAAGCACTAATAGATCCTGGAAGTTGAATCTAAGACGAATTATCATCTCGAATCAGTCTGAAATATCAGAAGAGAGGGGGAGAGGAATGTAGTTTTTACATATCAGATCATTAGGTAATGATGTGTGGATGTGTTTACAGGATACCTTGCTTGCTAATGCACCAATCACACATATCGTTCCGCTAGGAGTTTAACAGCTGTTTCCACTATTGCCATTTGCATTTGTACTATCAAGAGAGAGGGAAGCAAAACTTTAGGACGCACTACAACAAAAAGTCTCCTTAATCTCTTGTGCAATATGTATTTTTTGAGGACCCAGGAGATATAATCGATTTCTCCCCTATTTTCCATTGCTGGTGCTAAGTTGAATCCGAACCCATAATTCTTATATCTTACGAGTAGGTGATGACCTGCAGTTTTTGTAAAAGGACATGCCGCTGCTGTAGTAGAGTATTACGACTGAAGTTGACCATGACGTAATAGAAGCAATTTAGTAGGAGAAAGATAGAAGTAATGGACCTTCAAGACGAATTTTCGATTTCAGATGATTTGAAAGTTTTTTTTTATTTCTCCTGACTAAACTAATTGCCAAGTTGTTAAAAGCAGAGTGGATCAGTGTATGGCTTATTAATTCTAATGATGATCACCTAAAGCCAAAAGATGCATTTTTGACATTGAGTTTCATTTTCAACGTTTTTTCAAGTTGCTTTCTCAACTCTTCCGTGCGTAGATGATAAAAACAAAAATACATGTCAGTTACAGTTCAAATGTAGTTTTTGTTTTTTTCTCATCCTATACCTATACAGTGAGTTGAAGTGGCAAGACTGACCATCTTGATTAAACTGGTCGATAAGTATTGGACATTTCAGACAAGAGTCTCTTCAGTAATTAATTTAAATTTCATAACATAAATTACTCATACAACACAAATCCAAAAAATCAGATAATACAAGACTCCTTGATATCTTGACTTTAAACATTTATTCGATCCCCTCTCCTTTGTCATTTTTTGGACTTACTGTTATCCGATTTCACTTGCTTTCCTTCAGTGATAGAAAAATGTAATTCTTTGTTTTACAGTGGATAATAGTACTATTCCTTACGGAAGGTATCATACAGAATATGAAGTGGCGTCTTTGCAGAGGGTTTACTCGTATTTACCAATTTAATAATTTAAGCATGTCTTATTTTTTCTACCTTAATGTCAATTTCTGTAATCACATTTCTCGAAATTTATCAATTATCCCTGAAAATGGATTTACTTTAGTATATATATTAATTTCGCTGAATTGTACACTAATTTTAAGTAATAAATTACAAAATAATTTGCCTCGTGTTTTCTATTTTTATCCCTGGGAGAGAAAACATCACAAATTGTGATTATTTTTTAATAACTGTGACGCATAATGTAAACAATTTTTTTCATTCTAAAATCAATCGAAGTACGTTCAGGGAAAATGTTTATTAAGATTCTGCCGCTATAAAAATATCAATTATGATAAATTTTCGACTTTATTTTATTCCGTAGAGTTCCGAAAGTGCACGAATTGGACTCATGCAAGTAAATAGTAAAAGTCTTTGACAAGTACGTAAGTGTTCTCTTAGCATCGAATTATATTATTAAATATCTATTATGTTGTAGATTGCATTGCATACATTAGTATTCGGATTGCATTTTGACTTGCGATTGATTGCAAGTTCACTGATAACTACTCCAATTTTTACTCCGGCAAAAATGCACTTTCACAAACACCTTTTTTTCTGCCAAAGTTCCTGTCATTTTTCCCAGCAGGCCATTTATAGTTATACTTGACGATGTCATTAGGGACATTTTTTGAAGTGGAATAATATCAAATTTGTAATGATTGGAGGAAGGTCACTTCCTATTCCTAATCCTCTTTATTGATCTTTTGTTTTCTAACAAAGACTTTTCTTGAAATTTTTATAGTGTCGCGCGATTTCGATATTACAGAATAATAAAATGGTTTTACTTTATTATTTAGAACAAAAAATTTAGCTTTATTCGGCAAATGTTAAGATCATTTTTATGGTAAATAATATTCCTCTTCTCGCATTAATGGTCTCATTTTTTAGCCTTTTTCCATCCTCCATGGAATATAAAATGTCGTTTCATATATATATATATATATATATATATATTGTATGATAAACCTCCCTACATTATTATAAACCTATCTTGCCACCGTTTTCCAAACTTCACTATGAGTAATAAATTTATTATAACTATTAAGTCAGGACGACGAATCTTAATCTGAAACAATCTACCAAAACTTCTGCGTCTTCAACAGATTTTATTCATGCACTAAGCGCCTATTCGATCGAATAATAAAGAGTAACTCAAGTGAATTTTGTAGGCGATTTATTTGATTGGACTTTGAAACGTATTGGGTATGGCACGATTTTTAATAGGGATTCTATTTTGTTGACTGTATTGACGGATGAATGAATCAGCCATATTAACATTTTCTGTTTTTAAAATAGCAAATCTCTTTTCCTCCATATGGAGTTAAAGTATCCCTGTAAATCGGTAGTTCTTAACTCTGTACGCTGGAGAGATTGGCCGTTGGGCTGTGAAATACATATAAGTGTTGGAGGCTTTTAAGTGAATAATCGTATTGTCAACAATTAATAAGCGTAATCTACGAATCAAATCTACTGAAGAGGCCATTACAATGGAATTGGATGTCCACAAAATTGACAGTGAATTTGGAGACTATCCTTTCATCTACATACGCCTGAACGAAGCCGCAAGAAAGTTGTACATTTGTTCGTCAAATTCATGAAGAATCTATTTTTGGAGTGAGGGTGGACTTCGGCGTCCACTCGCTCAGATGATATGCATAAACTACCACTGCTACTTCCATATCTGGAGTTGACAACTCTCAGTAATCGATTGAATTACAAAAAGGTCAAAATCTCTAAAATTAAGCTTGTAAAATATAATTCTATTCCTAACCCAATGGAATATGGCGAATTGAGCATATAACTTTTACATGCACTGATGAGGGTTATAAAGAAATAGATATTTTGCTCTGGTCGATTAATATTGAACAAGACGGAATCAGGAATTTACTCCTTTTCGTCAAAATTGTTCTCCACGTAATAAAAAATTATAAAAATCCATTACTTTTGCAATCTTAAGTCTTTGCTACTCTTTTTAATCTGTCTGATCGAAAGAAAATTGTCCACTGATGCTCCTAATAAAAAAATAAGGATACTTCTCAAGCCCATTTAGGAAAGCGTTTTTTGACGCTCATCTTGAGTAGAAGGTAGCATCATGGAGCCCCCCTAGTGAAAAACCCGAACTCTGCACCCTCCTTTATTTGTCAGACTTAATCAATGTTATCAGCCATTTTATTCACTGGTGGGTATCGAACCCGCTACCTCTGACTTTGCAGTCGAGTACGTTAACCACTGCTCCAACGGGGAAAAAACGGGGATAAGTAATTTTCAGTAGAACATTTATCACGGATAGGTAAAAACGAATTCTGAAGATTTCCGTGTTAAAGGAGGAATTTCACTGGAGCTCGAACTGTGATTGGTACCTCAACCTCTAAGACTTTTTAGGAGTTGGTCTGAATGCAAGTGGAATTGAGGTTGATTTTTGCATTTTCGTTTTTTCTCTATCACACGTCACTAATAATCTCTAACTTTTTTAAACTAATAAGGAGATAGGTAAACTTTACTTTCACATCTAATGGCGGTTAGTTTTGCGCAAGCTAAGATAGGCAGCTAGTCGCTTTACTGTTTTCCCTTTCTCATAACCTTTATTAGCTTGCCTGTTTATCCTAATTATATCCATTCATTACGGATTTTCTGAGAGTACGTTACCTTTTGGCCTAATTAGAATCAATGATCCCGCATTTTAATGTCACGATTCTATCCTATTATATTATGTTAGAGTTCATATCGGGTCTTGTGTTTTGTATTTGTGATCACTAGATAACTTAACTTCCGCTGGTCCATCCTCTTAGAGAAGTCCCCCCTTTGGCGGCATATGTCTTACTTTTCGGTATCGAGTAACACATAGTTTATCAGGCTCTCTAGTGTTTAGCCTCAAATAATATTCGAAAATTTGCTGTCAACGACACTGACATTAAATCTTTGGATGTGGGATTTTCTTACCTGGATTAAGTGTACATCTTTCATTTTGAAAAGTGTAATTATTATCCTCAGGTTTTCCACAATCAACAATTAAAAATCTTTGATTGTACGTATGGTTAGTTTCGGAGCTAAGTTGTCTTCGTTACTAAACATTTTTCTCTGATATTACCTATATAACCCTTGCAACTAGATTCATTCTGTGAAGGATATGACGAGATCCTTATATTTTAACATTGTATCCGTTTACAAATCTTACTATTAGTATTGTCAAGCCTATTCTTTCGTTCGAAGGAAGACTATGCATTTCCCAAAATTGCCATTTAGTCAAATCCTTTATGAAAATACGTTGATTTTCCGTCTTTATGTCCCTATGATTCAAACGCATCTGTCATGTCTAGACGAGTTTATCTGCACTCATACCCTTACCCAAGTGACTCATACGAACTCTCTTTGTATTTCCACGTAGACACATGCTTGACTTTACTGCCCATATGGTTCCCTCTTATCTCCCCTCTCCATCATCTCTTACTATCTCGAATCCTCATCGTGGTTTTTCAATACAATTTGGCCAACACAGCTCTTTGCATTCTACTTTTTGGAATTATTGTTTGCTGTTGTTAGCTGTCGACTATAGTCAGCTTCTACGATCCGGTCCTTGATTATTTATTTCTAAAATTTGGTTACTTATTAATTGATGACCTCGGACTTTGTCACTCCAATTCCTATACCTTATTAGAGTGTCTCTTCAGTTTAGATATAACCCTTAACTAGGTTCATATTTTTCTTTTTCGAAGGCCATATTTTAGAGGAGAATAAAAATGCCTACTTACCCTATTCATAATACAAAAATATGGGTTTATTGTAAAGAACGGACGCATTTTAGTTGGCTAATGAATGGAATTTCCCAAATAAAATAACCTTGAAATTCCCTACTAATTTTGATAGTTCGAAATTGGGGTACAAATACTGGGAAAAAACTTATATACTTCTATCACCCCTGGCGAGGCAAAAAATTGTGAATTTTAATCATTATAAAGCATCTAATCAGAGAGGAGGGAAATGAGCGTGTTCTTTTAAATGTTGAATCGTGAAAGGCGTCATGCATAAAAAGAGTTTACCTTCATTCGAAGTCTGGGTTCATCAGATTAGCCACTTATTTCTGTGTGTCAAAGTTCAAACTTCAGTATTTGACCGCTAGGTTCCGAAGTAAAGGGTGGACTTATCGGCAAGCTGGTCATGTCACCTCGATGTCTTTCTTCGCAATCTATTCAAAAGCCCGAATTTCCGCAAAGACTCGAATTAGTATAAGTTAGGCACTAATTTTAAATTTTTATTTTTATAAAAAGATTAACTGCCAAAATATTTGTTTTATATCTAGGTAAATTTAAATAAAGAATACAAACTGTTATATTAATTAAGGCCTTGGATGTATTGCTGTCTTGTGCATCACGTCTATGTGCGAGTATCGATTTTGATCAAATGGTTGCTAGAAAAGTCCAAATATTCGTTGATTCATCTCAGTGTTGTGTAACTGCTTATCCGTTCCTTCGGTAATTTAATTCTATTTCCATATATTCACTTTAATTCCAATTCGTAATCAAATCATATGGTACTAGTGTTTTTTATTGAATGGCTCTCAAACTGTGTTGATGTGTTTTTAGTATTGAGAAACTGCCGAATGCCCACTTATTTATTCAAATGCTCATGTATGTAGTATCCAGGCTTTCAGTGTTTTATCATTGGGAGACGGCGATTTCACTATGATTGACTTCCCCTTATTCTAAAGTGTGTCTCGTTTGTCTAATCAGTTGTTAAGCCATAAAATGCCACATATCCTAGACAGGGAGAACACAAGCCAATTGGGCTCTACTAAAATTCAATTATGAATTTTAGGTAATTCGTATATACTACCAAATTTCTTCGGTGAATTTTAATGACATAAGTGAAGTCCAATGGCATGTCTTTTGAGTTACAAAGAATCTATTTTCCTTAGTTCATCATTCTAGTAAGTCTTATAGAGGTAAAAGAAAAGGATATTTGAAGAATTTCAAATATCCTACCTTTTTTTATTTAATTGGGCATCTTCCAAAAAAGCAACTCTTTTTCATTGCTTTCATCTTAGGATGCGATATCTCCGAACGCGGTCGGGTATGTGCGCCTGCCGACCCAGTTGTGAGCGGGCTGGTGGACAAATTACCCCGTTTCCCCTCTCTTCATCTTCCTTTTTTTGGCTTTTGACGCTGTAATTGTTCCTATTTCAGGAGATCTTTTCTTCCACCCCTGTCTTTTCGTATTCACATGCTACTGCAGTTTATTTATTCTAAGGAAAGGCATTTTTCCATTTCTTGAACGGTGATTTCGGTGGATAAATAATATTGGTAGGACGGTACAAGTTAATTCACTTAGTGCGAAATCTTAATCACTCGCCTGTTTTGGTATCGGAATATTTGTAAACTTTGTGCAAATGCAAATTCAGTTCGGTTGTTAGAGTGAGTAACGAGTTCTCAAAATGAGTAATAGTCTAGTAAGTAACTACAATTTCGATACCCAACTACAAACTGTCAGTGAACTACGCTATTAATCATAAAACTAAACTAGGATGCTCCTAGTCCATACTTACAATTCTAACACTTATGCTCGGTCATTATCGAAATGCTCATTCAAGGATTTCGGAAACCAATGTTATCCTACTCTATGAATATGCTCAGTTCTAAAAGAAAATTTAGGACCAAGAAAGTGAAATCAAGATGTGATAGAGGATGAAAAAACACCTTTAGATCACATGCATCATTAATGTCAAAAATTTTAGATGCAGGTCCCACAAAAATTTCAAAATTAATATTGTATGTCTATTTTTTTCTTGACGATTGCAATGCAGAAGTTTGACTTGCACTTCTTTGCTTACTCCTCTTTTCTTTTATACCTTTTTCTTAGGATCTTTTCGTTTATCACTAGTACAATAGTTTGCAGAAATGATTATGTTGGCATTAATGGCTGTTCATAAGGTCACAACCAGAGCGATCTGGTTATGGCAATCCAAGTATTCCTTCTAGGACGTAAATGCAAATATGCAGTGGTGGGATGAACTCGCTACAGTTCAAAAATTTCGATGAAAGTCTTTTTAATCAATATGAACTAATTTCTTCTTCAATGCAATAACCACTGCTATTTCCTTTTCGAGAATTGATTTCTTATCCTTTAAGGCTTTTGAGATGTTATTGGTAAGTATTGTGGCTGAAAATCGACGTAGATCCATCTTTTCAGAATTTTGCCCCTGGAAAAAAGGCAAAATATAGGACACTGAAAAGTTAGGCTTTTGCGAAATAACAAATAATAGTAAATCTAGTTTGTGTTTCTGACATTTCACTCAAGTGTTCAATGTAATATCATCAGTACAAATAAACAATCCCATTTCTTTCAATATTGAAAAGTGCAGTGATGGATGGCGGATTAAATATAGACCCATCTGGCCTCATTTATTTTTGTCCTATTCGCTTTTTTTTGGAATATGGTTTCATATTCCCAAAAAATCCTAACTTTTTGAATGTCAAAATTTTCAGTCAAACTGGGGTTCTTTTGACTTGGGGAAATTTGAATAAGCGATTTATTTTTTACTGTTTTAGTAAAATTCTAAAACCTTAACATAACAGCATTTATAGAAATTGGCAGATAAAGTTAAGCATGATATTTTTAGGTTTTGTTTTTATAAATTTATCGGCCAATCGTCTAAGATACCTGCAGCTTTCTTATTTTGCTGCTCTACTTCTTGTCTCTCAAATTGCTAAATGTCGCCCATTTGTCCTGACATTTCAATCTGGCGACATCCAATTGACATAGAGTGGAAGTAGAATGTTCCAACCGATAAAAGGACAAATCTTTCTTGAAGGCCACATATCCCGCTGTGGTATTACTTTTCAGGTCATCAAAACACGGACCAAATGTTTGATTTCTTCCTGCTTATTTTTGCTAAGTGTTGCAAAGAAAATCAAGTACGATAAGATCGTTCCTAAGTAGCAGGGTGTAATCGTTCTGCCTGTTTATCTGCATTAGACCACTTTGCAAGAATATGCACACAAGAGCTACCAACTGCGATTAACATATTTTAAACTAAATCACAGTCGGAAATTGACTTATTCGCATTGTCTATGCTGCTCAAGCAGCCTTACAATGTCTTTAAAATGTCCTTTAAATAAAAATCAAGCTAAATTGATAGAAGATTACTGTTATTTAAAGCTGTAGAAACTCTTTCTATGAATTTTTATACCGTTATGTAATTATTTTTTAATTGCAGACTTTATAAAATGTCTACCGGAATTCTTAACATGGTCTTTTTTAGATGATGAGTTTATTTCTTCATTGATAATTTCGAATACTCTTTACTGTTAATGGAAATCCTTTGATTGAATTCTTAAACCCGTTTTGGCATTACTTCCTTTATTAAACAATCGCGAGCGATCGTCCTACTCAGTCCTTTTGCTCACTATTCAGTTTTCGCTAACTTAGTTGAAGTTTGAGTTTTATAATTTTGGCCATTAATAATCAACTGATCCTCTGGTGTTGAGTTTTCATATTTTACCTAGTGTAGGCGACGCAGAACGGACCAGATTGAGAGAAAATATATCACATCTACGTCTATACCTATTCGGGATGTTCACATTTACCCATCTACATTAATATTTAGCGCACTTATAAATATACAAGGGCTTCGATTGGCCTCGAAATAATTTTTGAAATTATTCAGAGCTCGATTGAGGCTCTCATAGCTCGGAAAAAGACATCTGACGATAATACGACACCGAAATCTTTCTCATTTCATTTGCTGAATTCTCTAATCTAAAGTTTTAGAATAGAGAATTTTAATTGTATTTTTTATTTATTATTTTAATCTAATTCTGCGTGCTTTTTTTTTATAAAAATGAGCAACGTCAAATTTTCTAGTGCTTGAAGATATTTAAAGGCAAGTGGTTTAGATCTTTCCTTAATGTGGGACATTAATGGATTTAGTTACTTGCAATATTTAATGAATAAATGAAGCCTCAATCTTTCACATTCTCTGTCATCTTGATTAGTATATTTTATGTAATCTCTATAATCTAGTCTGCATCGAATAAAATATCCATCCCAATTGTTTAGTTTCTATATTGAACAAAATCTTTCGGCAGGTTTGCCCACCTACCTACCCGGAAATAAAATAATTCGGAGTTCTTACAAATAAATTCACTTTATTTGTTTGTCTAGTTAATCTTGAAATCCATCGTTCAGTGCATCGCAACTGTTATTTATAGCTCCCGCTTTTGACATTTTGTGTTTGCTATTCTCTATCCTGACAAAAAAACTAACTCAAAAACTTACAATAACCATGTTGAAAATAGTCATTCACAAGATACACTGCTTTGTTACGTTAGTGGGCTATTTCGTTGATACTATATTACTCTTTTTAAATCTTGAGTGTTTCATTCTCTGATTGATGTGGTTGTCTGGAGAGGTTGAATACTAGTCCGTGGAAGATTTTCAAGGGTTTTATTTCCCTTCTCAAAATCACTTTTTTCATTCAGTTATGCAGACTATACTCCTGGCGGAGAATATCTAATGTAGATGACGCTGTATTGTAATGCATGATATTTGATCGGCCCACTTGTAATGCCGCAGGCTATTAATATTATAAATCTTTTTATCTTATAATACTTTCTCATGAGGTGAGGGAAAGGAAGTTGGGCGGGAGTTGGTTGTCAAACTATTTTGAGATGATTGGTTAACAGTGTCAATTATCATGTTTCTATTAGCGCAGCCATTAAAGCGCTTAATTAGCAAAGTGGAAGGTCACGAGTTTGAGGCCTATCGGTGTACAATTAATGAATAGCCAACTTCGCTGGTTAGGTCCGACTAATAAAGAGGGTGGTGGATTTCGAGTTGTTCAACAAGAATACTCTCCCTCTATTCTAAAATGAGCTGGAAGGTTATAACAGGTGGTGGAATGTGTATGATAAATACAACTTTACAGTAGATTATGTCTTCGATAGGGTCGTATTGGGTATCATGAAGTGTAGTCAAATTCTATTCATCTTTACATTTCTCTTAATTGTGTTTGTTATTGAAGCTGAGTTGCTTGTCATGGTGACACAAAAATTCAAATTGTACCTACTGCTAAACTTCGATTCTATCAGCTAACCGCTCTGTAGCTACAAAATATACACAACCATTCAATCATGTAATTTTTTTCAACTCTAGAACGATATATGGTTGATTCGTTGAGTGAGTGGTTAAAAAAATACATGTGAAAATTGGCATCCAGTGCTACTTAATGCCCTTCAAGCTAAACTTCAATTGAACTTATTTTCAAATATTCAGATAAAAGGTTTTAAGGATAAAGAAGGATGAATCACTATTCGAGCTAAAGGAAGGCTTTAATTTTTCGGCTGAAATTCTCAAATTTAAGTCTTTTGGTAACCATGGGATCTATGCGTTTCATTGATGCATACATATTTCAAATAGCGCTGATTATTTGCTTATGTGGTTTTCTAGAAGTTCTGTGTTTTGCATGCACATTGTATGTCCGGG
The DNA here is from genome assembly GCA_900708905.1 of Hymenolepis diminuta. Classification (NCBI taxonomy): domain Eukaryota; kingdom Metazoa; phylum Platyhelminthes; class Cestoda; order Cyclophyllidea; family Hymenolepididae; genus Hymenolepis; species Hymenolepis diminuta. The sequence goes on along the minus strand of CAADRB010000004.1, from coordinate 4,119,534 downwards.
ATTTTGAACACGTGAGTATATTTGACCTCCTTTCTATTGCCTAATGTATTTCAGCGACCTTATGTCTGCCAGCACGATTGAGTATTGCCACTTTTGAATAAGATTTAGTGTTTTCTTGTTTAAAGTTGTTTCACGCCAATGTCAACCATTTCGATGCATTTTACTACTCACAGCCAAGTTGTCCCTCATGCTGTTTCCGCTTTATAAACCCTTATTTGTGGTCATAAAATTATTGTTTTTCACTGTGTGGTTGCAAATTAAATGAATCACGACACAAGTCGTTCGGTGTAACCTCATAAAACGCGCCTTTCATTTGTTCGGTTTTTAAAAGGGCCTTCTTGTTTTTCTTATTTTAAAGGCAATCAAATTCTGGAGAAGTCGATATCTGATCTTGCCCGGATTTAAGGACACCACAAGAAAACTTGTGGAGGAACTTCGAGAGTAAGTTCTGACCGCTCTGTTTCGAATTTTTATACAGTAGTAGAGAAAAGTGAAGTCACTTTTTGGTTTGGCCTACAGAGCTTGTATTTTATTAGAGCATATTCATAAATCATTCTAAATATTGCAAATTTTATTCGCACCCATTTGGTTTATATGTTCCCTTTCTCAAACATAAAATAAAGCCCTAAAAGTCTTCATGATTATGTGTGATATTTATAGTCAATTTTCTCTCTGTACAAGCTTTTAGTTCGTTTCTTTTAACTTCTTTTTTTGCAGAACTAAAATAATGTGCTACTTAATTTGCCAACTTTTTTATATTGCTGACTTTCTGACAGTAGCGGTTATACTTGACCGAAAACCCATATCCCCAACCATTGAGAGGGAGAGAATACAAGATGAAGAATTCCCCAAGATCTTTTCCTGCAATCAGTGCACTGGTCACAAAATAGATTAGGCGCTGCTAAAATTCAATTTTGACCTTCAGATAATTTGAATACACAGGCCAATGGTATAAAAATATTGGATTCATTGGAAATGAGTACTTAAAGTACTGTTTTCTCAAGGGGAAATATTAATGTACTCTTTCCCACTTTATTATTTTCATTACATTTCCACCCTCATAGTAGTTTTTTCTATTTCTTTTCCTGTTGTATTCATTACTTTCTTCGGTATAGGTTTGCGATGAAGATAGATGAAACGGAATGTCAATGATGTTAGAAAATCTTATCTTCCATCCTATGATCCGAATGTTAACATTTTACTCTCTATCTTGTAATCAATCTTATTCCCAATTAGAAATAACAGTATTTTATTGCGCATTATTAACGAGAAATATTTCACTCATTCTACATTTTTTAAGCTCAGATTGACTGTCTGTTCGTTGGGTTTTTTTTCACAGAAAGTGTTTTTTACTACTTTTTTCTTCTCATGTTGGCATGACATTTGCATGTTTTGCCGCTCTCACAAGGTAGTTTGACTTGGTCTCCTTATCTCAGAGACAGATTCTCCTAATTGTCTGTTAGTATCATTGTTTACCTACATTTCGGATCGCTATACACAAATAGTATTTATTTTTAATGGGTAGTACATAGTCAAACCTTTCCTAGGCGTAGTAGATGACTTTCGTTTTATAGATATATTCTCTTGACGTCGCGAATAAGCTGGGGCAAATAAGGTCTTTTTTCTCGGGATCGTTGTGAAAAATCTTCCCAACTTCTAAATCTGCTACTCCTAAAGAAATTTAGGAAATGCACATAGAGGATCATGGGTGAATTAACTTAATCAGGGTAATGGACTACGACATTTTCGATCCAATACCTATTAAGTCCACTGTCTAAATTTGAAGTCCAAATAAACATAATCTTATAAGAATGTCAATGAATCACGCTGAGCACCGTCTGCTAAATTCATAAAACTTTTGTTTAATTATTTTTTAAATTACAACTGACAGTATTAAATCCCCACTAATTTAATGGCCCAGTTTTTACTTGTAGGGTTTAGAGGGGTTGATCAGAGCTGTCACGAATAACACGTTTTTGTGCAACTGCTGCATAAATTCTGCTAATACATTTCCTTTTCAATTTGTCCCCATCGATAGTAGTATTCTCTAGCTTCAGTTAAAATGAAATTTGAATGACAATGAAATGAAGGAAAATGGTTGACATGTTTTAGATGTGCACAGATTAGGGATAGGAAACACATGTACGATCCACACCTGAAGAATATTGATTGACTGAGTCGATTTTCAGATGCGAGGCATATCTATATTCCCTTCCTGAAGATCAGAAAGCCTTTTTTTCCTTTTCTTTACAACACAAGGCATTCAACACCGTTATTCATTTAATTCAAAATAGATATTCCTACTTTGTATTCTTACGAGTTATTTAGATATCTAACACCTATCTTTTGTCATTGGTATTATTGTAGAGGTCAAGCAGTTTCGAAGTTTGCATTTACAGGTTAAAAGCGTTTCTGTGTTCAAAAAGAAAACTAGCTCATTAATTGTCTTCCTTAAGGTTAAATTAAAGTGCGAGATTTTTGGTGATGAAATTTTGAGCAGTCATTTAGAGACAGTTTTTAAAAATCCCCTAACTTATGGAGATACTGAGGACTCATTCAGCTTTCTACGTTAATTTCTGCATACTCGCAAATCCATTACGTGCATCTATGCGCGTCTTGCTTACTTACACTTACTTAAGTACTGAGTGGTATTTTTTGCCTTGTTATCTCACATCTTAGTTTAGCTAACTTCGTCTTAATTCCTTGTTTTGCTTTTCTTTGTCTTCATTTCCATTGAGTGTTTTATTTCAAGCTACTTTTTACTTTTATGCATGAAGGTTTGACGTTTAGGCTAAGTGAACCATGAAAAATAGATTTTTCATTATTGTCTCCTATGTTCCCCAAAATATTTTCTGCAGCTTCAACTGCAGCTTGAAGGTTGAATTTCGAAATTGATATGTAGAGTAAAATTTTCGATTTGACATTTTTATTCAATATTTTTATATTTAGTGGGAAATTACCTTATCGTTAGAATCTGGCGAAATAAGTTCTGTCTTAATAAGTTGTAATCGTCTTCGCGGCAATTAGCCTCTATGCTGCGATGACAAACATGATTTGTGTCTGTCTGAAGTGCATAATCATAAAGTTGCCGACTCGATTGTCGCATTAATTTCCCCTCCCCCTCATGTCCATTCACGTACGTCTGGCCAAATTCTGCTTCTGGCCACCCCGTCTATATCTAAGAGAGAAATCGAATTACGAACTCGCATTCCATCCTTGTCTATTACGTTAATTTAATAAATTTTATAGAAGTGTAGCATCGAAATTTTTTGAATGTGTTGGGGATCTATTAATTAAACGCTGCTAATCAATTTGAATGGATTGTCCCAGTCTACTAAATAATCTCACAGCCGAATGTCATGCAACTACACTCTTCTCTCTTTCACATAGATATATTAATTGGACTGGAGCATTTCGGAAGATTAGGTCTGTTAAATATGAGAGTTGCTTCGTAGCAGATTGATGTTTTGTTTCGTTTTTTTTTATTTCGCTTTGGTATGATGAGAATTTTGTTGTTGATCCGAGTTCTCTTGGACAAAACTATGCTGAATTATTCAAATTCTAAACAGTGTCTTCCGAACCAAATTTAAATACCTAGAGATTCAAACTTAATTCAATTAGCTAAACAACGCTTGAAATCCTCTAAATTTCTAGGACTGAATGGAGCACGATCTGGACTACTCAAGTGGGGTGGATCTTTATTTGGTAAATTCCTACTAAGATACCTTAATGACTTAGTTAGGCAAGCATTCAGTACTTCAATCCTGGGTGGGTGCTGAATTAATCAGTGTTTATCAGGGTAGAGTTAGAAACGACTCTACCGCAGAAGTATCTTTCTTCTTGACACGATTGGGAAATGCTTTGTATCAATGATATATGAAAGGTTGAAACTTTATATAAGAGGACGCTTATCAAACACCCAACGTGGGGTTTGCGCTGAAAGATCTGCTGAACATCAGAGACAAGATCCAAAGAAAGTCCGCTACCCTTTAGTATAGTATTTCAGTTAATATCAGATGGAACTTGTGAGGATTTGAAAGTCAAGCTATTGAGTTCTTCATGACTCGAACGGACGCTTGAATATCTTGTATATGTGGATGGCCTATGCCTCATCACCCCATCGATTGGACAAGTTGAACAATTTCTTCAAAGGCTTAAAACTATCCTTAATAAATGTACGATGAAAATGGCAGATGATAAAGTAATCTGGTTATATGTCGGTGAAGATCTGAATCAATCATCTCTTAAAATAAAAGATCACATGATCATTTGAGTGAGCTCTTTTATCTATCTTGACTCCCCAGTGAATGTAAAAGGTTTAGTCGATGATGCTGTAAGGCTAAATATCATAAAAGCCAAACTAGTAAACTTAGACCTGTTCTAAGATCGTAAGGGTTATCAGTTAAGACTCGGGCAAGGATATTGGAAATATTTACCGAACCAGTCCTTCCGGTACGATTTATCTGCAATTGTCTATTGTAATCTGGATAATAATAGATTAAGGGCCGTTCGGAACACTGCTCGTTGACTGATGTTAGGATTGTACATCTGAAGATATATGAATGTTAAGGTTCTAACAGAAAAGGTTCCTCTGAGAAACCTTGCCGCACAACTTCAAAGGCGAAGATTAAGTCTTTTCGATAAGTCTTCACAGATATCTTGTGCGCGGATATATCATAGTAGTAGAACTTCAGCATGGAGGAGTCGTACCTACAAAAGTGGGCGACTGAGTCCTTACAAAACACTTACCAATACTTTTCCTCCATATATCATTTGAATAATTTTGATTATTCGCTTTTCTCTCTCTTTAGAGCCAAGACAACAGGAAATAGAGTCCGATGTGATATCTACGAGATGCCCTTATCTTTGTCAAGTTATGAAAAACTCTGCGATCGATTCATAGTCTTCCTGGAGTCCATTAACCGCATTCGACGCATCAATGTCCCTCAGCGGACTCGCCAAGTGAGTTGAATTTATCATAGTTTCAGTTTTTCATTCTTATTACGAATTTGTATTTATTACTTGGACTATTTGTTTATTTATCTTAATTAAATTCACAAACTCTCTACTGTAGCGGCATCCAACCCCTTCGAACGACCCCAGCATGACAGTAAGTTCTGTACCATCACGGCGTCTCTAATTATCTCTCCTCCTTATCTGTAAGGGCACTTGCTTTTTAACCTCTATAGTCTCCTCTGTTTTTTTCTTGTTTATCTCTGTTGCTTCCTCATTTCTTCCCTTGGTGATGGTGATACAACACTTGGCTTTTTCTTTGCTTTCACCAAGTGACGTCGTCTGCCGTCGTCTCTTTCTTTTTTGCACCTATTGAAATTCGGTGGTGAAACTTGCTTACTAGACTTAACGCTTTATATATTTAGAATGTCGGAATTTTAAGCCTAAATGGATTGTTTTTCGGCACTGTTTACTAACGTCCTTATTCTGCCATCTCTCTTGACTAGCCCTCAAATCTGTTTCCTCTTACATGATAGATTTACGCTTTATCGCTATATCGCTGTTATCAATGGCTGACTTGAAAGAATCCATATGAGTCGGAAAATAAAAAAATCGGTGTTAAATAATCTGTGAAGTAGAAATTGGTTTATCGACTTTGACCCCGCCAGCGATTTCTAGAAGCGTAAAATGGAAGGTGAGAACGTTGGGAATTAATGGAAAATGCAAAAGTTAGGAGGATGAATAGTCTCCATGATTTGATGGGAAGTATCTCATGGCGACTTTTTTCACATTATCAAAAAGTCTAATATTGATTTTATTAAAAAAATACGGTTAAGCATTATAATTTTAGGCGAAACGAATGCATTCAGCTTTCTCTTTGGCCTTGAGACATGTTCCAACAGATTTTGTAACTTACGAAATTCTTCCGGTAGCAAGGTCACATTATTTATTTTGCAATTCGTTGAACAATATTCGTATTATTTATTCATTTGTAAATGGACTTTGTTGGTGGTATTTTCTAAATTATTAATGAAAATGGTTGTAGTATGCTTTATTATGATTGAAGGTTACTTATTCTGGAATTGGTTCTTAACTTCCATGTTAGAGTACAGAGGTTAGATCCAAATCAGTATAATCTGTATACAATAATTTTCAATAGAATCTTATTTAATTTTGGTTTCAAAGAACCTCATTAATTAGGTGATCAGTATCTCATAATTCTTTCTTTTCCTTAAACTTTCTATTTGTATTACAGTTCCCTTTTTACTAGATGACGCAATATTTTATTCAGTTACAGCCAGCGATTAGGAGTTAAAGCTTCAAGTCACTTCCCTTCAATCAAGTTCTCAAACGTACATAGAGGACATTTTTGTAACTTGAAGGAAATTCAAGAATCGAATTCGTCAAAATGATTAATTACAACATCGTTCATAAGAACCAGAAGGTGGCGATTAGCTCCGATGTGGAATCAGTATATGTTTCCTAAGAGGAATTAACAACAGAGTCGAAGTTACGTTTTGCCACATCCGTTAGTTTCAGTCTTGGGTGATCGTCCTTCATGCATTTTTAAATTTACAGTTTTTACTCATTACGCATATGGTTAAGATTATTTTAAATAAGTTATGCTAACTAAACCTGGTAGAGGATATTCGGAAACTGTTTGTTGAAAAGATATGCAACTCTTCTGGCCAAAAAATGCTTTTCACTCCCAGAAGGAATGATAGGACAGAGGGAGAGACTAAAAGTAGAATTTAATAAGTCAGTATCAAGAGGGAGAGTTATCCAAAAGGACCAAAGTAGACGAAATTGTGTTCATCTTGGATAACAGAGTTGGTATATCATTAAGTCCATTAAATCAGAAGGTCGTATCTCAGGTACGATTAGGATGGGGGGTCTATATTATATTTATGGTGTGGGAGGAAGCAGACTGTGAAATAGGAAGATGTTACTTCTTGCTGCATAATCTGAATTGCGATTATTTCCGCTGTGTCTATAAGGCCTTCATGGCTTGAGCATCTGCCGGTGATTTGCTAAAAGACTTTTCATTTGGAATTTTATGAATGCAGAAGATACATTTAAATAGCTTAACGTATAGAGATAGGAATTTGGAATTGTGAAATTTTGGTCATTTCTAAACGGCTTGGGTTTGATATTTTCAATGATATAATTATTAAATGCATTTAATTAAAAAGGATCTATTACAGGTTAAATCAAAGCTATGACAGAAAAATGTATAGCTTTCAATGACACATTTTCGGCAACGATGAGAGAAATAAAGTTAAATACGTTGGTTCTGAAAAGGGAGCATTTTTATCTCAGGTGGTAATTGGTAGTCTTGTTCCTTGTGACTCTAATTTGGGATATTTGAGGGAATTACTTACTTTTGAAGCCTAGTTTTACAGACTGTTTATCAGACAACTGATGTCAATGAGCGAGTTTCAAGAACAAGTGGTCGCGTTGGTGTACGCTTACGTATGCGAATCGGTTATAATTTGTTTGGTGGTAGAAGAAATTGAGCATCGGGCTATACGAGTTTAAAGGGTTGTTTACTTTTATCTATCCTATCCTCATGCCTTTGGAACATTTTGAAAAATTGAAATAATCTCCAAGTGTTTTTTTTATTTCTACTGACAGCTCCGCAATCGATTTTTGTAATTGAATCCCTTGAAATTGATAGTCCTGCTTCAGTTCATGTTTATTTTATGAAGCAAATGTTTTTCCCACAATTTTACAAGTATAAATGACTTATTATTGCTCATAAATACACCGCGACTTTATGTCATTCTGGTTTTTTTAAAGACGGAAGAGGAGATTTAAACGGCTGTAACTGTCAATCTGTGTAGCTACCAACACAAGTTTCAAACCCGTAATGCTTTATTCGCTTACGTTTTGATGTTTATTGATATTTTAAAGGATGCAAAGTTGTAGGTGTTGGCTAGATCAACCAATCTTTTTTTGTTTTTTTATATTCAACATATACATTAACGGCATAATCACACTTCTATTTATGACTGCTGGAAGTGAGCTTCTTTGTGATCATTTTTTGTTCAGATTGCGCTTTGAAATGAAGAGAAAACAGGCATCACTGAAATATTCTTCCATGAACAGACTCTGCGAACAATCACACCGGGAGGTGAAAGCGCCTAAATTCTCAATAGATAAAAATTTTATTTGACAAATGTCCCTTTTCAATAATTATAATTTGAAACCTCTATATTCTTTTCCTCATATTCTATGCTTGATGCAATCTATAAATTAACTTCTTGGTCTTGCTGGAATTAGTGGCTGAAGTCCACTTAAAGTTAATTAATGCTTGTTGATGGCTATAACTTTGTCTCCTCTCCATGATATGAGTCCCCACTTGGATTTATCCTGTTGGATTTGCATTGGTCATGTCTATAGTCGACATGCTTTTTAACTTTGTATTAAAATTACTAGCTTTTGGACACATCCCTTTCGCGATCCGACTTCACATTTCGCATTTTAATAGCGCCATAATCACTCATCGTACTTCTATTTTCCAATTAAAATTATGTGATAGTAGTTTCACGTCCATCAATGTGTCAATGCCACTAGATCATCACCGCAGATCAGACTTGGCATGAAAGCCTGACATTTTGCATAGCTGTATTTGGTTATCCTATTGCACTTTAGTTGCACATATCTGGCTGTCATGTATTTGATGTAGATCTAATCTGACCGATATTTCGTCAGTCTCGTTTCATGATTTACGAAAATGGAATATTTATTTAGGAGTATGATAATCACGGGAAAGAAGTTGTTTTCGATAGACCAGACAGATTAATATATTTGAATAGGTAATTTTCTAAAACCCATTCAAGTAGCCAATAGAAATCGGGGAAGAAGGTTAACAGTGCTCTACATAATTTAACGATTCTGATCTAAATTTTTAAGGTCCAATTTGGAGATATCGCCATTTGTAGTAGTCGATATTTATTCCCTAGTTCGAAATTTTCATAACGTCGTAAGGTATTTGATAATTTGCGATAAAAAAGTGCTATTGTGATGTCTAAGTGATTCGTTCTAAGTGCATCTTCGCAATTCGAGTGAGCCGATTCCAACTGGAGCTGAAGCAGTGGCTTCTTATATTAGATCGTTAATTATATTGGATGTCCTAAACTTCTCGATGTCAGCTGGGAAGTTTATTTAATTGGCTCACTATGATACCACAAACGTCTTTTTTCGAACTGTCTTAGCTACCTCACCACGGGATCTGGATGATGCTATTCTTTACTCCAATATTACAATGCACAAATCTTGGTTTATATCGTTTTTTATATTACTTGCACTCATGGTTTCATATATTGGGCATAGGAAATATTAGGTAAAATGTATGAGAAACTATTTGGCTAAATTTTAAAATATCCACCGACCTTCCTCTCTCCTATGATTTATGCCTAATATTTCCTCCTCACTGCCCTGGAAAACTGTCCCCTGGTTGTTGGCATTGCGTGTTGTTTCTACTTGTTTGGCTTCAGTAGAATATATGTTATATGTTTTCTAGTTTAACTGGAGTGAAGCGATGGATCAGCCTAGACCACGTCGAGATTCACTTACTACGGCAACGTCTTCTGCAGCACCAAGCACAACTTCTGCTCCTGTACGTCGATTAGGACTGGTGCCGACAACTTCCATCGATTTGGAAAGTGGGCCTGAGGTAGAACCTACGGCTGCACCAATCCATTCAGCAGCTACAACTCCAGTCCAACAGCCACCTCCCTCTGCACCGCCTATACCACCACCTCCTCCACCACCTCAGCTCCACTCCGTTCCTTCCCTCTCTGTTGCCTCTTCGTTCTCATGTGCCTCCTCCACTGCTGTTCTGCCCCTCTCGACACATTCCGACATGACCAAAATTGTGGCTGCCCTTCTGGATCCAGAGTAAGTAGGTTTATTTGATACGCTGTGTTGTTTAAAACTTGAATGGTTTACCTTTCGTCCGCCTTTTTACATAGATGTGGGCTGAGCTATATGGATGGAAGTATACCTCTGCCAAAGCATACTTTCTGCAGTTATGATCTTACAAATTGGCTCACCAGAAATCTGGTGGATGTCGTCTCTCTGGAAGTTGCGGTGAAATATGCTCAGGTAAGCTGCTCACCTCAAGTAACTTCCTAAATCTGTTGGTGGATTTTCCTGTAAATTTTGTAATGATAAGACTTCTTTTAATTTAATATTTTTAGGCTATCACCTGACAACAATCGTAGAGATAAGCTCATCTGTTGACCTCGGTCTCATATACATTTGATGCATTGATCTCGGCATAAGTTGTGGTGTGTATTCGCACATATTTTAGTTAGTTTTATTTGGACATTGGGCATTTGGATTGGATTTGTTTGCTCTTTCTAACTAAATAACTGAAAAGATAAATCATCTGTTAGCCAATTAAACTTATCAGCTTTGAAGTCTACCGTTATCGGACCCAGAATTGATTTGAAGAAATGTTATTATCAAATAATCAAACATTTAAATGAACGTAAAAGCTAACTGACCTTTCCAGTAAAAGTGCTCTGATGCGTTCGTTTTCTAAGACCCGATTAGCCTCAAATATTTGCCAAAGAATTATTAAGTTTTTGTTCCGCATCTTCAGACTCTTCTAGACGCTGGTTTTATCTGCCATTCTTCTGGAAATCGGGCTCACAAATTCCTAAATGGTTTCTTCTTCTACACCCTCCTGGCTGAGATTAATGAATCACCCAGCAGTCAAGATTCCACCGAGACACCACCTACAACAACCCAAAGTAAATCCATCAAATTTCTATAAAAGTATTATATTAGTTATTAATTGAAAAATGATGAGGTATTGCTGACAGCTGATTGCTGATATTTACTTAAGGAATATTTACTGCTCTCAGTGATTGTTTATCAGCTTTGCAAAACCGCTTACTACAAGCCGCCTAGTATCGAGAGGTATACCTTTCGTGTCAGATCAAAAAAGAAAGCGGTGGCTGAGGAAGTAAACAAAGCTAGAGGTCTGAAAGCGAAAATGCTGTTGGGAATGGGGTCATGTTAAAAACTGAGAATTAGTATTAGGAGAAAAGGCATGTCGCTGGAAATGTATTTTTTAATGAAGTTATTATCTATTGTTATTGAAACAGGAGCTCGAAAGTCAATGGGCGATATAATGTTCTTCAAGCATTTCGATGCCAGTGAAAAAGGTTGCTTGTTTTCGCGGAGGATTCTAATATTTCCCACCATAACCTTATCATACTGGGCTTCATTCATTTTAACCTTAATTTCTTCATCTAACTCTTCATCTTCGTAAAATTCCTCATTCTTAAGGAAAGCCTTTTTGCATTTTGGACTTAACTTGAGGCAAAATATATTACAGGTGACATATAGTGCCGGTCAATCACATAAATTCAAAGATGGACTGGATTTTTCACCTGTTTAAATGACTTCTCTCATTAGTTGACTTTAATCTGTGGAGGAATAGACATGGGGGGACTCTGATAGTTTCAATTATCCCAGTTCAACGGCTTTGATCGAGACTTTACGTTACCTTAGTCCCAAACACTTGGGGAATACCCCTTCATTGTTTCTTGCCTATCTATCTATCTAACTATCTATCTTTCTATATTTATCTATCTATGTCTATACCTATCTATCTATGTCTATCTATCTCTATCTATCTATCTCTATCTATCTATCTATCTATCTATCTATCTCTATCTATCTATCTCTATCTCAATCTCTATCTATTCTATCTCTATCTATCGATCTCTATCTATCTATCTATCTATCTATCTATCTATCTATCTATCTATCTATCTATCNNNTCTATCTATCTATCTATCTATCTATCTATCTATCTATCTATCTATCTATCTATCCATCTATCTATCTCTATCTATCTATCTTCATCTATCTCTATCTATCTATCTATCTATCTATCTATCTCTATCTATCTATCTCAATCTCTATCTATCTCTATCTATTCTATCTCTATCTATCGATCTCTATCTATCTATCCATCTATCTATCTCTATCTATCTATCTATCTCTATCTCTATCTATCGATCTCTATCTATCTATCTATCTATCTATCCATCTATCTATCTCTATCTATCTATTTATCTCTATCTCTATCTATCTCAATCTCTATCTATTCTATCTCTATCTATCGATCTCTATCTATCTATCTATCCATCTATCTATCTATCTATCTATCTATCTCTATCTCTATCTATCTATCTCTATCTATTTTCATCTAACTATTCTATCTCTATTTATCTATCTATCTTTATCTATCTATCCATCTATATCTATCTATCTTCATCTATCTATCTATCTATCTCTATCTATCCATCTATATCTATCTCTATCTATCCATCTATATCTATCTATCTTTCTCTATCTATCCTCTCTCTATCTATCGATCTCTATCTATCTATCCATCTATATCTATATCTATCTATCTTCATCTATCTCTATCTATCTTTCTCTATCTATCTCAATCTCTATCTATCCTATCTCTATCTATCGATCTCTATCTACCTATCTCTATCTATCTCTATCGATCTATCTATCCATCTTTCTATCTATATCTATATCTAACTATCTATCTATGTATATCTATCTATCTATCTATCATGAATTTCGGCTTTGCATTTAGCATATTCATTCAGCAATGCATTCTAATTATTAATAATTAATTTCACGTAGTTAGTTTTCTTATGATTATTCATTAATATTTTGATCTTACTAAGGCTAACATTTCTAGAGACCAGGATCATTAGGTTGTAGGAGCTAGAATACGACTAATAACTAACGACAGGCAATTACGCTTCTTAAACCAAAAGTGAAGAGTTGAGAGTAGAGAAGGATATTTTGTAGAGCTGGTAAATTGGCTGATTAATCGCGGGTCAGAAGTGAATGATAATCGATGACTAATACTGCAGTATAGGAGAGTAACAAGCACTGATTGAGCTTGGTTCACGCAGGCATTCAAACAGGAGAAAATTTTTTACAAAAAATCGCTTAAATTAACAAGTTGTTTGAAAATACTTTTGGCTTTAATAACTAGGTACTTTAGCTATTTCCTTCAAGTTCATCCAGTTCCTGATTCTACAACTGGTGAAATTTGTGATGAGATCTTGGTCTTTTGCCTATGTTCAGAGGCTAGTAGCCTTTGAAAATGAGTGGCTTCATTATCTTTAACGCAGAAATCACTTTAATTAAAATTGTGAAATTGAATTAAAATAACCTTCATTGTTTAACTCTATAACAGCATAAATACAAGCGGTGTAGATAATTGTAATCTCTCACTGTGTATTATTAATTTTTTTCTAAAGTGCATTTTGCTGACAGCTTGTCATCACTTTGCCCGTAATCTATCTCAGATTCTTTCATCGCTTTTATTTCTCGACTACTAGCAAATAAATTTACCAAATATTATTTTATGTTCTTTGTTAAATTCACTGCACCAAGTTCACTTTTTACAACTAATCCACTGATTACATCCTCATTAAAACAATGAACTCGCTTTTGGAACTGACGGGGAAACTTCCAGGGTCAAGTCTAATTAACTTCATCATAATATCCCAACATTTTGTCTCCAGGATCTGCAGGTATTTGCTTGACTAAATATCCCCCATTCTTGATTAAAATATCGGACAATTTAAAATGAAGGTATTAAATCATATGCCCTTATGAAACAAGTGAGCTCATTTTAAGGGAACACTTTTCACTTTTCATTTAGGCTGGTTTAGATTGTCTTTTGAACACAGACCCATCCGTCCTGTGGAAATCGAGAAGAAAGGTTACTGTGGAGTATTCGTTTTCGCATTAACGAGTCCATTACAGTTTAAGATTTTAAATGTCATTCAAAGCTGGTCTAATTGTTAATTGGATTTAATGTCTGCTCTTCTCAGAAATCTGCCTCTTTTTAATAATTCTGTAGTCAAATTGTGACTCTATTTTCTAAGGTAGTCGTGCATCTGCAGGAGAGATAATGTCCTATCGGCATTTAGACATCGAAGGGAAAAGCGGTGATCATTTCAATGTATTCACACAGCAGAATCTATCTTAACTTGAATTGTTTTTTTCACCTGTCAGTCGACATTCCCATTTAAGAAATCTTGTAACATCTGATAAAGCCCTCTTACTTAGATTTACAATCTTTTCCTGCTATCATTTAGTAAGCAGTCGAAAATCAGCCAGTGGTGATCCACTAAGTTTGCCGAAGCCTGCAGACGTTAGAAAGATTCCCTTCCCAACCGCCTACCTTCCACCAGGCAGTGCTTCACCCCTTGGAATCTTCTCCACGGACTTCCAAAAGGAGTGGATGGAAGTACTTCTTGTGCGTAATGCATCACCTCCAACAAACTCATTCATCACGTCTGCATTCTTCCCTTCCTCCTCCCGACCTCTGAATACCTCCCTTGAAGGCGACACTACTTCTGTAGAGGATCAGAAAAATCACCCGGCAAATGGTATTTTAAGTTCGATTCGTCTGAATCGAGTTTTTGGAGCAACGAACAGTCCAGAAATTCATGGTGAGAAAAGGATGTTACAGCAAAATCCCACTTACCTTTTGACGTTATATTTAATTTCTTAATGTACTCTCTCCGTGTACAGTTGGATCGGACGGAGTGCTTCGGAAGCGTGTTACTCGGGACCTGCGCGACTCTTCGAATACTTCTGTTGCTACTCAAGCATTGAAAGAGCATCCAGAATGGTATTGCCTACTCTACGACCTCAATTATCATCCAACCTGTGCTTTCGGAGTGGAAATCCAATGGCTTGTTGCTTCTCCAAGTCGCCTTAACGAAATGGTGAGCTTTTAAGTTTATCCCCTTTTGCTTAAAATAGCGTTTCGAAACGCCAAATCGGAAAGTAATGGTACTAAAATGGAGATAATAACAATTCGCTTGGTGATCTACTATAATATTCAGGACCCCCTAACCCTTTATCTACAATTGGATTTGCTGTCATGGCACCCACCGTGATCAGTTTAGAGTATTTCTAGATCGATAGTCTTTCGGCTCTTTTCTATCGAGTTTGGAAAAGCAGCGACTTTGTTTCATTCAGTGTCAGCCTTAGTGATTTTACTTTCCGTTTCGTATGCTTGCCCTGTTGGAACGACTTCAACTAATACTCTTCCTTTATCCTATTTCGATATGGTATTTATTTGGATGATCGGTATTTCAAAATTAAAAATATCTATTAACCCAATACTTGACTATCTCAGGAGATAATTCGTAAGGGAACTGCTTATCAATAAGATATTTAGTACTTGTTCTCTTTTCTCCTTCAGTTGTTACATTTTCTCTACTACAAAGCCACGAGTCACGGTTTCTTGATAGTCCCAGCGCCGTGCTATCCTTTTGGTTACTCCGGAACCCGCTACAGCATGTATCCTCTTCGAGTGCCCATCTTCGTTCCCTGTCGAATCTACGATCTTGTTCGTGCCAGAGATAATATCCCAAAAGGAAAGTCCGAACCACTCCCATATGAAGTTGTTGCTGAATTGTTCCCAGGTGGCTTCACCTTCCCTTTCTTTTCATTTAACTTGGGCCTAATATATGATTTCAATGGGTTACTTGTTTTCCATAGAAATACCTGAATCTGAACAAATGGTCGCATTGTTCTACTTCCAAGAGAGCATTTTGAGCAAGTAAGTCCATTTTTAAATTGACAATAATTGACTGTTACACCGAATAAGTGGATGCCTTTATTTTTACCCCCAAGGTTTGGATTCATTCCCCTCTCATACTCTCCAGCGGTTCAACAACAGTCGCCAGTGATGGACGCGGGAGATAGCAGCGAAAGTTTTCATTGTCCTCCCCCGTGTGGTGATGAGCCGCCGAGAGGCATGTCTTACACACAGCGCATGTTCGTTCACATCTCCGGGGGCATGTTCGCTATGATTCCCATGTACCCTCGCGGTTCTCTAAGGAAGCAAACGCGGGAGAGCCTTTCACCAACTCATCCTGTTGTCCCACACAATTCACTAGCACCAGGGGGAAAAGAAGAGGGTGGAGAACACCTCTCTGATCATTCGACACCTCGAAGGGTTTTTACCAACAACCATCCACTATCCCCTTGCTCTTATGCTGTGAGTACCGACAATTGAAATGAGGTACATTAACTGGATAATTGAAATTTTGTTTTCTTGCAGCCGACCTTGTGTTCTGACAATGAAGCCCCAGGGGAAGGAGGCGCACAAGAATATGACAATTTAGGCTCAGCGAATTCGGCAGTTACGGCTGGGGCTCTGGAAGGTCCATCTATATGTCGGCCGGTGTTGGATAGGAAAACCTCCTGCTTTGAAGTACAGACTGAAGTGGGTTTCTTCTGGATGTGGAATCATATGCTGCCTCGCAGATGGCGTGGACAAACCACTGTAGAAGAGGTATTTGACCGTGGCATGTTAGAAGACTTTCGATCATTTTGCTCAGGGTGTGCGTACGAAGGAATTGGGGATAATCGTCTTCTTAAGACGCTGGACGAATTCAGGTCAACCCTTTTTGCGACCAATGAAGTTGATACTCCCAAGTAGACTATGCTCTACTAGATGATAACGATTAGATGATTTATAAATAGATCATATTCTCCTCATTGTTTTATATGAAAAGAGAATGCTTTCATATACGAAAAATACTCTTTTTTCTCGGTACAAATGCGTATGAAAAGTTAGCATAAAAACAAACTTTATGAAAAAGAGAGGAATGGGGAGAAATCAATTGCTGCCGGCGAGGTAGGGATGGGCGAGAGCTTTGGAGGCGGATATCCGTTGACGTGGGTTCGGTTCGAGAAGACGTGAGCAAAGATCAAAGGCCATGACCTCAAACTTGTAATTTTTTGGAAGAGCGACGACGGGCTTTGGGGGTGGAGCATCGGGACAGAAAGTCGGAGGAAGCGGTGGGGGCTCCTTCATTTCTTTTCGAATCCTCTCCAGTCTTGAGGAGTCGAAAATAATAGAAAATCTCCATAAGTACACTTAGACACAATATAACAAAATGTGTTCCTGAACGTAAAGCTTCGTATGTCGTTAAATGCCGTGTCATCTAACATGTCAAAGAGACCCTTGTCAAATTAAATGATTTTCATGTCAATTTAGAGTCTAAAAGCTTATTTTTAACTGTTCTATGAAGACCCATCTTAAAACTATTTGGAAAGAATTATGAGAAAGGATTTTGCATCGCTTTAATGGATGCCTGAAACATATATCCGAACTCAAACAACTATGGATCAATAAAATCAATGGCAAAACTGAACGAAACTGAACTAGCTCAATTCCATTCATTAAGCCGTAAAACTCAAGGTCAAAGAGATTCGTGTTAGGGCAGAGAAAGAGATGGTTCTTATTCAGTGTTTTATCTTGCTTTGTGCTAGACAAATTTTTGAAATTTAAGGAGATGAATGTAATGTGAACGGACAAAGTTTTACGGACCTATTTCTGAATGTAACTCATAAGAGAAAATAGATTAAAACAATCCGAACGCCATTTTAACTCTTGACAAATTAGAACTAAGCGACTACCAAGAATTCAGCCAGAAGCCAAAATTATAAGAAAATATTGACACCGATTGAACTTGCGATGAGTAATAAACGAAGCTCAAAACACCTATTGCAACTGTAAATCAAGAAGATAAGATCCATAAGTACTGGTAAAAATATACCTATTTTTGAGGTAAATGTAGTCCTTTTGACCTGCAAGAGGAAGTGGCTTGGGCCTGAGGTAAAGATTCTTTCCAACCGCCTGGGCGCCATTCTGCATTCTTTCAAGACTGAGCAAATGAGCGAAGGTGTGGATAGCCTCAAAATCACTATCTCCAGTGATGAATGGATAATGTCCGGTGAGAAATGAGCAGAAGATCACACCGACAGCCCAAATATCCACAGCGGTAGTTTGAAGTGTCGTGTTATAAATTACTTCAGGGGGTCTGTAGCCAAGGGTACCACCTCTACGTGCAGTTGGGCCCTTGCGGTAATTGAGGCAAGGACGACAAACGGTTAGACGATTGCCACAAACACAAACCGGTTTTGAAGATTCTGAGGTTGTGGGTGGATTTAATATATTGGCTTGCGAGGAGAGACGAAGTATCAGCTTATCCCCACTACCCGCGCCATCCCAGAAGCGTCTGACAAGATGGTATTCGTCATCAACTAAGGACCGAGTTAGTTTGGGTTTGCGAGGGTTCGAAGTAGCAAATGAGAATTGACGCTTTTGATTAGCAAGAGGCATCGGTGTGGGAGTCCAATTTCTATCTACATCACCGGCCTCCTGAGAATGAGCGAGGCCAAAATCTACCAAAGTGTACCTTAAAATATTTTAGGAAATGTTATGCTGATTTACTGTAGAGTATACTGATCAAACAAAAAGTTAGAGGGCTTGATATCTCTGTGAATTATTCGATGGCGATGCACATGTTCCAAAGCTTTTAATAGAGACGTAAGATATCTTTTTATTTCCTTTTCATCATATGTCAAATAATAGCGCTAAAGAGTAGAAAAATGTTTACAGGATCAAAACAAAGTCATACAGAAAAGGATTTGCATCTGATGTATGGAGTCAATAGGAAAATGTGGTCCCGAACTCGAATAGCTGATATTAATTTAATAACACCACTCTGGCCACTGAAATTATACATAATACAACAGAAATGCAATTTACTCAAGGACGCGTAGAATACGCAACTCGTTTTCAATTCGCCGAAGTCCTGTTGTCGGAACCATCATTTTTAAAGCAAATATTGGAGCATCTGGATCAAACTTCGGTTTCACTGAAAAAACAGTCCCAAACGTTCCTAAACAAATATTAATAGATAATTGCTATACCTTGACCTATCTTGTTAATTACATCAAAAACAGATAATATTTCATCAAAAGAATTGACGTGTTCAATAGACCTTGCCCGAGACATTCAAAAATAGTAAAACTCCAGCCGTCTACTTAACGAGGCACGCACAAAACACCGAAAAGTAAACGAATTTCGATGAATTTGTATGTAAATTAAGCGGTTATTTAAGAACCTTGAAAATAGGCTGTTTTGAACATAAAAGATAAGTTTCAGAAAATAGTAAAATTCAAATGTTTCATATTGGAATATTATCCAAATTTAGTTTATTAAAAACATTCTGAAATTAAAACTAGATATTTTCTTAAGAATGAAGGTGATTGTGAACTATTGTATGTTCAAATAGACAATGACAACTTATATTCAGTGTATGATATTTACAATAATAAAAAGTTTATATTTATTTATAAGTTTGATAAGGATAAGTTTCATTTATTGCCTTGAATTTTGAGAAGAAAAGAAGGATTAAACTATATTATGGAGGAGTTTAATATTCGGTCCAGATTAACGAATAAGTATCAAAATTCTTGTCCTCCTTCCTTCACAGTTAATAAAATTTCTCCTAAGAGTTTTAGACTTTAATATTTCCGCGAGAAGAATGTTGTCCTGATCGATGAAAGCTTGTACAGATTTCTTAAAAACACTAGCACTTAAGGTTTTGCCGAATATGGCTGATTCACAAATATAATAAACATTATTCTCCGGAATTCACTAAACCGCTCAAATAAATTGTAAATAGTAAATAATATTGGTGATTTTTTATGTGAATAGATTTTGTGGTAACACGAATTCATTTTCCACCTCCTCAATTGATCATTCATGATTCTTTGGTAAAATATACATTTCTCACTCATCATATCTATTTATAAGTAATTTTTAGGCGCCGGTCTACTGAAATTTTATTCTTTCATAGTATATTTTTAATAAAATGTTTCATTGTTTTAATTTGCCAATTTGAAGGACATGTAAATTTAGGATCTACTTTTCATTGCAAGACCATTTTTTGTTATTACCCTACGTCTTTGAACATGAATGGCTCTAGAGTGAATGTTGGTGCAGGCAAGCTTTCGCATCACTTACAGGTAATTTAAATATAATGTTTATTATATCGTTATTAGAATGCCCAAAACAGGCTACTTCTGAAAGGAGGTACGGTTGTTAATGATGATCGGATATTCCCCGCTGATGTCTATATCCAAGACGGGATTATAAGGTAACGTCTCTTAGTTTTACTTTATCGATAAATTTAGACAAGTAGGATCTAATCTAACAATTCCAGGTGGCGTAAGGACCATTGATGTTCGAGGGAAAATGATTATGCCGGGCGGCATTGACACACATACTCACATGGAAATGCCCTTCATGGGAACATATTCTGCCGATGATTTCTATACAGGAACAAAAGCTGCGTTGGCTGGCGGAACTACGATGATAAGTATGTTGAGTTTTGAGTAGCCTATTTTCTAGTCGATTTTGTCTGTCCCAAACGTGGTTCATCAATACTGGAAGCGTATGAGCACTACCGCCAAAATGCCGATAAAAAAGTCTGTTGTGATTATGCTTTACACGTTATTGTGCCCCATTTCGACAAGAAAGTTGCTGATGAAATGGAGGTTCTGACAAAAGAGAAGGGTGTAAATTCCTTCAAAAGTTTCCTTGCCTACCCTAATGTCTTTATGCTTGAAGACGATCAACTCTACGAATTTTTCGTTCGTTGTCGTGATCTTGGTGCAATCGCTCAGGTTCATGCTGAAAACGGAAAGCTCATTGCACGTAAGCAAGAAGAGGTGGTGAATCGCGGTGTTCTCGGACCAGAAGGACATTCTTACTCCCGTCCTGAGCAGGTGGGTGCCTTTTAGTTCGCAGTTTATTATTTTTAGTGTGAAATTGAAGCTACCGGGAGAGCCATAACTCTGGCTGATTCCGCAAACTGTCCTCTCTACGTCGTTCATGTAATGAGCGCTGGAGCAGCTCAAAAGATTTGTGATGCCAGACAGGAAGGCATTCTAGTTATCGGTGAGGCCATCGCTGCTGGACTTGGAACTAATTCAAGTCATTACTTCAACAGCTGTTGGCGCCACGCAGCAGGATATGTTATGAGTCCACCACTGCGATCTAGCGGGACTGAAGCTAAACTTATGAAGGCTCTCGCTAATGGTCATCTCGAATGTACCGGTACGGATCATTGTGTTTTCAAGGCTGACCAAAAGGCTCTTGGAAAGGACGACTTCCGAAAGATTCCAAATGGTGTGAATGGTGTTGAAGACCGCATGTCTGTCATTTGGGAGAAGGGTGTTGTAAGTGCTTCATTTTTGCTGTCTAATTCAGAATCCGTATTTACAGGGTATATAAAGGATTTGGTTTTATACATTGTAGAATTCTGGCATCATCGATCCATGCAAATTTGTCGCAATTACAAGTACTAATGCGGCAAAGATTTTCAATATCTATCCACGAAAAGGTCGAATTGACGTTGGCTGCGATGCCGATATCGTAGTGTGGGATCCTGAAGCCACACACACTATCTCTGCCTCATCTCACCATCAAAATGTGGATTTCAATATTTTCGAGGGTATGGTATGCCACGGTGTGCCTCAAATAGTCATCACAAACGGCCATGTAGTCGTGGAAGAGGATGGTTCTCTGAAAGTTAGTCAGGGAAGTGGTCGCTTCGTTCCAACCCCAGCCTTCTCTCCTTACGTCTACTCAAAAGTGCAGGCTCGAAATAAGGTAACACTTCCAGCATCATTCCACTTCGTTTAACATTCCGCTAATCCGAAAATGTTTCGATCTCTAGTTACGTCAAATTGAACCAGTGAAGCGCGATCCCTACACTGGCCCTGTGATTGACTTAACCCAAGCCTTAAAGGAGCTGGAAATGAACAAGAAAGCTGATGATACTGATGGTGGAAATCAACAGGGTGAAACTCCAGGAACACAATTCCATCATCGACCACCTACCAGCTCCGGAGCCCGAAATATGCAAGACTCAAGCTTTGCACTTAGCGGTACGTCTCTATTTTGACTTTTGATTAGGCTTCTTATACCTGACTTATTTTCACGTATACATATATGCGATTCTAGCAATTAAATAGAACTCCTCGAATTTGAGTAGAATCGTGTGATCCAAATCAAAAACAACCCTGCACAGAATAACGCTTAGACCTGGAACTAATTATACGACCTGTAGGAATAGTGCACGTTGTATAAATAGTTAGATGGGTATCGAATCGACCTATTAAATTAACATAATTGGATAGTTCTAGGATATATGATGTTGAAAACTTGACAGTTAATGTTTATATTCCCTTTCAATACGAGGATTTATTGAAATGATCAAGGCAGTACTTGAGTTGGGCGTTATTATTTTTGCCCATGGTACAGCAAAAGAACTTTTGTAGTTTTAATCATGCCAAAGCACCTGAAAAAAGAAAATAACAAACGAGCTAAATGAGGTATGAAAGGGCGAAGGGAGGGGGGAAGGGGGTCAGTGTAAGCTGGTACTGAAGTAAGGGCATGAAAAGTTTTAATTCACTTGAACTCGGGAGCATTAAATTGTCCATATTCTTAAGTGGGAAAGAATTCGCTTTTTGACGTCCTAAGTTCAGTCTTCATTTGACTCTCAGGTGCATGTCTGAGATTATGTCCATTATATTTACAGTTCGTTGATCGGTTGGTTTATTTCCGTGGTTTATCATACCACTTCGGCTTAAGCCATGTGCATTTCTTTTGGATTGAAATCCTTCGCTCTATATTCCATAGATTTTTTTAATTTTCAGGTGTATTTCCATCGCGTACTGATTTTCTGCTTTTTTCAGGATCTCAGTTTGACGATCAAATGCCTGCACGCACATCAACCCGTACGATGCAACCCCCCGGTGGAAAATCCAGTGCCCTTTGGTAGATCGGGAAATTGCGATGCTTTTACTCTCTGACCCCTTGCAAGGTATCACATTCTCTCTTGTGTTGTTCTTAACTACGTTCTCTTTTCCTGTCCAGTTTTATAGTTGACGATCCATTGTAGAGATTCTTTCTCACTCTACACTGTTATGGACCGTATTTTCAAATTTCTTTCCCTTAAACCCTCCTGTTTGTCACTATTTTTAGTGATCAATAAACGCCTGTTGTACTCGAAATAACTGGCTTTTGCATATACCTTAATTTTTAAGGTGGTTTAATAGATATCGACTATAGTGACGTTGATTTTTTTTAAATTTGTAAATCGGTTTATTTTGGCCACTTTAAATGTCTAATTCTAAATTGTCTTATTTCGAGAGGTTTCGCATTAATTAGCATGCATGTGAACGTCATACTTACATCATATGTTTTTTAAAGATCAATTTCACTGCGCTTAAAAGTATGAAATACATAGGATGTTATTATGAAACCTGATATTCTATACAGAGCAAAATTCAAATATTTCATTCCCAAAAAGACCCACTATCAGTATCAGTAAAACAGCTTCACATGAACCGTAGTATTTCAAATCATTTGATAAGCACTGGTTAACGGAGTTGAATGATTAAATATCATAGAAATTTTTACTGTTAAAATTGTCTTTATTGTCATTTTTATTATTGTAAATGAATTTGGCGAATACAAATGAAATATCAATGTACGCACGAATCAACAAAAGACACATGAATGAATACGATTAATTGGAAGAGTAAAGAAACTCATCGTATGAACAGAATTGGCAAGCAAATGGTGTGATCTACGTCATCTCACTATAAATGGTTGTCAGATGTTAGCATTTATATCAAACAAGTTTTCACCGTTGGATGAATGGTCTTATTGGACGGTATTTTCAATATCTTGTTAAACAACTCAACCATTTGTTCTAATCTTAACCTCTTCCTAACTATGACTTCTTTATGCAAGTCCAAAACCGGTCTTGGATTTAAAATAGCTCTAGTCCCAAGTAAGGCTATCTTGAGAACTCCGACAAATTGGTCTAGATGTTCCTTCATAGGACTTATGACTTTCCTAAGGCAAGAAACAACAGTTAAAGTCCAAGAGTTAAGTAGGACCATGGGCTTGTTGGACAATTAGAGATAGATAAGAGGGAAAAAAAGGAAGGAGTAGGGAAAGGAACTGAGAGGAAAGAAGGAGGCGTTAGGACCAAGAGTAGATAATCCAGATTGTGAAGAATAGGCGAAATGAGGTGTGATGAGGCAGTTGATTTATTTCGCGTTCTTTTTAAATCGAAAGTTAAAGCAGAGGTATGAGTCGGTAAGCGCGAATTACATACGGAGACCGAACAGGCCTATGAGTCAGCGTCCGCAAGTACTACGTAGCCACCCTCCCCCCTTGAGATTCGTAAATGGACTTTAGGAATAGGATTGTGGGCGAATTGCGGTTGCCTGTTTCTCATTCATCCTTTTAATGTCATTCACGTCATCAGTATGGAGTTGTGATGAGGCTGAAAGCATCTCACCAGAGTGTCTGAATGTTGGTAATAAATTTCGACTAGGGGAACTTCCGTTTCCCTTGGATATGTCGGCGGAGTGACTTTGGATTAGGAGGGCCATTGGCACGGATGTAGTACAACACTTGGTGCTTAGGACTCTGTTCGGAAGAGTTGGGTTTGATGAGAACGGATAAATGTTGCAGAATGCAAATGAGAGAAGAGAAACTTCTTGAAAAAAGTTGGGCACATCGGTACCGTGAAGATCCAGAGGAACTTCCTTCGATGACCCAAATTGAGGATGTGAAGGCGCTTAATGGTTAGCGACATTGAGCACATCAACGATTATTTGGTGGAGGTAAATAGAAAGATTATGAAACAGATTGCCCATAGTTAACACATTTCGGTTCTGTTCAAGGACAGGGGTGTTAGCCAGTAAAGTAGCTCCAATCCAAGATAGAGCTACTTTAGGCGCTTCACCAAATTAGGCACGAATTTCCTCGTTGGATTAGTGACCTTCCTGAGACCAACAAGGAACAGCAGCCTTTAACGAATGAGAAGATCAAAAGTTAGGTTTGGGAAAATGTTTATTTGACGATCGTAAATTTAATGAGAGGGGTAAAGGATGAAGGAAAGAAGGAGGAGTTGTGAGGAAAGAGGAAGGTGTTGGTATTGTGGGAAGACAATTCGGTGTTTGACAGGAGTCATTGTGTGATTCTAGGATGAATTACCAATCAGAAATCACCAACTGATACTTAGGCGTGCCTCTCTGCAAAGCAGAGAGGCAGAGCAAACCTATGAACTAGTGTGTGCAGATATTATAAATTGATATTTGCCCTAATTTTGATAATTATTTTACCAAATCGGTTTTAAAGGTTATATTCGAGAAAACGAGACTATAAGGGCCCACGATTCGTTTATCTTTCCTTTCACTTCACTGCATTTTCACTCATCAATCCACTTCATATTTCTTAAAGCGCAAAATTCAAAATTTATCAATTTACAGTAATTTTACAATTACTAGTGGATTTCAAGGCAGTGACATTTGGCTATTGACTTAAGATATGTCAGCAATTGAAAAAGAATTATTAAACGATATGTATTATTGTGAATTGAATTCGCACCATGTAATGAAGCGACTGGCACACCTCCATTTTCATCACTTCCTGATTTTGATTTTCCATGAAATTATCATCTTGATTTTTTCTTTATTCACGTTATGAACCCGGCCGATATTCCACTCTTTTCATCTTTTCACTAACTCGTCGAATGAGTTCTGTCATTTTAAGAACAATTTAATTTACATATATTAGCTAATTTAACGGTCGTAATGAAAGAGAAATTTTTCTATGAAAAGCACATGACGGTGAGCATGCCTTTGAAGTTTGCAGTTAAAACCTCATACAAATAATCTATTATGCATACCAATCCTGTAATAATCGATTTAAACTTATTAATATATCCTTAACCAAATTCAGTCGTTTGTCTCATTTTGTCTTGTGGTGTCTCAAAATGTCTATTTTTGACTATTCTCTAAACAAATCTCTGTTTACTGTCTCCTCATTTCATTATGTTTGTTACCATTCTGGATCCATTCCGAAATGTGCTTATTCAATCAAACTCTCCTGTTGTTGTATGTAGTTAGAGTTATGTAAACAGCGTTTAGTCATCCATAACTGTTTATACGTTTTAAGTGATCTGTTTTTCATCAATAAAAGTAAATTGTTCCCGCGTAGATACTTCCACCTTGACTTCCTGACTTTAGCTAGCAGCAGTACTAAGGTTTACTAGAACGTTGCTTAGCTTGCATAAAATGGATCTTAACACCAAGTCTGCAACCATCATTTTTGTGCTAAATTCTTTGAAATGGCTGAATATTGAACCCGTACCCTTATTGCTAAAATGACTATTTAGACGGGCAAATTTTGATCTCTAGCCAGATGCATTTCACTACGGGCTAGAAATGTGGAAAATATTAATAAGCAAAAGTTGTTACTGTCAAAAGTAGTCTCATTTAAAATACTCATTTTTTGCTTTCGCAAAATGGTCATTACATTTCTTGAAAACAAGTAACTTTTTGTAATTCATCACCTTCTTGCAATCGTGGAAGACATTGCTAAATCTTACTTCATCTTAAGTTTTAATTCTCTTCCCTAGATTTGAACTAAATCAGCAAGAAGATTAATTGCTTTTGAGGAGCAGTCCTTCGTTAACAAGCCTCTAAGTAAGAAATCTTATCATTGTGATAATTTTTTATATTTGGAAAATTTAAATTAAATGTCTTTAAGTTATAATACTAATGCTAGCTAATACCAGCATAAACATATACGTATACATGCTCTAACTTGTGCTCCACTATTAATGTTGGCCAATAATATAAAATAAATCTTCATTATAGTACTTTAGTATGGGGGTCAATTAAACGCATAATTTGCCTGATTGATGA
Source organism: Hymenolepis diminuta (assembly GCA_900708905.1). Classification (NCBI taxonomy): domain Eukaryota; kingdom Metazoa; phylum Platyhelminthes; class Cestoda; order Cyclophyllidea; family Hymenolepididae; genus Hymenolepis; species Hymenolepis diminuta. Next base: position 4,092,903 of record CAADRB010000004.1, on the reverse strand, counting down.
CTTTCGATAAAAACGCAAACTTTTCCTATCTAAGTACAATGTATAGAAGGTCTTTTTAGCAACCACTTCAGCTTCAGAACCATCATTACGCCTACCAAAGAGTTCATAGTGAATGGGATGTTTAATTGAATAATAAGAGTTATGAGTTCTGAACTGATCCCCACTAGGTAATACCGGGGCTGCCGAATCTCGATTTCTTAAGTAGAGGAGCTAGATGGATTTAAGAATTACTCTAATGATTATAATCACAGTTATAAACTATTTCATAACATTTAAATGGGAAAATTTAAGTCAATTTGACAGAAATAATGGTTTATTGATAGTCTCTTCATGTGATAAAGAAAGAATGAGTGCAATGAACGTATTTGCAATAAATGCATTCATTTTTGTTTCAATGATATTACGAGGATGATAGTAAAATCATATTATAATCATTATAAACCTTAAACACCATCATGGATCCCTTGCAAACAAAGTAAGCATTGGACACCGCTGGCACCTTTGATTAGAATATTGCAATTATTTTCTAGAATGGAGTTCTCGAAAAATCAGTGGTTTCAACAAAATTATTACCAATTTTCAAAGTAAAACTGATGATGTAGCTCAGCCTTGAATGCCCTTCAGAGTCAACTGAATCGAGCTATTAATCGTAACTTAGTCTTTATTTTCCAGTTTTTTTTCTCTCTTGGCCGCAGCACTGCTCGCCTACTATGATATGGTCTTGGCAGGAGGTGAGAAAGCACTTTGCTTTCTCCTTGCAAATGAAAGCAAATGATTCATCACCATCCACACTGCAATTTCGCGCTTCCTTCAGCTGTTGTCGTGGGTAATCAGTTATCTGGTGTGATGTTTCGGGCTAATCAGTTGATTATTACTATCCGAATAATTCATCCTGCCCTTAAATTTCAAGCCGAATTTCAGGACAGACATTGCAGATCGAAAGTGGGACTAAAAGAGATAAATTTACGCACTTAGTTTTATTTAACTAACTGATATAGAAATTTGCTTGTATCAAATATGAAATTTAGAACTTAGAGTATTCCCTTTTCTATTATTCTAAATCTCTTTATTTAAATTTTAAGAGGATCTTATTAATGAGTCTTGTACATTTGAAAACATTAATATAGTGCCTTTTATGTGGCTGTTAATAAAGATAATTTATTATTAAGCCGTTTGAATGAAGTGCTAAGCCTCAGTTTGCATCAAATCTACATGCTCGATACGGTAATATATAGTTTTCAATATTATATTTACAGGAGAAATGGAAATTTTTATCCCAAGTAATGATCGGTGTCATCAGATTGAGGTTTATAGGAGCATTCGGATCTTTAAAGCAATATATTGAGCTATTTGACTGAACTAATGATCATTTTCACTTACAATTTTGCCAACCGGTTAAGTTGACAATAGAAGAGAGTCTTCATCACGAACTGAACAATTTTATAAGAGCGGAGTATCTTACCTCTCCCAATCTTCATAGTGGCTAAGTTGACGTATCCTATAATTTGTGACTAGTATACATTCACTTATTTGCATAGGCTTTGCCTCAGGATTCAGCTCTTACATTTTTGTCGTTAAGTATAATATTTTATGCCCCTGTTGTAATGATATATCGATCAGATTTCAATCTACTTACCGCTACTTGCATTAAATAGCACCTTTACCATTACTTTCTTCATGATAAATTATCCGAAATTTAAGCCTTGTTGAATTCGAAAAGATCTTACGAATTGTTATGAAAATGTAAAATTTTCCCCCAAAAAATATTATTTACCTTAAAAAGTTATTGTACTGTCGTCAGGTAGCAATATAAATTATGCAATTCTAAATTACGCAACGGGGATAAGATTTTTCTATGTATTGTTTAATGTCTTTTAACCATCAAATGTTTAGAAGAATTTTATAGCTTTGTATTTAGATTTTCACTTGAAAGACCAAAAGTTCTCAAGAACTGAAAGTGTATTTTCAATCAAATTCTGTTCCTTTTATTCACATAACTCTGCAATAAATTAATAACACCTGATAGGTCAGTTGATCTTGAAATATTGTTTGAATGCCAGATTCCCGATTGGTTCTGATGGGGTGACGTGTGCTCGTACTTCCCTAATATCCTAGCTTCTTTCAAATACGCAGGTTAGATGACGTTCACATAGTAAGAACAGGGATATTATACTTATTAATGGGAATTTTTTAATTAACTAGACTCAAGATTATTTGTTTATATCCACAATGATTAATATTTTTAGATCTTAAATTCTCTTCAATCATTTCCACTCTGTTTACCAAAAGATAATTAAGAAGCATATTCCTCAATAACGAACAGAAGAAGTAGGAAGTTTACATCTTTATTCTCGATCTCTTTTTTTAATAGAACAAAAGGCGGTTTATTTTTATCATTTGTGAAGGTGAAGATATGAAAAGTTTTCCTGGTTCACTTGCATTAGGACTTCTTTCGCATCACTAAGGAACAATGAGAACTAGAAAGAAAGAACACAAAAATCACAGTTTAGGCAATGGGGTTTTCAGTTTAATCTGTCTTGGTACTCAACAGAGCCGATTGTCATCCTTGAAAATGTAAAATTCCATCCCAATTAAGTTTATTTTCTCATATTTCAATTTTAAATACAGTAATGAAAGACGCGTTTATGCAGAATATTATATGAATTCATTAATTATTTTTTCGTAAGGGTAAACAGAATACACACAGATAAAATTATTAACCCACCAGATTACTATAGAGTGTAGTATTTTAATCAGATGTATCTTGACTCTTGCCAAAACTTTACCTAATTAGTATCCTTTACCTTTCTATTGTGGCATTCGCCTGCAGAGGCCTCCAGGCAATCAGCGGTCACTATCCCTGCGCCTTAGCGTTGTTTGTGTATAGGAACCAAGCTCGTGGACAACATCTCATACGCAGCTCTGTTCACATAATAGATTGTTTCTATCCCATCGATACGAAGCAATTAACCCTCTCCACTCCACGCCTTTCTTGTTCTCACTACTTTGGGCATAGCCTAGCTAATTTTGGGAGCAAACTTATAATAGAGGATTCTACTGGACGCTGTCCGGACTGCTTAGGAGGATTAGTTAGCTGCAGCAAAATGGCTTATTGATGTAGCATCTGCTACACTATTTTCTCCACTATAAATCTTGGTTTGTCAATAGAAAAGTGGGATAAATGTGTATAGGGTGTATGATTTTTAACACCAACATTTTGCGACTGCACTATATCTTAATTCCAGTGTTTCGTCACGCCCTAAATTCGATCTGATTTTCATTTCTGCGCCAAACATTATGATAACTCAGGCACCATTTCAAAACTTTATTTACGGAATGAAGAGTCTGGTTAAAGTTTTAAGAATGGAATGGGCTCTATTCCTCTTGAGTAACTGCTCGTGATGATTTAATTATATGTATTTATTCGAGCTTAACGAGAATTGAAATTTCTGTGTTATTAATAAAAGCGTTATATTTCCATTTTAATATCCAATGCATCCATTTCTCCCTATCTCAGGAAAATTTTGAAGTGAATAATGAAGTAAGCAAAAGAAATTAGCCTTAAATCAAGTGAATGCATTATTCAAAAAGGAATTTATTGTTTAATTTCGTGTATTCTGAAGCATCGGACTTATGTATATGTGAGTTCACCCAGAGATCTGTTACGTCAAATTCAGGTACCATCCTGTAAATTTCTTACCTAATAGCTATGTAAACAAAAGGTGGGGGTGGTACCACCACCCACTTAGGGTGTATGACTTTCAACTCTCAGACGGATGTAAACTGGTTTGTGAAATATGGAATCACGACAATGCAGACAATTACGGATCTTATCTCTTGAAAAATTCCCATTACCTTTAACTCTCATACGGCCTTTACAGCTGAGCTTTAAATAAACTGAATACTTCCAAATTCTCCCAACATCAAAAATTTGAATACAAAGCGGAGCCAATTGCACCTTGGATAATACAGTAATCGTTGGTTTCGGGAACAAGATCACCAAATATAATACTGAAAGCTACATATTCCGTATTAAAATCTTATCTTTGTTATAACCTTTTGATGAACTTTATAATTAAAAGAAAGCAATAAAAGCGCTTTTGAAAAATCTTTTTTCAAAAATCATCTCTTCATATTTCCTTTTCTTTCTCTATCTTTGATAAATATTAAACTGAAAGTCATAAAATCCCTTGCCCAGATCGTGATTTTAATGTGGACATAAAATATAAATAAAATACAGTGAGGTGATAATTATCTACCAAACTTCGTCCTTCGCTTTTATTTATTTAGCCAATAATTTTAAAAATTCCTGGATTTTGAAAAGTGAAGCCTTCTATTTACTTTTCAGCGGTATGGCATAATTTTCTAAGGGCATATCTCTCTGACTGTATTTGTTTCTTCTAGACCAAAGACTAAAAAAATATCCTAATTTTGACTGTTAAATTTACTTCATTTCTGTGTCAGTAAATGAGTAGTTTTCTTAATCATTCCGAAGAAAATTGGCGATGAAAATTCTTTTTGTGGAGGAGGAATTCTTCTCTTATCCTGACAATACCTTCTGATTTTAAATAAACCTAGGGTGATGACGAAGTAGCGTATCGTATTTTAACATTCCGGGATAAGGCACAATATTGGCGTAATTAAAGTTTGAATATTTTTTACTAATTCTCCTAGTTACTAACTTTTGACAATGAAATGTACAGTAATTCGGCCTGAAGGTAACACCTTCTTTTAGCTTGAACAAATAAGAAATACCTAATTTAGTACTTTCGGGGAGAAATAAAGACTAAACCGACCTACTTGTGGTAAGAATTAGAGGGTAATGACAGATAGCTGTAGATGTTAAACGGATTTTGAAAAACGGAGGAAAGAAAATAAGGATTCTAGCACTTATCAATTATTTAATTCAATAATCCTCTCCACCCATTAGTACAAATAGAAAGTTCGAAAACAATAAGCTCATTGTATATTAAACAAATCGTCATTATTTAAATTTTTAATCATAATACTTAAAACCACGGTTTTAGACAAGTTGAAATTATTAGCCGTCGTTTATTAACTTCAATACCAGCAGAATGGATGAAAAACAGTAGTTGAATAAGAAGAGTTGTATTAAGGATTAAAGGAAGAGATGTTCAGCCAAAGTATGAAAAAGGAAAAAAAAGCAATTTAAATCGAATTTACGGTCAATATTTAGTTGTATGAACAATGACGCCCGTTTTAGGACAGGTCAGAGAATAGGTCAGGAGAATATTAATACTGGATTAGACAAATAGTAGAGATAAATAAAACGGCCAATTATCAAATGTTCCCACGTGTGGTTAGTTTCATTTGCCTAGCTACTTCTCCAAACACACTTCTTTGATATCACCATCTCTTTGATCTACCAATTCATAATATCTTATTGTTTCCTATCGTTTATACCTATATTTTTTATATTTATGACTTCCACATTTTGATAATTAAATGAATATGATGAGGGTAATTGTTTATACTCCCCAGATATCTTCTAGATCAAACCGAATGACGTAAAACAGATGCACCAGGTGTGGGGGTGCTTTTTCCAAACTTATCTGAAACAATAGCATATCAATAATACTATTTATTATTCACTATAATATTATTTTGATATTAACTTAATATCCATTCTGATTGCATACTTGAAGGAATTATCCTATAAACATTTCTCGCTATAATTATCAAAACATGGATTATGCATAATTGCCAAGGTTTTGCCATTTCGCTGCAATAATCGCTGCCGAATGCTTCTACGAAAAATAACTCGTATGAAGGATGACGGGTAAAGTTATCCATTGTAGCAAATTGGGCTGATACAGTAACTGCTTTTTGAAGGTGCTATAATACTAATTCATCATATTTTCTCGCATTTCAGGTGATATAATGTGGGTTGATTTTTTTGTCAGTAGGTTGGTTCAAACCTGGGTTTGTCTTCATTACGAATAAGGAGGAAATATCATAAATGTCGAGAAGGGAAAAGAGACCGCATTAACGTGCTAGATTGTGTCAATTATGAAGGATATCAATTATACTAAAAGTTGATTACTGCAAGCTTGGACAGGTCTGAACGTAAGATAATTAGAGTTGTTAAAACATAATCTAGCTTCCCCACCTTCGACAAAATAAAACAGGTCTGGATCTTAGACCTCTCATTAAAAGAGAATTGATGACACCGTGCGCTTCTGAAATGGCGGGGTTATGGTTTCGATTCTCATGACACCCAGTCATTGTATATTATATTCAGTTATGCTCATGTCTGTTTAATAGCTAAGAATGTCCAACGTAATAAATTGTTTTCGGAAGTGAAAATGAATTTTCGTTGATGAGTTTATGCTGCTGGTAGGTGCAGTATTAAGCCGTTAACAACAAAGCTTGGGATGTCCGAAGTCACATTCCAGAGCTGCTTAACTATCAGGTCCAATTTTTCCAAAGTTATTAATCTGGGTAGATTTATCCATTGAGATTATACGAAACAGGACCATAGTTTTGGGAGTTTTTTACCACAAAATAATAATAGACAGTCGACCTAGATTAAGGTCATCCGAAGAGTCCAATAAAATGAATAGAGTAGGGTAAATAACCTATTATTTCATCCCGGTTCGTTTCGATTATTCATGATTTAGCAGTAAATATGCAACTTTCTCTAAATGCCGAGGGCATGTATAGGGAAGTGCAATTTACACAAAATGCTAGTGAAATAGCGAGATACAGAGGAATAATTTGCTAACATCCTTAAATTAACAAATTTGGGGTAATTGAAAGAATGGGCTGTGCAAATTTGAAAAAAACCAAGTAAGAAATTTTCTACTAACAATCCTGCCACATATCCCATGAGGGGGACGGCAAACTGCAGCGGTCAGTTCTGATGGATAAGAGGGGTATTAGAGTATCAGCTTCAGGTCAGAGCAGATCTAAAAAATCCTCTCTCTGCCCAAGTTGCATGTTTTCACCACTGCCTTTAGTGGATTTCGAAAGTTCAATTTAAATATTATAGAAGGAACAGGAACAAGCTCAGAAATCTAGGTTCCATATTGCTTTGTCAAAATTTAAAAATCCACTTCTGTCTCATTTATCTCCCAAAGTTCTTAAAAATGGGGTGGCAGTGGACATTGCTGAAGTGTCTCGATGACCTCAATGTCTAAAAAAGTTTAGAATAGCTAGAATTGCTTATATTCTTCCAGGTTAAATTGGTTTCTTTACTTCTAATTAATTTTTTAGCAAAGCAACTCATATTTACCTATGACGAACAAATATTATTGGAACAGGCTTTGCAAGAATGTCATAAACGAGGTTGATACCTTAGAACGGACGAAAAGCTGAAGGTAAGTGAAGCCTTTGATTTCCTTTATTGTCTTTATTATTATTATTATTATTGCTCACAGTAATACAAAAAATTTACAATTTTTAATCGTTGGAACCAAGTGACATTGAATACCAGAGTCGAACAATGATTAAAAGGAGGAGGTCAAAAAGATGCTGAAAACAAGGTCAAAGTATCAGAGATACTTACTTCACTTGATTTTTGGACATGGAGTCAGTTCACGTTCCAAAATTCAAATTTCGCAATTTGCCCCTTGTATTGGTGCAAATGCTTGTCTACGAATGTTCAGCCCTTTTTGACCGGTATTATTTAATCAAGAAGGGTTGGTCTTGTCACTTCAATTCGTTTTTCTTCTAATAGTTCAGAATGCAAAGGATCTTCCATGTTATTTCACTGTGTGTGATTTTAGCACAACAGAGTTTATATACTTAAATATATTTAGTTAACAGAGCTTCTTCATTTTTTTGTAGTAAAATAACTTATTCAAATATTCTTCTGGAAGAAACTTCGCCGATTCATCAGTCCACACGTGATAAAATGCTGTTTATTTATGGGTATTGGGAACTTTCAGATGCGAATAGCGTTATTTCTTGCAGTATTTGGGATAGTAAATGAATTATAGCCGATGGCTGTAAATTTCACAGTTTCACGTACTTTGTGCCTTCTGTTTATTACTTATCCTCATAATAGACACCTAGAATGCTTGATAAGCTCAAGCCAAATTCTCTTGATAAGTGGAAGGTGTGTCATCCAGCTCCACCTCTGAGAGAAGCCCAAATGCTCAACTTGATAGAAATCTTTATTAATTGTAAAATTCGGAGTTAATATTTTTCGACTTTCTGAACACATGGTTATCTCAAAGGACGCGGCTAGACTTAGCACCTATGTAAATTAGTTCGAATTGATTAGAAAAGTAAGCTTTATGATGCACGTATTTCATCTGAATACAAGCTGATGATCATCGAGATGATAGTTCAAGCATGCTGCACAATTTCCACCTTTAATAATATATGTTTATTTAATTGATCGTGTATGGATTTTAATTATGTATTACACCTTTAAACTCGTATTGTTAGCATCCAAGGACTTCCAACAAAAATTATTCATCACAAACTTGAGTATGGCTTTGTCATATCGCTTATCCAGATAATAACTATCCGTAATCATAGATTTTTTATTCGAATTTCAACAGTATTCCGTACTTTTCCATTTACTAGGGCTCATCGCAAAATTCAACGGCTATCTTGTGACAGAAGTTCTGTCCAATTTTGAGCTATGTGTTAAGGGCATGATTACTTCAACTTAACTTGTTAATGTTGTGTGCTTATCATGGTAATTAATAAATATTATTTCTTCTTTCAGATTGTGCGATAATTATCGTTATTAATAAATATTTCTAGCCCCAATATACACTCAAAATAAGGAGCATATCATCCGTATTTTACCCTTTGAATTTCATCGAGGAAATACGCCAAGCTCAACAGCAAAAACACTCAAAGACACTTTTGGAAATGATGTTGTGAATGAAAAGACCTGCAGAAGGTGGTTTTCTGTAGGTGGTTTCAAAAAGGATGACTTCAGTCTGAAAGACGAATCGAAAGCAGGACGCTCAAAAAACTCAATTCTGAGCAATTGCAAGTTGCCATTGATGAAAATCCAACCTGCACTATTGAGAGCTGAGCAAAACCTTTCACATAAGCTGTCATATGATCATATATAGGAAAATGAAAAGACTTGGCTGGGAAAGTCTCAGAGGCTGCCAAATGAGTCCCACACGATTATTCAGAAATCAACAAGCAACAGCGTGTCACCTGTTGTGTTCCACTGCGTTCTCGTGAACTGAACTTCAGACACCTTTTTTAGACCGAATCATAACTGACAGTGACGAGAAGTGGTGGATCCTTTACAACAGTGTTAAGCGCAAAAGACAGTGGCTAAGTCAGGGCAGTGATTCAAAGCCAATTCCACAACTCGAAAAAATCCTTTTGTGTGTATGGTGGAATTTGAGGGGAATTGTTTATTATGAACTAATGAGTGACAATCAAACAATAACATCTGAAGTTTATTGTCAGCAGGCAACTCGTTTAAAAGTAGTTAACGGCTGGAAAAACGGCCTTCTTTAAACAATCAAAAGGGAGTGATTCTGCGCCATAACAATGCCAGACCCCACATTTCAAGAGCAAGCAAAAATCTCGTTGAAGAATTTGGCTGGGAAGTCATGCGTCACCCGCTCCATTCTCCCGATCTTTCACCAACCGATTTTCATCTTTTCAGGAGCTTACAGAATCATTTAATGAGACTTCAAAGGCTTACTTCAAGAGAAGAGGTCGAAACGAAGCTAGTTTCTTTTTTGAGTCCAAACTGGTCAAATTCTCTGAAGAAGGAATGAGAAAGCTTATGGCAAGATGGAAAGATGTAATTAATAGAAATGGTGATTATGTTGAGCGCTAAATAAATGTATTTTTGACAAAATATTCACTTTAATTCAAATTTAAAAAATTGACAGAACTTCTGGCATTTGCGATTCAAGGTAATTAAGGACAGGGGTAATTGTAAAATATGAGTAAGCAGTAAGTATCTTCATAAAACATAAATATTTCGATTTTAATCATTTCTTTCATAAAAAAGAACATGAAATATGCACATGACATTCCGTGAAGTCCCGAAATCTACCTCCAAGCCTTCTAATGAGACAAGCGATACTGGCGAGTGCCTTTAGTGATCATGGTATTCTATTTGCAAAAACCTTTTGAATAGTGAGGGGATTCGAGATTTAAATATAAGTCGCGTTTTAATCAACGACATTCAATGACGTGATGATTTTCAACGGCGATGTTTCCCTGGACATAAATTAATTAACGATGATTTAACCATTGGAAACTTTATTTCGCTGATTAAAAAACTGCCCCACTTCATATAATGTAAGTTTCATAACATAACAAAAACAATTTTTTTGGTTTTGTATAAAATTAATATGCATTACGCTCTTTAAACAAGTGAATGTGCATATTTCATATCCTAAATTTGTATGAAATTGAATTTTAGTAACCCTCCAATAGCCACTTTTGCAAAAATACAACCACTCAGAGGCCAGAAGGAGAAAGGGATAAGGCCTGTGGCTCAAGCGGCCGTTTTTTTCTAATAAGGAAATACATTTGCATATATAGAACTTGTTTACCTAATGACTGCCAAGTTAGCCAATAATTGTGGCGAAAATTGCGCTGGCATTGTCTTACATGTCTAGCTGTGAGCGTAGACATTCACTAACTGATAATCCAGTGTACTACAGATGAAGATTATGAGTATTGTTCGAGTGCATTGAAGACATTTGATTCGAGTTCCTAACGGGAGGGGAATTTTTCATAAATTTTGCAATTCATTAACTAGTTTGGTCTTTTGATACATTTATCATCAGAATTTATTAAACTTTTCAAGACTGACAAAGAGCAGATGGATATAGATTTTAATAAATCAAATTTGGGGGTGACATATTGAATTATGGTAGCCTAAACATCCCTGTTTTATAAGCTCTAAAAGATCAAGAAAGAATAATTTCTTAAAATTTAAGACGCAAAAGGAGGGAGAGTTGGAAGATGAGGAATTGTGAAAGTGGGAATCTACTGCGAAGCAGCCTGCTGGACCGCCATGGGTGGTGTGATTCACAGATTGCAAGTCTGCATCTGTAAGCGATTCCCTCACTTAAAGCCACGAAGAGGCTCTTACGCGCCACTTTTGAAGCCATAAGGACGATTCCAAGCAACGATTTTATAAAGAAAGCAGTTAAAGAAACTAGATGTATAGGAGACACCTCGAATCTAAGGGGACTTCTCAGATAAGCGAAATAGTTTGCGGGTTTCAACTTTAACAAGCTCTGAAGACCTGCATTAATAATTCAATATGCAATGTAGGAGAAGTAGTACTAAGTTCTTATACTCCTGTTAACGGGGGTGATGAAATCGTGAAAACTCTGGTTGTAATATATGGGTATTAGAACACTTTTATTCGATTATTGTTTTCTTTGTCCAATCAGTAGGAAAGTAAATGGAATATTTCCAATGCACTCGAGGTAAATTTATAAACTTTATTCCTGTTGCACTGGGTTATCAATTTGATTTGATTTCTGTGCCTGCAAGTGGATATGTAAGATCACCACTGAAGCAATTATCGCTTTTATTATTGGCCAACCAAGCAGCGAATCATTTACCACATTTCAAATTCTATATAGGCATATTTATTTTCTTATTAAAGACTACTGTTTCTCCCTTCTTCCTCAGGTCAAAGCTGTCATAATTTTGTTAAACTGTAAATTTATGGCAAAAATGCATGTAATCTAAACATTTCCGATTTGATTGTATAAATATTTAAATGTTATATTAACATCTAAAAGAGCACTAATCCCGTCAGTAAAATTATATTCGGAGCCCAAGGAACCTGGCTAAATAGCTCACACAAAACCAATAAACTTCCTCAAGACTAACAGGAAACAACAGTCTTTCCCACGTGCACACTGGACAACCGTTTTGGAAGGAAATTGAAATTGGAGGAACGAGAGCAAGCATCAACGCTGGGCGAGTGGAACCAGAGTTGTGATAAACAGGGTGAATTTAGACAAAGTGTTTGAGTTGTGTTAAGTTCTTTGTTCAGACGAGCAGTCAATAAAAATCATCTAAGAATAGATTTAAAGTATTATCAAAAGAGGCGTTTTTACTCAATAATTTATTTCAATCTTTGTCCCGTCTATCTTTGGTTGGAAAACTATGAAATGAAACAGAACATTTCAATAATATTGGTCCCATTTAATTTCAGTTCTGCTGAAGTTAATATGTGAACGTAAATCAAGTTAGTTGTCTTGATGCTTTAAGAAGATAAGAAGAAGACAATCGGATGAAAAATAAATGTAGAAAAATTATTTTTACGAACGGGAACGGTAGTAAGTGAGTGCGAATTAACTAAAAGTGCAGAAAATAAACGAGCCACACCAATATGGAAATTAATTGAAATTAGTGTGTTACCCAAATTGATGCAGGAAAATCCTCGTCTCAGTCCTGTAAATCCATTGTCAGACCTCTAAAACGCTCGATCTTTATACCACCTCGAGATTGGATTCATTTTGACTCCTTTAAAATAAAATCAAAAATGGCCTATGGCCATAGAGTTATGTGCATTTCGAAAGTCGGAATTTCGTGATATTTTCATAGGAATGCAGTACAAAATGCTGTGCTGATTTAAGGATCAGCTGTTTGTATCCTTCTGGGAAACCTTGCAGTGGATTTTGTGTTGTTCTCATTTACGCCCATGCTGTCTTAGTTCCAGATTCGTGATTATTGGTTCTGAAAATGAGTGAGACATTGTAAGGTAGGGAGTTGGTAAGATATGACACAGTATATTATCAAAATAATAAGATAATTCTAAGATTTATCGAACTTAGGGAACCTTTGTAGACGACTATCTTTTAGAGAATTAGTGAGCCGTTGAAATCAGTCACACGATGAATTAGAAATAGAAATCAAGATCCTCAATGATCCTTAAGCCTAGTCGTCACAAATACGGCATATCCAATTTTAATGTTGTGCATTCTGCGAATTTACCGAATTATATCATTTACAGAAGATTACGATGGAGTGTTTGTCGAAGTGGAGGATTAATAGCTTGACAGACCAAGGTGTTTCATTGAATTCGATAGCATTTGTCTATTATTTACGATGTTAGCTTTAATATTGGCGATAATGAATTTTGATTTAACTCCTCTACGCTCATTCAGTAAAGCGTTTTCAACATTCATCCTGGGTAGGGGGTAGCATCCTAGAGTCTCCCTGTTGAGAGACTCATATTCTTCCATCCCCTTTATTAGTCAGGGGATGGCCATTCTGCCCACTGAGTGCGCACCAGTGGTCTCTGATTTTTTAAACTAGCTCATTAACCACTGAGCCAGTTGGGAAACCATGAATTGATACATACGCTGCGTAATCATGCTAATAATGGACCCTTTAATAAAATCCCTCATTAATTCACATTTTGGACAAATTGAATTAAATTACAAATTAGTCACAAAAATCCGATGTCTAGCCTCATTGAACAGAAAACATAATTCGCGTGATCTATTCGTAGGACAAGAGAGAAACTCTTTAATGGACATAGTGTCGTCGACACTAATTCCCAAAACCTAATTTGCTTTATTTTGGGAACATTTAGTGAGTGATTCACTTTATAAATGTTCGTTCATATCTCCTGAATGAATTAAACTGACTTAAAAGAGAAAATCAGGGACACAATAGCCGCGGCGAAAGGGACAAATGCACAGAGATGACGAATCCAAAGCCAAGCATGCGTACCGGCACGCAGTGGTGTGGACGCACGTGAAAGCTGCTGCAGCAGCCAAGTTTTTAATGTGAAGCTAACTCATGCTGCTATCCCATTGGCTGCTCCCAATTCTCTACGCCATTGGTCATTGGCATGTTGACAGCATAACGCTCTAGGTCCCGCAAGCGTCTCATTGTGGAGGCGAATATAGGTATGGCTGCCGTAAATGTAAGTTAGATGGTGATTTCCTAACATCATAACCCTTTTAGGCGCAAATTTTAATAAAAAATGGTGTGATCGTAAATCATGATGGGATTCTTCGAGCAGATGTACTAATCGAAGGCGAGAAAATAAAGTAAGGTCTATTTATTTTTAGTCTTATTTTTCAAAGACAAATTGGTCAGAATATACAAATCGACGATAGTGTTGAGGTCATCGATGCCCAAGGAAAGTATCTTCTACCTGGAGGTGTGGATTCGGATTGCAGACTTCTGAATCCATCTGATGGAATTCCAGTAGCTGATGATTATGAGAGAGGGTCACTCGCATCTCTTCGTGGAGGGACTACTACAATAAGTAAGTCTTAATTCGAAGCCATTTATTCTAAATTTGGTTGTAAAATCACTTTTATTTCAATTACATTCTAACAACATCATGACAAACCTTTTGTCCTTCTTTGACTGGTCGAACGACAAAGTCTACCTTCAAATTTTAATCTTATTGGTTGCTGCTACGCTTTAGCAGGATAAAACCCCAGTAATTAGTTATCTAACTGATCTATCCTGTATATAAGTTCTAGTGTTGTGTTTTACATATATTTATAGTTAACAACGTCGACGTCTGTCCTGGAAGTAGCATCAAAGATACCTACAATCGTCAACGTAATCTCCTCGATTCAGAGTGTCGATGCGATTTCGCAATTTCTCTCGCCGTTCCAGATTTCTCGCCAGAAAGCTCAAATGAGATGAAAACTCTTGCTGCGGAAAAGAAAGTCGTTTCTTTCTCATTCCGTCTGCTGGCTGGTGCAAATTCTACAGAACCTGTGTTGTCCGAGGATGCACTTCTGGATGCATTGGAATTGTGTGCCTCTCTCGGTATACCTCCCTCGGTGCCTGCTTGTGGAAATCCCGTTGTCATGACCAAAATAGCAGAATCTGTTTTCTCATCTGGCATCACCGGGCCTGAAGGCTGTTTAATTGCTTCGCCAGAGCGGTTTGAGGCGGACACGATTTATCGTGTCGGTCTGCTCGCCAATGAAGCCAAATGTCCAGTTATTTTTAAACGGATTTATAGCCCCGCGGCTGCAAAGGCATTCTGTCATCAGAGAGAACTAGGTAACGCCGTGTTTGGTGAAACAAGCATTCCCGCAATTGGTTGTACTTTCTCTGGAAATACTGTAAACCATCAGAATTGGGCTAAAGCTGCAGCCTGCATCTCAGATCCCCCAATAAGGAGCGAAGTGGACGCCGCCAAGGCTCTACTGATGCACGTAGCCGTTGGTGACCTGATGACAGTTGGTTCATCCCACCGTGCGATCGCAAACAATGTTCGAGCTGGTATGGGGTTGAATGATTTCCGTCAGATTCCTGTTGGACAAGCAACCGCGTCTGGGCGCCTTAGTGCCCTCTGGAAAATTGGAGTGGATGAAGAGGCCCTGTTGGATCCTTGTGGATTTGTGGCTGCGGTGAGTGCGAACCCGGCTAGGCTTTACAACCTCTATCCTCGAAAAGGTCGAATTGCTGAAGGCAGTGATGCGGATATCGTCATTTGGAACACAGAATCTTCACTCTCTTCGTTGGAACTCATTCCGGAGGGCGTTGAAGACCCATTCGACGGTTTGGGATGCTATTCAAATCGTGCCGAAGTGGTCTTACTTCGTGGACATGTTGTAGTCAAGGACGGTGAAGTCGTGAAGTCGAGCAATTTTAGGGGGCAGTTCATCTCGCCTGAGGGGACAAATAGCTTAGTCTTCGGTCGTATGACGGCTTTTAAAGTGGCATGCGATGCAAAACTTGCTCCCGTTATGAGTGAACCCTATTCTGCTCCTGTGGTAAATCCAAATGGAACACACACCGAGGATTCATCTGCTAAAGAATTTCACTTCTACCGAAAAACCGATTACGACAATGCTCCTAAAGGTAGATCTACTTGTTTTCATACCCCATTTGTTTTTTTTCCAATTTTTGCATAGTCTACTGTTAGTTAATATAGGAATGGTACTAATTGGTTATTTTTAAAATATTATCTGGAACATATCCTACAAACTATGTCCAAAAGTAACTAAGACGCCACAAAAAAACATTATTTTGGCATTTGTTAAGATCGGGAAAAGTAGATGTTTCCGAGAACGGCGATCTAGCTGGGCTTTGGAAAATGAGTCCGCTTGCTGATATGGTACTTAGTTTAAATATAAAGAGAACGTGAACTACAAACGAAGTGTTTTCATGTAAAGTGAGAATCCATGTTTAATTTATTTTTTTTTGTTTCACAGAGGCTCTACCACCGGGTCAGAGGACAATTCGCACCTCCGTGAAAACTGCTCAACCACCAGGTGGAGGGTCATCTGCTTTCTGGTGGAACAGTTGAATGCAATAAAACCAAACTACGTTTCAAGTGGTTAATTTTCTTCTCATTTTACTTTCACTTCCACTCTCACGTCTCCTCTTTATCAAATAAATGTATTGTTCTCTCTTAAAGTCTTGCTCTGGTTGTAACGGATTAAGTGGACCTTTCAACTTAGAACAACACGGGTGTAAAATAGGTAAAACAAGGTATATATTTAGATCAACTCTAACAAAATTGTCTAAACTTGAAGTAGTAGGGCCACGCCGCCCATAATCCACTTTGCAGGTCTTTCTCTGGTTCGTAGGTGGAAGGTCCAAACATAGGTTGGTCCTCGTGTCTTGGTCTTGTATAATGGACATGCATATAAACTGGCAAGTCGAGCTTCTTGTCTGTCTATGGGCACTGCTCGTAGCATTATCACCGGAAGAAGTGGCGCCAATTCCTTCATTCTAGCCTCAACCACAGCATTTGCTCCAGTATCCCATCGGGCGCCTGACGAATATATGTTCGTTAGTATTCAACTACTTAAATCGTAAAAGTAGCACACGCTATAACTCACCTTCCATAAAGAGACCATGGATATATGCCCCTTCGCGTGGCGCAGAACCCATCTCCTCACGCGAGCGTTTAGTGACCTCAACGGATATGCAAACCTTGTCCAGGGGCCATTCAAACCTTCGTGCCGTTTGCTGCATCACAGCGGTGAGGAATGATTGTGGATTAAAAAGACCACCTAGCCATACTGAGCCAGGTAGTGTAAAGTCCTGCGCCCAAACATCTAATTCTTTAACTCTTGTGAGCAGATCAGCAAACCACAGACCAAGTGGATAGAGACTAGGGTAGGCATATCTCTCCCATATATCTGGGACTGAGTCGAGAAATAAATGTCCCGCCAGAATGTCCATAGCACCGGACATAGTCAGTTCACCCTTTAAACCCAGTTTCAATTCCTTCAAGGAGCGTAGGATTTCTGTAATAAGGATATTCATTCTCTCACACTCCTGCAATGCAACAACAGTGTAAGGCGTCCGGTCTTCAGGCGCTTGTTTGGCACCTAATTCTGCAATGTTGAACCCTTCTGGTAGACGGTCCATGAGATCATCGATGATCTGAAGCGTGACTTCTTCACGGGAACTCGATTCAGAAGTAGAGGTTGCATCATCTCGAGGTTGTAATTCTAGCACCATTCGGAAGATGCGTTCAGCGTTTTTGGTCAAAAACTCAATCTCCGCATTTGGGTGAAGACCGTAAAGATGTGGTGATTCCGGTGGTAGATTTTCGTCAATATAACCATGATAGCCCCCATAATCAGAGTTTGGCGGCACTTGAAATCCAGGAGCCAGAAAGAGATCTCCATCAATCTAATCATAATAGAAAAGTGATGGCATTATTCAATGTAAACCGAGGAAATATCTTCAATTGGAGCTTACTTACCAATTCTGATTGCAGGTACTCTTCTAAAAATGTTCTACACAGTCGTCTATCCCAATCATCGGTGATGTGTCCGCCGTACATAATCTCCCCAAAGAGATATCGAAGATCCTCCCAGGGCACTTTGGAACTGACTTCAAGGTAGTTATACAACACGTCCAAACAAATACGAAGATCACCTGTGTTGAAGGGGTAGATTCTGTTCCAACCCTGGGAGCCGAATTTCCTTCTCTCAGAGACAACAGCGTGGAAATAGCAAAGTGCAAATAGAATAGGCTTAAACTCTGCTTCCTTAGAACAGCGTTCTAAAGTTTCCTAAAAAAGCAGAAGGTTAACTATAATTTCATTTTTCAAAGGCGGAAAAATGAAGCAGGAAACAAAATGTTACCTGAGAGAAATTGTCTAAAGCCTTATGTAGATTGGCCTTCATTCCAGTAGGTGGTTCATTTGTAATCTTGATAGCATTTTCTAAAATACCTTGCGGAATTATGTGTGCCTCGGGAGTGAGAGCCGGTTCAGCACTGATGAAGACGCGGAATTTGGCATTCGCAATCTCTCCCAACTGCTCCAGCTTCTTTTCAAGTGTGGGAAGCCACTTTTTAACCAAGTGAATATTCTGCAATATTACCCAATGACCTTCTCGAGCTCCCAGATCCAATGCATTCTCGGCCACCATCTCCTGACCTTGACCTAAAGAGATGTTGTGGAAATTGTTTTTATCCACTGAAAATCCCAGTCCATGACCCAGTGACTCAACATCTTTCAGAGGATCTACACCTGGCGATAGAATGAAAAATATTGGAACATTGGGCCCAGATTCTTTGTACGAGTTAGCAAAGCCAATTTGTCTGCCCTCAACATATTTCGAGCTGAATGTGGTAGCAATGAAGTGGGTTAAAGCATAGATCATCCTATCAGGCCGAAGAGCTCGCATAATACATAACTTCTCTGCTTCTGTCTTGTTCTTCCAATCCTGAGGAAGCTTCTCCTTTTCTGGAGCCTCAGTTTCCACAAAAGCCCTCCATCGCTTAGCTGATGAAGTTATATCTTTATCCAGATCGCGGAAAGTGTCCATTTTTACCAGAACTTGAACTCCACCCCAACTGAGGTCTGAAAGGAAATCTACCGGACTTTTAAGATCCGGAATGGCTGGATAACGAAGAAGAAAATCGATGAGATATTGTGGAAAGGCACCAGAGTACAGTTGAATCTGAAGTACCATTAAGAAAATGAATATTAGTTTGTCGCGTTCGAACAAACTTCGAGTTGTGTATAAGTAAATCGAGTAAGTGATACTATCCATCAAATTCACCAAACGCTCCTTCTCAGTGTCTGTTTCTGGTGAAGCATCAAGGGCCTTTTCAAAGACAGTTCGAAAAGCCTTTAAAGAGAACTGATACATAGGATGAATGCGGTTTAACTCATTCATGATGAAGTAGATCAATGCTGCTCTAGAAGCGACAGTTCGATAATGCTCTCTAGCTGTATTTATCTGGGATTCCGTAATTATGGCTTCCTTTACCTTCTCTTCAATCTCTGTTGCCATTTTTTTATTCGTTTCCAGGTTTTCGACCAGAGATTGATCGCCGATGAAGTTGCCACCAGATGATGCAAGCTTCGCTAATAGGGAGTCTTCTAGTTCTTTCAATGTGATCTTGAACTCATTTTGTTGTTTTGTTAGGTCGGATTTTAATTTCTCCAGATCCGGTCTTTCTTTACTTACCACAACAGCCAGTAATTGATCCTCCAAACTGGATCTTGTAACAGTAAAATTGATAATAGTTGTTTGCGCCTGTAGCTCAGGTTGGTAATGGGGATTAGCTAGCTTTGTGTGAAGAATTAGTCTAAATTTGGGATTATAGGAGATCTCCTTATCACCAATTAGCATGGCTTTACCCTTTTGGATCGACACACGGCCAATAACCGGATCGAGGATAGGATCAAGCATCTCACCAATATTTTCAATCAAGACGACTTGTCCGTTTTGAATTGCGTTTATAATCTCATCGATATATCCCTTCTTGGAAAGGCGTGTTATGACCAAATCATCACCGTACATATTTTTTATCCATTTGATAGCCTGCAGCTGAGGGTCAACAGTGAGAGGCCATCTCTCGCAGAAGGTCAGGATCGTTGCATTTTCGGTAGACATTCGATCACTTGGAAGACCATTGTTATTCCAACTGGCCACCACGGCGTCATCGATCAATATCTTGATGGGATCAATATTCTGTCTACGAGGAATTTGAACTTTCTGTTGATCCAAAAATGGCCTTATTCTCTTCTCCATTAAATCGTCACGGAAGCTAGCACTGAGATATCCAAAGTATGATATGAAGGAAGTTGTAAAAAGAACATCTCCAGCAACTGTCTCTTTCAGCTTGTAGAGATTTTCAACTTCTTGGGCCCAGCGAACCTTTTCAGAAGCAAAGCCATTAACTAGGCGGTTGGCTAAATCCAACGTAAAGGCTGTTTCATCTGCCATTTTTTGACAACGAAGTTTCTCTTCAGTCGCAGCCCGAAGTTCTCCAGTTAATTTATTTAACGAGGCCTCTAGGGCATGAACTTTATCCTGAAGTGCCTGAAGTTTATCAGTGGCCTGTTTAAGCTCCTTATTAGCTGCATCCAAAGCATCTCGTTTTGGTTTGACTTCAAGATAAACGTCGTGGAATTTGAGAATATTGATGACCCAAGCGCACAAACCAGCTGCAGCAAGTGACTTTTTCTTGATAACTTCAGGATTGAAATTAGGGTTCTGCACATAGATTAGAGCTAACTTTTTTGCCTCTGGATGAATGTGCTCTTTGTCGTAGTTGAGAAGATTGGATAGTAATGTGTCAGCTTTTGACATAATGCCTGCCTTAGCTGCTCTCCATCCTCTATCTTTGGGTACATTTCCATCCATTGCAAAGAGAGTAATCACAGCCGAACAAACCATTTCTACATCCTTGGGCGGTGAAGTTAAGGCCTTCAATTCAGAAAGATTATTCTTGTTTAAAGTGTTTAAAGCCTCCTGAGCTGCTATTAGAGCCGGTTCTGCCTTCTTCAAATCCCTCTCGCAGTCCTTCTGTTTCACTTCGACTTCGCTTTTAATCACGGCGACTCTGGTCTCTTCACCAGCTACAAAATCTTTTTCAGCTGAAACTACTTCAGTGTCCTTTTTAATGGCTTGGATAAGTGCATTCGCAGCCTCATTCTTCTCGTTCACCTCGACCGTCTGCTCAGCTAACTGAGCTTTGAGATTAGTGGTTTGAGCAGCCGCATCACTTAGACGCTCTAGGCCATTAGATAGACGCTCGATCATTGCGTTGATCTCACTATGCCGCTTTGAAATCAGACGCTTGTATAGAGCTATCATTTCCAAGAAGGATTTCGGAGTAGTATAATTGCGTCGGCGCTCCCTCTCAAAGTAAATTTCAGATATCTCAGAGACGGTTGTATGTAAATATGCCATGTACTCGCTGACCGATGGTTGAATTTCCTTCTAAAAATTTAAACTATTTTAAAACATGCCAGCTTTGTAAAAATAATTTAATTAGCCTTTCAGCCTTACATTTAGACCCTCACAGTCTTCAAGGAACCGTCGAGACACAGATAACAGAGCTTCTTGAGGCCATTCGTGGAACCAATCAATGCAAGTACAATTAACAAGTGCCGGGAATCGACGAGCACGTATTCTGAGCGTACTTCCTGCCGGGGAGAAACAGAGAATAACCTACAACAAGATAATAACCCACATCGCACATTTAGTCAAATTTTTCATGCTTGAGATCTATTAGATCCACATTATCGAACTTACTCTAAGCATCTTCCGAACCTTCTCAATGAAGAATTTCCAGCAACTCTCGATAGTATCAGTATATCCCATGGCTTTGACCTCACTTCGAATACCCTTAATTACATTCTCCAGTTCCTCGTCGTTGAATAGGCCGTATATTTCACCAGAAGCCAGTAAATCATTGATGCAGACGAGGAAGCTTTCATCAGCCACCTGAAGAGGCATATTATAGCCGAAATAATGATTTGGTTCGAATATCGATCAGTCGTATAGATCTGCCTGTTTCTTGGTATGTATTAGGTAAGAATAATGTAAATAGGCAAAATGTAAAATTCAAAATTTTAAATCAAATAAATATATCTTTGAGCCTATGAAGAAGATTCGTCCATCCCGTAGGGGTCTTAATCTCCATAATGAGATCGCCCTACATGCAGGTGAAAATTATCTAACCAGGTTTATTGAAAAGCCCTTTTCAATATTATGTACCCACACAAGTTGAATAGATTTAAGATCATTGAGGATGGGGAGATGCTGCAACACCTACAATGCAAGAGGAACACAATCTTTCCGTAGAATCTAAACATTGAAAGCGAACTGTCAACTGAAGGATCGAAACTGAATTGCATATTTTTACATTTTGACTATTTCCAAACTGATTGGAATATCACTATTTTGATTAACACACTAGATTACGGGGGTTAGTTTACCATTAAGTGAAAAGTTAAACAAAGCCCGCCTTTTTTCCTTTAAACAAAGAATGAAATGGAGGATTTTTAAGACCTACCTGAGCATCGGTGATCAGGAACACAGTAGGTATATTTTTCAAGCCTGCCTTTATATACAAGGTGGCTAAATGAGCCTTTAGATCAGCCATTGTGTAGTTTCTTCTCAGTGTAATCTGCGAAACTTCGAAACCTACAATAAAAGAAGCGAGCCTTGCCAATGATTGTTTGCCCGAACCACCGACACCGATAAGAAGGCAATTGCCCCTCGGCATCTCTAAGATCCTAGATATTCGCATCACGTGCTCGACAGCATCACTAAAAAGTACCAGGTTCATAGCTGCGTTAGTTTCGTTGTAACTTTCAAGAGTCTCTACTAGAACCTGAGTTATTTTTTCCATTGATGGTATCTCAGAGTATATCTTTTCTCCCAGGCCATTACTGAAGTGACAAAGAATATTAGGCTCTGCACTCAATTCCTCCAAATCTACTTCACCAAAAGTGGCACCGATTCCTTTATTGATTATGTTTGTTGCATGTCTAATATCATCCTTTGTGATCATCCTATCGGCATAGACGCGCAATGCTTCATGACGATAAAGACGAAGAATCGTTAAGTCGGTTGTGAAAATCTCAGCCTCAGAGAAGAGCATCCCTTGGAAAATATTAGCAAGATCGCGAAGATTGAAAACGTAGTGGAAACAGGTAGCCGTGGGCAGGAAAGACGTTGTTATTTTGTGATGTATAAACACAGCAGCGTTAATTAACTCTGGTACCAATCTGACTAAAGAGGACGACATACCAGCACTTCGGAAATGCTGCTCAAGAATCGCTGAGAATATGGATCTGACAGCTTCTTCATCTGGGAATGAGAGAGCAAGAGTGCAGAAATGGCGTTGCAATCGATCTTGAATCGTGAAGCTACCTGCAGTAGGATTCATGGCTGCGGCATACTGAGTCTTGTGAATCACCTTCAAGGTCAATTTGCTACGATCGTAGAAATGGTTGTGATCAATGTGTTGCCGCATGAGGGCATGAGGTTGAACAGTGAAGTACTTATCGACTTCTGGCATATTTAGATCGTCGATGAAGTAGATTGTCCTGAACTGTCCAGGCGGGGCGTAGTTCTTTCCAGCCTTTTTTTCTAAACTCTTCTCTAGGATATCCTGAAGCATGAGGCTGGTTGTATAGAAATTGAAGGAAATATTCTTTACTAGAAAGATTTCGCTGTTGAGGCGTGCGAACATATCATGTAAGATATTCGACTTTCCCGTACCAGCTGCTCCCACCAACATAACTGGATGTCCAGCTTGAATCAACTGCTCCAAGAAATATTGCACTCGAATGGTTTCAGTGGTTGGTACCAGACAGTTCTGTAATAGAATACAATATGCATAAACTCATACTATCTCATGAAAACAAGAACTAAAAAACATTTGCCTTTCATTTGATATACTCAATATGTATGGAAATATGATCCTAATTTTGAAAGCATCTCGAATTCGTTTGACGTATAAGATCTCAAAGTAATAAAAATTCTGTTGATTCCGAAGGCTCATAGCAATTGAAGGCAACGTTTCCAGGAAATAAAATTCCTGTTTCAAAATCACCAGAGAATAGGAATCTGACAGTATCAGCCTAAACAATTTAGAGGAAGATAGCGATTTCCCATTCCTGTTTTACTTATTGTTCAATGCTGTATCAGTAATTGCCATAAGCTTAAACAGAACTGTAGCAAATAAATTTCACTCACTTGCAGTGGTTGTTCTGAGCTCATTGAGTAGGGCTTGAGAAGTGAGCTCCACGGCTCAAATTTGCGACTGGTGAGGCTCCAGTAGTAGTCAAATATAGTTCCTTTAGAAGGGAACTTCACGGCCTTGAATTCATTGATCCACCACTTGTGGAATTCCATTCGATGATCCGTTATTTGATCTTTGAATAGAGCACCGCCCATGGCCCATATACAGCAAAAGCAGAATAGGCTCTCATAATTTTCCTTCGTGAATTCACGATGGTCCTTAGAATTCCTCTGACTATCTAGCATGGATTCAAGGAGGTAGCAGAGCATATTAACATGTGCCGAATCGGGGATTGGCGTTATTTTCTTGAGTTTTGAATTGCAGATTTCCAAACAGGGTCCAACGTACTTATCGAAACAAATCGAGAGTGCCGGTCGTTCTGCACGAGAGAGCACCTTACCCTCTTTCTCACGAGTGTCTAACCAGCTGTGAACATATGGCAGCCAACCTAAATCGGTAGCATTTATGAAGAGAATTCCAGCTCTGGAGACTGTAGCAGGTGTCGCAGATTTGAGATGACTTATCTCAAAGAGCAGACGCATAGTTGGTGTGAGTGGGATACGCTCATTACTAGCCAGAGTTAGAATTTTATTATCATCCATTACCGTGTTTAACGACTCAATCCACATAGGATCGATATCACCGTCCAATACTATCCACTTAGGCCCTTTGTGTGTAAGATTTGACATGTCTCGCATTATGCTTGAGAAGAGACCATCTTTCCACTCCCATGTGGAGGACTGAATGACACCAAAGAGCTCATCGTTTGTTACCGCCTTGGGATCAAGGTCGATTGCAGTAGGAGTACGACCATTCATGAGGTGAGTATGATATAAAGTCATCCAAACCTCAGTCTTCCCAGCTCCAGCAACTCCGACTATGAAGACTGAGTGTCGAACAGCGAACAGTTCATCCAATTGAATGACCTATGAATGAGGAAAATGCGCAGATGATTATTATGCATTTTGTGAAGTTTATTTGAACGCCCTGAGAACTCACCTTGAGAATGAATGCTTCCTCTGCCTGCAAACCTTTGTCAATAGCAGCCTTCTTAACCTCTTCTTCTAATGTTAGATTTCGTTTCCTTGGAGCCTCAAGGGCTGGAAACAGGTCTTTGATAAGGCCCAAGAACACAGGTAGATCATCTGTGACAATCTTGGGCGTGTTGAAGTCTCGTAGTGCCCGCATCAGAATAGCATCCTCTGGCATTTCGCGATTATTTCTTTTCAAGGAACCGGCCACAACTAGAACCGACTTGATGGCTCTCAAACCCCAGTCATAATGGTCTTGTTTGGAAAGTAGATCCTTGCAGAGTTCATAGAGAGTAATAAATTTGCGAGCCAAGATTCTAGCGCTAACGAAACCCTCCGCAACCAACATAATTTCACAGATCAAACCAAAGTCAGGCACAACCATAGCACATGGCCTATAAGATTCAAAGAAAATGAGTATTAACTATTTCTATTGGCTATTAACACAAGAAACGCCCTAACCAATATACAAAACCAAGTCTTCACGTTGAATTTAAATAACTAGTAAAGGAAATTTGAAGTGCGATTTAAGCTGTCTCAAGCATTATATGGATGCTCTACACAGATACATGTTTTAATAAATCACTTTATCCTCCTGGAGAATATAAATGGTCAAAATTCAAGTAAGCACCGTCTTGGAGAATATGAAGCACATGTAATGTTACCAACGTTGGAGCCAGGATATTTAAATTCATTTATCTCTATATGGATTAAAATCAAATATCCCCATCCCATCTCGGATACTGAGCTCAATGTTACTAAGACTGATTGAACCTGATCTTGTGCCCATTTGCGACCACTTTCACTGAACTGAAATGCCCCGCTTTCTAACAAACCAATCGTCAATGTGGATCTCTATTAGTATCAACGATTAGCCTTAAGTTGTGATTTTTCTAGATTAGAAACTGAAGCAACTTCATAAATCGAACAATTCTCCTAATTAGGAGGCTAAGCTATCTTACTTCTTGCCTTGAGCTACACATTTTTGCATTTCCTTTAAAATCTCTTTAGACCTACTAGGAAGACGAAGCAAAACATTGGTTTAGATAATGATTCTCAACTATCAACTGCATTTTCTGGCACTCAAAGATAAAACGTCCTGCAGCGTCTCCAATTTAAACCTCGAGGTACGATTCATTTTATTATTATTTGACAATGTGATTGGTCATTTCCAATCTTTGGAACTGAGATTAAACATATGCACGATATGGATACAACAGTCATTTATAAAATCTAGCCCAGAAATCTGTCAACCATGAAGTTGAATCTCAGAGGAAAACGTATAGAAACTAGTGGTAAACTGATACAAATAGGAGACTATTTTAAACAAACAATTGAATAGAAAATGGATGAGAATATGTATAAATGGTTGTAGTTACCGAAAAAGTGTCTTCAAGTTTTCCGGAAGCTCCGTACGACCGGCATATCCAGGATTCATTGTGATAAACAAACCCACTGATGCTTTCAGAGGAATTGTCTCTCCCAAGAATTCAAATGTATTCTTCCTTGATTTTACTGCGTCTTGAATACATTTAA
The DNA here is from genome assembly GCA_900708905.1 of Hymenolepis diminuta. Taxonomy (NCBI): domain Eukaryota; kingdom Metazoa; phylum Platyhelminthes; class Cestoda; order Cyclophyllidea; family Hymenolepididae; genus Hymenolepis; species Hymenolepis diminuta. The sequence goes on along the minus strand of CAADRB010000004.1, from coordinate 4,066,402 downwards.
CCTGGACAAAAGGAAATAAACTACTTACTCTCCCATTTCAGTAGTATAAAAATATAGTTAAGAAATATCAGCTCACCTGAACAGATATCACGGAGAGAACATCCACTGCAATCCGATTGAATTCATCAAAGCATCCCCAAGCACCACTTTGAGCAAGACCTTTATAAATATTCCCCACGGATTTGTAGTCCATTTGCTCAGAGCAGTTAAAGACGTACACCATGGTTCCGAGAGCTCTTCCCAAGTCCTTGGTGGTCTCTGTCTTCCCTGTTCCAGCCGGTCCAGCTGGAGCCCCACTCATTCCAAGATGAAGGGACTGAGTCAGAGTGATGTAACACCTGTCTGTTAGTGGAGTTACCACTAGTCTTGGTGTACAGCCTAGGTACTCATGCTCATAGACGAATTGAGCATCGCAGATATTGACAAAACAATCAACTGCCTTCTCATCCCATCTGAAACGAAGTTGAGACAGCCACTGGAACGCTCTAGAGTTATCAACTTTCATTGCTATCAGCTTTCCCACGGTGTCTCGGTTATGTACATCAATTGTACAGAGAGTCATGATCTTTTGCCTATCTCCTGGGGTAAGGTCGGTGAGCAGCATTTCAATAAGGGTGCTTAAGGAGGCAATCTGCTTTTTATTGTACTCCTTCAGGGAATTTTCAAGACCTTCCTCAAGACGTGCAAAAGCAATGCCCACTTCGGAGGTCCATCCGATTTGAGAACCTGTGAGAGCGACTTGAGCTGGATAGTCAAATATCCACTGGTCACGAGGTTTCTCCTCATACGCAGCGACTGCCTCCGAGAGAGTCATTCGTATGGTGTTTCTCATCTCGTCTAGAAGATACCTTAGCCATTCCTCCACTTGACCTTCCAGGGCAAATTTATTTACGAAATCTACTATCTCACCGTCCTGTCAAAATAAATGGAAATCTCCAGATAATAGCAACCAAAACATGAAGAAGTCCCAATTTCACAAACTTTATTAAACTCTACATAGTTACGAAGACATAAACCCCCTCTCACGAATCAATCATTTAGCCATATATGAGTGTTTCAGTACCACGGCAATTTGCCAATTAAAACTCCATTGACAGATAGACTTTACCACTGGCTAAACTCACGACTGACGCTATAGAACGCAGGAGAACGGAGCGGATTTGGTTCCGTTCTTGTTGAATACGTGGGCAAGTGCAACGACTAAATTGCTCTGAACCAGTAACCTAGGCTGAGACATGTTTGCACATAATTTTCTTTGCATTACATAAATCAAGCAAATTGGAGAAAGGAAATGGAGGAACTGGAAGTGCGTCTATTATAGTTAACAGAATTCGATTATGAATATTATTTTGGACAGAAAATGAGGAAGAGTTGGATGTCTTCATTACTTTCGATTCATTCTTTTTATGACACGCAGTTGTGAATTTTAATTTACTCTGCCATAATAAACTAAGCTATGTGAGACCCAATTCCTCCCCGATGCATTCTCTGCCATTCTGATTTCTCCTGTTCTATCTTATAGTCAGCCGATGTGTTAGATGAAAAATATGGGTAGTGAAAAATCCAGATCTTACCTTAGCTTCCATTTTCAGTGCCATCAAGCTGTTATTGGACTGATTACCGGAGTTGACGATAAGATTACAAATGCTATCAAATAGTTTTGATAGGTGTCTGAAAACCTTCTGAGGTGTCTTTCCCTTGCTAACGATATCCGTCAAATCTGCCTGTGAGACAAAGTAAAATCTTGGGAAAGCCAGTCGTTTGGTTTCCAAATAGACAGCTAGGGTCTTTTCGCATATCGAAAAACCATTTCGCACTGCTTGAATATTATCAAACAATTCTGGCTGACTCGTTGTGGCGTCTACAATCTTCGGCTTTTTTGCTATCTCTTCGATCAGCAGGCGAAATTCTTTGTCATGCTCAAAGAAAAGATCAGTGTCTATGGGTAGCTGTTGTCGAATATCATCGCAGAGTACGAATATGGCTTCAAGACCTGACCAGACTCTTTGGGTCTCGAACCATAAAGAAAGTACCTTATCTACGGTAAGCAAAATCTTATTCCAATGATTAATCTTGTCAATAGAATGAGCATTATCTCGATTTGCCATCATGTCAAGAATTTTGACCTGAGTCTCCTCAAGTTGTGTGATGAGTGTTTCCGTTTGTTTGGGCAACAGGAGCCCAGTCCTTTCATGTTTCTCAAACTCAAAACACATATTCTTCCAAGTGCTCTCGATTTTCTCCAGATCTCCCTCGATCTTCTGCTCATTTAGCGCCTTAGAGACTATTCCATGGACTTTGTCTTCGAACTTGTGGAGATTCAAGGAGAGAAGTTCCTCAAGATCCGTGCTATTACTAATGTCGATTATAGCTCCTGTGTCTTGCATCAATTCCGCCCAATGACGGTCTTTGACCGCTGAATTCTGGAGATCACTCACAGCAGATATAGAGGTGCCAAAATCCTTCAGTGCTCTTTCAAAGTCCTTATAAAGTGGCCACCTTCTGACATCTTTTTCTGCTGATCGCATCTCCAGTGATATAACACGGATAACCTAAAGTGCAAAGTCATAGAGTAAATTGAGGTTTCCGAGAATGAAATGAATATTAATTTCCTATCAGACTTACGTCTTCAATTTCCTCAAAGTTAACTTGCTTCCATGGTTGGGTCTTCCAGGAAGCGCTATAACTGTTGAAAGTATTGACTAAATCCCAAAGCTTCTTGTTGGTTTTCATCTCCCTCCGCATAATCTTCAAATCTGCATAGTTTGGAATGTCTCGAACATCGAATGACTTTGCTGAATCTTGCATTGCGGCTACACAATTCTCTAAGTCTCTTTGTCGAACATCCCACTAAAACCCGAGTGAAATTAATAGCAGTCAGGATTAACCGACTAAATAAGGCATTTTAACTCACATTATCGAGTTGGATATAGGGATTGAAACATTCATATCGGAAGATGTCTGAACCAATAAACTCCTGATGCATAGAAGATACCTGCTCAACGTACTGCGCGCTCAATTTTCGAATGTTTTGAACCTCACGTTCCTGGAGAGGTTGGACTTTCTGCTTCGTTATAACTGAGAAGTTTTTAAGCTCATTCCATTGAGTTGGAAGGGAGTCCAGCAACTTGAGTACAGAATCTGGAAGCTCTTCACCGAACTCCCTTAACAAAGCAACCGTTTCTCTTAGTGGTTCGAAACCAGCGTCCGTCGCATTCTCGGCATCTTGGATTAACTTGAGTCTCTCCAATACTTTGACAAGCTCATCATAGCTCACTTGTTCTGGATCATCTGAGAATGACAAATCGTTATTGCTATCGTGAATGAAAGTACTGAGTCCATTCAAGGTGTCAGTTACGTGATCTACGAGGAAATCTTTAAATTTGTCACTCCACTGTCGGATTTCCGTTAATAACGCGATCTTGAAAGGTTTCAAATCAACCCGCATCCAGTTATCAAATACATGCGCATCTTCTAGTTTTTCGACTTCTTCAAAAACCCTTTCATACTGGAGGATAATTTCTCTAAACTGTTCTAAAGTTGGGGGATGCTCTGGAGCAAGTATATTGCCATTGTCATCGAAATCTTCTCGAGTTAGCAGTCTTCCGTAAAGACAGAACTGTCTGATAAATTCACGCCTGTCCTCAACCCAATAGAACGCGTAATTGGCTTCTAGATGTGCCTGGTACTCGGACGCAGCCCGCATAGCCGCATTAACATGATCGGTGATCTTCATTATTAAATCAGCGATCTCAGGCGTCTGCATCACAAGTTGAGAAAAGCCCTTTTGTTCCTTGATAGTTTTCAATATTTCATCGTCAGATGTTCGAGAGTAAAACGTCTTACTGCTTGCATCTTTGTCTGTCGAAGTAGACATATTCTCGCTTTTCCCAATCTCCCCTTCATCCTCATCATAATATGCGCTACTAGTTTTGCTCTTCGTCTCTGAAGCCTTGTCTGTTTCGTTGATTATCTGTGTCTCATCTTCTCGTTCTTCATTGATGTCGGGAAGTGTGGGGTGGCTGGAGAGAAGCGGAATTAGTCGTGATTGATCAGTAATATCCTGAACTAGATTGTCCATTAAATCCATCAGACTCTCGCCTTGAGTATCGTGCATGGCTGGCTTGAATTGTAATTGGGTACCCTAAAAGGTGACAACTTTGTCGAAGATTAATTTAAAGACAAGATATGAAGCTGAGTAAAAGATTTTTATAGTGACCTCTATTAAAAGAGATCCTTGCATGATAGGCAAGTCGTTTTTGGTTTTATCAGTGTGATCAGCAAGGTAGGCAAGACTGCAACGGACTGCCTCAGTGAGGCCCTCTAATATCGCGTCTTCCATCACTTCCTGATATGCTAACCATTCCTTTGAATCTGGATCTGCATTATATAGATACATGTTCTCCTACAAAGAACGATCATATACAATTGCCTTAACAAATCAATTTTAACAACTAAAATTGCTTTACCTACCGCAACAAGGTGAAGGACCTGAGCAGATATGTTAAGAATTTCCCGATACCGGGTTTCCTTGATCGAGTTTTGATCCTTCAAAGGAATTAAACAATCAAACTTCCCTTCCTTTCCTTGATATAATGGAACGTTACTCCACGAGGATGTGAGATCTCTAATCTTTTGTAGATTTTCTTGTGCAGATAGAACTCTGATTCTCAAATCACTAATAATTGTGAGATTATTGTCAATGAATTCACTGTCATCTGCAATTAAAACAAAATTAGATATTGGTGACACTATAATGAATTTTCACCTATGGATTAGCGTACAATTTTCCCAATTCATTTGGTCAAAAGCCGGTGATAACGCATTTTCAAAATCGGCCATTTTTGTTGAAATGAGAGGATACTCAACCGTATAGCACTGTTGCCGCACCGTGTTATAAGCACTAGCGATCTGACTCAATTTGAGCCTCGCTTGGCGAATAGGGTCAGATCTCTCAAAGAGTTGTATTGTCTCCTGAGGCAATTTTTCCTTAATTTTTTCGATAGATGCAACAATGTTCTTCTCAAAGTCTGCGGGTACTTCGTGCGTACAGATCCCTTCACCACTCATCATGAGCAGGTAGCGAACTTCATAGAGTATTTCAATTAACTGATTTTCAAAATTAACGGCAAGAAGGTGAGTTCCACTATCGCGTCTAAGCAATGGTAGTTTGAGGTTGATCCGACATTTTTCAGGTGCTGCATCACAGAACTCCTGAAGCTTTTTGCTTCGAAAGCTGGAAATAAAGAGACAACTATCTGAAGCTATCAGAAATAGTCATTGGTATTGAAAATCATTCTTCACCTTGAAGTTTGGAAATGTCACCTGTATTCTACATATACTTATTCAGCCTACTTATGGCTAACGATGGACTAATCAGTCAGTGTGCTCGTTTTCGAAGACTTCTCATAAGATTGAGCAAACTAATCTTTATCTACATCTACTATAGGAAAACTACTTTAAAACACGTTTTTAATCCACAAATCTGATTAATAATTCTGGATTACTGAATATTATTATTATATTCTGCTGCTAGTACAAATGCTATGATACTGCTGGATGACCTTGGTGAATATTTAGAGACTATATGCTAACGGAATGTCGAATTAAATAATGCTGAAGTACCGCTTATTACACTTCTTTCTCTTGAGCACCTAATTTAAAATTCACTTCTAATTTAGTGTCATTATTGAAAAATTACCTGGAAAGTATAGAAATTAATTCCGCATGATTCTCCCTCACCTCATCTGCTCGTTCAGATTTCGTTGCTCTATGGATAAATTGGGGGAAATTAGTTATCAAAATAATTCAAACTTAAAATTAATCAATACTACTGTGGCAAATTTTTTTGATGAATAGGAGTTAAAATATTTCTTTAGCCATTCTAAAAGTAGCAACTCACGAGACGATAATATCAATAAGCGGTTTTATCAGAGCATCAGCACGTCTTTGAATTTGCATTGACCATGCTATTGCTCCAGACACTGGGGGAAAATTTTTGAAAATTGCCTGTTTCAGCAGTTCGGAATTGACCAAATGCTGGTCCAAGATGTTCTTACAGGCACCTAAGTCCTTATTTATCATCTCCAACAGCTGAAAGAAGCAGCGATCAATATGCGATCTAATCAAAGGACGCTCCATTAATGGCCCAAACATGTAGATGGTCTTGAACATGGAGGTGACATCAGGACAAGTGTTGAAACTCTGCAGTATAACTGAAGTCATCCGACGATCATAAGTTTCAATAAACGCAAAGTACTTCGTTATCTCAGTTTGAAACATTTCATCTTCGGTGGAAAGACAGTCCATATTAAGGTCAGTGAAATTTTTGTAGACATTTAGATAATCTTCGTAGATTTCAAGAAGTCTCTTTGAAAGTTTCGATCCTTCTATTCCCAATGCCTCAATCTTCTCGAGACGATTATAATCCATATTATAAAGGAAGTATTTCTAAAATAAAAGAGATAGCATTGCATCAATATCGGTGGAAATATATGTATTTTTCATAGAGGTCAAAAGACCCACTTTGATTAGTTCGAGTCTGCTGATGAAAACATCAAAACGTTTGAAGATCCAGCTATTGTGAAATTTCCATTCAGAGGGCTCAATCTGTTTCTGAATACAGGAAGCCTTAACTTTTCCTCGATATTGTTCAACTACTAGACGAAAATGGTAGAGAATGTCTAGAGAATCGGTTATTTTCTTCAATCCTTCGTCTGGTTCCTCTTTCATAATTTCCGATGGATTCAGAAAACTTCGACACTAAAACGGGAGATATTAATAATCCTATTTTACACTATTTAACAACTGTGGCGTTTATACTCACCATTTGAATGATAAAATTTACAACCTGGATGATAAGTTGTGCCATTCTCTTAGAATCACGGTAATAATTACAATTAATCCAGATTAATGCTAGCAAATGAATTATTGGCTCAATTTTTGGTTTGCATTCCTCAAATCCTGTTGCTTCCACTTCGTTTAAGTATTTTAGTAATGGATTCAGATAAATGGCGATAGTTTCTGCTTCAACGGTACCTTTAAATAGAAGTAAAGTAAATATCTTCCGAGCCATTAGAAGAGATCAAATAAGGCAAGATGAGAAAGAATAGAAAAATCTTACTATACTGCCGGAATTACACTTAAAATAAGAATATATATTTAGGGGATCTGTAGTACGCTCAGGATGGTAATCCATGGCTTTGCTTAACCTTAGTGACACATTAATATGACGTTCGTATACGAAGACCAATGGGTGGCTGAGTGACGCATAAACTAGGTCAGACCATTTCAATTTTTATTTCTCTTTTCCCGATTTCACTCTCACGAACACAGTGGTAACATGTCCGCCAGTTCTCCTTTCCAACCATCTCCTTCTTCCTCGCTTTTCTCTCCCTCCTCTGGAAACGCCAATGCATTAATGGTCTAACTCAAATCTCAATCTTCTAATTTTATGAAAAGGTTGATGTATCCACCTCATACACTTTCTTTAAAGTCATAAGATTTAAGGAGATTGTCTTTAAGCCTAACGCAGTCAGGTTATAAAAGTGGGTTTACTTGGGATTAGCGCTACTTTAGATCAATGTCATCCACTAAAAAGCTATCCCTTGTGACATCGTACTGTTTTAATTACTTTAGAAATTATAAACCGTGGTAGTTCCACCACTCTCTTCTTTCACTTCCTATGAAAAACAATATGGAAGAATATCTCTACAGATATTTCCAGTTGTATTTTGTGTTTTAAAACCAGAAATAATTATAATTTATAAAATACCCGAGGGAAGTTGTGATGACAAAGATTAAACGTAAATCATGATTGACTATTATAAAAATTATTTTATTTGTATAAATAGCGGTGTGAAGTATTTCCTTAAACTGACCTCTTACGACCCTTTTGAAAAACTTTCTGAACATTGAGGTATAAACCGATCCGTTTTCTTCCAAAATTATAGCCATTTTTTTTACTTCCGGATGTACCAACTGTTCGTAAATATCCTGGAGAGCCTTCGTACGCTGATTCCAGAAATCGAACTCATGAGATGGCACTGGAAATTCTCCAACTGGAACGGAAGTCTCTGAGGTTTGTTCAAGACACTCGTCGATCTTCTTATTCCAGTCAACCACAGTCATTTCAATCGAACAGAGCATACTACCTAATCCATCTTCACCACTGCAAACACGGAAAATTTAAATATAAAATGAAAGCATTTATAGATTTTGAAAGAACTTTACCTTGCCCTAACAGGATCTTGTCCCGAAATTAGTTTGTCAAGATTTTTTGGATGAGGTAAATGTGTTCTGCCTTCTATTTTCTCCAACACAAACTCGGATCTTTTCTGGAGATTATAGAGGTCCCTTTTAATGTTTTGATTCAAGGATTCTGGCCAGTCCTCGCGGTTCTTTTCATTAAGGATAATTGGAGCGAAAACAGAATTCACGAAGGCTGTGAAATGATGAATCGGTGATTTGTGAAGATCCCCGTAAGTGATTCCCGATTTAAGTTGTGCTAAATCAGAATGCTTTTCAAAACCAATTGGTTGATTTTTTACGAAATAGTAGCATTTGCTCTTCATTTCTGCTGGAAATTGCTTATAAACTTCTATAGTACCACTGGTAGAGAAAAGGATAATCATTATAATTTCTTCTTGATTCTCGAAGAACTTCAAAATTTTATCTATTTTATCGGTATCTTCCTTTATTTTTATTAACTTGTCCAGTTTCTTGTCCGTCACGACTTGCAAATAATCGAAGACGAAACGCAATCTAGGATCGTCAAACTCTTCTAGCGACATTTTTGCAAGCAGTGCATTCAGTCAAAATTTCCCGTAAACTGGTGAAATACTGATTATTCAAGCGTGCTGAAATAGGACGTTATACGAATAAATCGAGTCGATCGATGCATGGCGTAATGTACTTAGCTAATTAGCCGTTTTCGGATATCAGTGTGAAATTGATTAATTGCATCACGTTTACCGTAATTCGCTGAATATTTTTTATATAAATGATGGACTGTAATTTCATACTCTCCATTTTTATCCTGGTCCTATTATGAAACTAGCAAGAGCTAATATCTTGAATTCATTTACAAGGACCTCTGGATATCAGTTGGTATTTGAATATTTCCACTGACTAATTCACTGATTATTATTATTTCAATGCGCCGAAAATATTTTTAAAAAATCTTTAGCCTCACCTTATTGCTTTTGATTATTAAAGAAAATGGATGAATTGAGTTAGACCTGGTCAGTCTAACTATCTGAATAAACGACTCCGGACACTGCGAACATTGACTTTACATCGAATCTTCAAACATGAATGTCCTAATTAGGCTCCATGAGATCAAAAGTTTGGACAACGAAACAAGAAATTTCTTTACATAGGGATTACTCTTTTAAACAATGAACATCTTATCGGATGAAGCCAGAGTTCAGATGAATTAAAGAACATCTAATTCTTTACTCCTCTCCTTGCCTTGATTCTCCTTCCCCTCCCCCCTCCCCCCTTTTAACTATCTCTCTGTTCTTAGTATTCAACCGCATTGGCATGATAACAAATTTCCTCGTACACTATTTTATTCAAATTAAGGATTCACTTGATACTGGTATTCAATCTCGGAAACCCTCACAGCTTCTGTTTTTCTCTGTAGGATACTGTAACCGACTCTTGGATTCCCTGAGACATTGCACTAGTTACAAACACGATCCGACAACACCACAATACAAAACGACCCAAACCACTATATCAACCCAAGACGCACGTTTTCCTATCCATGGGTCGATTTATATTATGCAACATTTACAATCGCAATGTAAGTAAATTCGTTCGAATTAAAGGGAATTAAAAGAAGCAGGAATTAAAAGGTGGAAAATACAGAATCCTATATATAAGAATTATTTTGGAAAAATTTTTGTTTTCTTATATGTAACACTGCTATACTTCCTACTATTAAATTTATATTATTGTCCTGTTTAAATATCAAGTGAAAATAATTTTAATTTATCATATATTATAAGAAAAAAGACTTTCATGCATGCATCCAGGGATTAATCACTAAAATCAAATTAATAGTAATCCTAGCGGGAATATTTTATTTCAAATCCTTTTCTCTTCAATTTCGTTAGAAGATAAGAGTATTCGTATCGCTAAAAATACATAAAACCTATCGTTCATCTTTTATATAGCTCCTCTTTACCAGCCTTACTTTTTGAATGATAATCGACTGTCCTAAAAGTACCATTTGGTAATCGTTTTGTAGGTAATGTCTGATTTATCAAAATGTTCTAGACCCTAACGCAGCTAGAAATATTCAATAATTGTCTTAAAGTGAATTCAGATTAGGGTAATGTGTCACTCATTGTATTTCAGCAATCTTTCGGTTTGATAAGAATGTTCTATTCTGACACTTCCCAGTTTTTTTACTTTGGAGAATAATGGAGCTGATTCTACCCTTCTTAGCTTAATGCTGGAGGTACCCCGAAGCAGTATAAAGTACTAATATTGTGCCACAACAAGGGTCTCTTCTTCTCAACTTATTAACTATTGATTATTCCTTCACACTTGGATGTTATTATCGTAAAAATTTCCACTTTATGATCTCATCTTCTTGCTGCTTGGATCCATACGTATTTGATATGTCAATAAAATTCCCCTTTTCAATGAATCGTCAGCATCGTTGAGTGCTTAATAGTTAAGGAGTGATTCATAGTCAAATTAAAACTAGATACTAACTGCAATAATATTATCTGTGCACCAAGGTCACATAGAAGGAATAAGTCAAGTCACCCATATCGTTGGCCAGGAAGCTGCCCCTATTTATCAACTATAGTTTATATAAAAAACATTTATTCGTTAGACATCAGTCATGTCTCGTCGTCGATGTCTCGGCGTGAAGATTGACATTTATTTAGGTATCCGTAACATATAGAAAAATAATAATTTTTCCAAAATGATTCTTATATATAGGATTCTGTATTTTCCACCTTTTAATTCCTGCTTCTTTTAATTCCCTTTAATTCGAACGAATTTACTTACATTGCGATTGTAAATGTTGCATAATATAAATCGACCCATGGATAGGAAAACGTGCGTCTTGGGTTGATATAGTGGTTTGGGTCGTTTTGTATTGTGGTGTTGTCGGATCGTGTTTGTAACTAGTGCAATGTCTCAGGGAATCCAAGAGTCGGTTACAGTATCCTACAAAGAAGAGCAGATTATAACAACATCTATGAGCAAATATACACATACAGATGGACCATCTATGGTCACAGTTGTGATCTTATGGCCAGTCAACCATTTCCGATCGACAAATGCTGTCTATAGCTCTAACACAATGTTGGGGGAAAGTTACTGCAATTTAAACTTCATTATAATAAAGATCACAAGATAAGCTGGGTACATATAACGCGAAATCGAACAATCATTCAAAGTTAATAAATATTAAGTTTGAAATGGATGCAATTTTGCGTAAGATGTTGCTGTTATTTGAAATTTCGTATGGGTTCATTGTCTAATTGCATCACGAATTTCCTGTCGATTACTTAACTAATAGAAATAGACCGTACAATAGAAAGTATTGCATTGGAATTATACACTAGGTTGAATGGATTGAAAATCATATTTGATTAAAACAAATTTAGGGTTGCACATGTATTATTGAGGGTGTGCGCATACTAATAGGATTGCATATATGAAGTGAATGGGTTGTCAGTGTGACACTCTAAATATAAATATATATATATATATATTTAAATGTATAATAATGCCACTTAATTTATTCAGTCAGCTCACTAGTATTTAACATTATTTAAGTAGGTAAAGAAGTGACTGATGATAATATCAAGGCATTCATATTTAAGAAGACAAGATCATTAAATAAGAACAGACCGAAAAGGTGATGCATTAACAATGACGCGAATCCACTTTGATCTTTTTCTTTGAAAGTAGTTGAAATGACGTTCTCATTTGGATGTATTCACATTAATATTAGCTTTCACAAATGACAACAAAAATACTTATAATAGAGCAAATTATATTTTAAGTTGACATTTTCAATGGTAAACATGTTGCTCTGAATAATGAATACTCAATTAAATGAAGGGAAGTGGTTTTATCTAATTGCAAAGAAATACATTATGTAAGGTATCTCAATTTATTATATGTCCATAAAATAATGTATAGGGAAAATTTAGCATTAATAAATTTATGTTTAGAAAGTCATATTTAGTAACTACAAAATAAACTTATTTTCTCAAATCAAACAAGCTGGATATGATAACCGCTTTGCATTAAATTTGGCTTTCACAAATCCTGGCATAAAGCACCAAAATACAGTTTATTTTAATTAATTCCCGGAGAAATAAAACCGAATGACCATGGAATTGTAAATATCTGTTGAATCCTTACGCCCAAGATCGTCAAAAGAGTGTAATTTTTTTAGGAACCGGAAACCCGTTGTGATCCGATTTCCCATTACATAAAATTTACTAACACAGAAGCATTTATCAACAGATAATGGTAGAACAGAAGGGACGTAAGGATTTTAGTTGTGGAAAAAGTAAACTAAAGAAGCGCAATTCCAGTCAAAAGACAAAAAAATGCCCTAACATTTTCAATCGGTACAGAATATTCCAATTATTTTTTAAATATTTAGGTAACTCAATATTCAGCCATTAAATTAAGAGTTATATAAAATTTAAACAGGTGAATGTAAATACCATGTGGATAATGTGATTCTTTAAAGAAAATAAAATTTTTAACTATTATGAACCTTCGAATCTTTCTAAATAAACTGTGTGAATAAATAAATGCAAAAGCATGCAAATTCCCCTTAAAAATGGATTTGATTATTCTAAATATGTATATGTCATAATTAACAAACAATTTAATTTTTACCTTATCAAATATGCTTGGTTATGACCGTTGTTTAAATAAGTTGGTTTTATTTATATATTATTTTTGGTGAATTATGAAGAATTGTCAATCAGTACTAATTTGCCTATTCACTTTGTTTTCAAGTGGGTGGTCGAAAGGATTTTGGTGCTATAATTGCACAAGTGCTCAAAGCGGTTGTGGTCCTCCTCTTGATGTTCGTACGCAACATTGGAAATACTGTTCAGGTGCACCAGTTTACGAGCAGATGTGTGTTAAAATAATTGAGAAGGTGAATGGTAAGTTTATACATGAATACGAGTAAATAACTAAAGAATTGGATTGGATTTTTTAACTTGTATTTTTAATACAAATCAATAATTTACTATTTTCATGCTGATTTCTCACATTTACTAGTGAACTTATTTGATAAAAATTTAATTTCTGAATTACTGAAGATCAGGTGACTATAACTCGTGGTTGCCTTAGTGATATGCTACTCACAACACAAATTCGTCTGGATATTCCCAAAGTGCGTCGTCATGGGTACTGTTTATACTCCACTTCCAATCAACGATATCTTCAACGAATCCTTCGGGGCTCTGAGCTTGCAACGTGGACCATGGGGGTTCTTCGACCAGAAACCGAGATGTACAAGCTCTTCTGTTTCTGTGATGATTGGCCAGGATGCAATTCCATCGACCGCGCATTTCAACCGCATCTCCTTACACTGATGACTAGTTTTATTGTATCTCTTCTACTTAAAAGATTCACCTGACGCGTGCCACCGTCGCGATTATTTTATATATTAAATTTTCACTCCCGCTGTAATTGAATCAATTTACTATTCAAATTGATTGATTAAAGTTACAAATTTCTGAACTTTTATGTTTGGTTCCTATAGGTAATTTTCAATTGTTATATCCCTTATTGGTATGCATTAATTTCTTTTTATATAATTATTCTGTCGAATAAAATTATTGTGGACTCAACGTCATTATATGGTCAGAAGAATATTTTTAAATAGTTTAACGAAAGGGAATGTACAAGGCTCGGAAAATCGAGATTTTATCCGTAATGAAATTCATGAGACGATAACTAATCTTATTAGGAGTTTTACTTCATGTATCAGTGTATCCAGATGAAGTTTTTACAGACAAGCATGTAATTTATGGAGAATGGACAAGAGTTGCCCTGTATCGCAAGTATGACTTGACCATTTCGTCTTTTGCCAACGGCCAACTTATGACTTGTTGGCACTATTGCATACTATGAAATGGTCTCATATAAAATATGCATTGGAGATGCCACAGGTATGATTTTCTTCCATAGATCTAATTTGAAAACGAAAAAAAACAAGCTCTCTGTCATATCGTTCTGGATATTTAATTAGGTCAGTTAAAGAAAAATTAACACGCGTAATTAGCCACAAAAAAGCGTGGCCAAGACATTTAACGCAAGACCATTTCATTATGTGAAATGATACATATTTAATAGCTTTTCAAGCATTAAATTTCTGACTCATACTCAGGTTTAACCTCCCTGGGAGTGTAGCCATGTAGTTAGATGATAACCGGTAGAACATAGTTGGAGAAAGCTAAGTGGCGCGGAAGCAATCCCAATAAGCAATATGGCATATATACGCTTGTGCAATCATCGGGTGATCTGTAACATGAAAATTCACTGTTTGAGATAAGTGACCTTCAGGAACTTTTCAAGGCTCGTTCAGATCTTATCTACTGCTGTTGAAGATGAGACCTCTCAGAGCTGGAATCTGCTGATTAACAATATTTATGTCCGACAAGTCTTACATAAAAATGATTCTCTGAGTTGGGTTCAAACTTTCTATTTGACCTTGTCTTGTCTCAAACTGAGAATGTGTAATTTTGTTTTTCTGTGCTGCTAGAGATATAAAACTTTTAACCGGCCGATAGAAGCCGAATCGATTTTTTTCGGTACAAGGGAGTGAAAACACTCAGAGACTTCATCCCTCGTGCACCACCAAAAATTACCTCTGCAAATATTGGCTAAAATGGCAGCCAATCATTTAACAGATATTCAATTCTATATAAGTAAGTTAATTTTCTTATGTAAAAACTATGTCCCTATGCAACTAAGGCCAATCACAGTCACCGGCTGTTTAAAAGCGCACAAGTCCGCACTTAGATACAAAATGTTTATATTAAGAAAGACTTAACTGTTCATATAAAATTATGTCGGAATTATGAATAGCTTCAAATACGCGAAGCGGGAAGGGTATACTTGAGTCGAGAGTGTTCAGACATCATTACGAATTGGATGAGATGATCTTGAACGATATCTGCAGGTAGAAAGAAGGAGAATGATAAGTAAAGTCTTAAAGGGATTTGTTTAAGAGAGTGGTAAACTTACTGCAGACAAACCAGCCAGGCTGAACTCGTTGAGCCGAGAGGAGTTGACTAAATCGTCTAATGTCAACTGTAGCCGAAAATGCCTCCTCTTCGTCATCATTGCTTTGCCTGGAGGCTTGGTCTTCTTCAGGGACGCGCCAATCACGAGCCCGAAGTCCCCGAAAAGTCAATCGAACTCGGGCCAGAGTCTCCATATTGATCTCCAAATATAGATTCCCACTTCCAGTCGCCTTGATAGTCTATTAGTGACAAATAAGCTCTATTGCAAGGAAGAACTTACAATGAATCTTGCAAAGTGCTTCATACGGTCAACAAATTGGCGAAGACTCTTCATAGGTGGAAGAAAGATACTCAACTAGAGGAAATAATATAGAGTTAAGAAAACCAATCTTACATCGAAATCTGGATCAGGACTGTCCTCAAAATCTGACCAGAGTCGGAGGGGCACGATATGTACCGGAATAAAATGCCAAACCGCTCTCGAGCGCCCGCTAATACTAGCCTGTAATATGAACGGTTGCTTTTACTTACTACTAAAATAAATAAGTAGCAATATATGGAGGAATTTACCTGTTCCACTTCGAGAGCTAAGCAGGGTGTTTTTCGTCGGACGAGTTTAATCTTGAGACTGCGTGCAGTGTTTATGAAGTTGCGCAGAGTAGTCTGATCCCGAGGTAGGGTCACACCGGAGCTTCCGACAGCGATATTTGACTGAGATGTGAGGAGACCAATTCCGTTGCCGCCACTACCATGAGCATTGGTGCTATTGATGCCCCGCAGACAGAGCAAAATCTCCTCAGGAATAACCTCGAGTAAAATTTCGTCCTGCTCCGGAGATAGGCCCTCGCAAACACATTCAGAGAAAACACTAGACTAGGATGGAACAAGCATCCGGCTTTAACTATGTGACAAATTCGTCGACCTGAGACCCCAAAATTCATAATGCATCCTAGTTCCAGCATTTTGAGCAGACCTTTCCCATTTTTTTGTAGATGTTAGTATTTAAATTCGTACCAATTATTCTGTCTACCAAATTGAACTAATTGTTTTATTTGTTACTATATATAATTTATCCATTCGGAGCCAGGATATATGAGACAACATCACTATTATCAATCCGATGGTCTCTAACGTAAAAATGAAATGACAGAGATTAATAAGGAGACAAATTTACGAATTAAAATTGATTTCAACTTCCAGCTTAAAGTGTGAAGACTCCAAAAAATTAGACTTTTGTGTAATTAGGTGAAGTTGGCGTTTCCATGGCGTAAATACCGACAAAAAGCAGTTCATTTCAGAAGATAATCAGTAGTAATCAGCATCACCAACTAAATAAACCTTGTAAGTGCAAAGTAAATTTTGTTAAAAGATGACATTGTAATTCTTCTATTTTCATCTAGTGTCCCGATAATTGACTGTATAATCTAAGCATAATCCAGAATGTAACTTTTTGATTCTGTCGTAACAGAACTAAAAATAACCTAAAAAGTTAAGCTATATGGAAAAGGAAAAAACAGATGACCCTAAATTAAAAGTACTAACATATTATAAAGTTCAAGATTAACTTATGAAATCATATCTATTCAATATAACGAAGAAATAAACGGAATCGTCTTAGCTATGCCAACTTGTCGTTCTATAGAGAGGACATGAATAAACGAACATACCAAAAAGGTTCATGAGATACATTTTTAGGAAAAAAGACAAGAAATCAAATCGCAAAGCATTTTTCTTCCCGAATTCAACCTCAATCATTTTAAGTCAAAAAAGATCTTAAAATCCAAACACTAATCAATACCTAAAATAATAGCGATAGTTCAGTTCTGACGAGCATTCGTAAACGCTGACGATACAATGGGGAACATAATCGAGGTAATATAATCTTGGAGGTTAAGTACATTTTACATACATTTACTGAAAGCAATTTTGCCTCATGTCAAAGTAAAAAAAAATTTGAAACTTGCCTACTCATCTTAAGTGTAGTATGGTCTAAAGTTCCAAAAGCATCAAATGTGGTTAAAATTGACCAGAAACGATCGTGCTAACCTGATCTAGTTCACACCAAGCCTCGGTTCCACCCTGAACACTTCGTTCTTGAACAATGAAAACAATGTTATCTTTCCTGATTCGTAGAACGCAGTTCTTGGTCAGATTGGCCAACATCTGAATTGTGTCTAAACAGAAAACAATTCATATAACCATGGGAACAATAACTCTCAAAGTGAACATTCTTGACTTAACTTACTCGCAAAGTAGTCGATTGATCCGCTGTCATTTGTTCTTACTCGAAATTTCATCCCTAGAAATGTTGTTGAGACAAACACATTATACTTATAAGATTTAAGTAGACTGACTCCCAAATTGCAGCTCACTAAATCTGAGTTCAAACTTAGCTTAATCGCCACCCAATCAGCCGATCACACAACCCCCATTCCGATTCATAAAAAGAAAAACTCGTCTTTAGGGTAAGTGTATTATATACAGGAGTAAGCAGAGCCTCCAAATAAAGGATACTAATGAATTTGTATAAATAAAAACATAAAAGAGAAAGTGAGAAAATTATTCCAGTGTCTGGAATTTGTCATAGGGTAGAAGACGACAATGCAGGATTGACTCTGAAAGTAACCCAAGAAAACAGAATTATACATAGAATATTTACTTAAATGTAAGCAAGTAGTAGAGGAGTTAAACTTACCAAGAATCCACTTTGGAGTGACACTGGGTCGTTTCGCATCGTGTTGCCCTACAACTAATGCTGCGCCAAAAGGTCGCCTTGAAATCTGCAAAACGGGTTAAAAAAAAAGGATAGAGAGGTAAGGATACCGAAGGACGGGATATTTAAATCGCGAGTGCAGTAATCAGGATAAAGTAATACGAATAATGTAATAAAATTAATGATCAATAAATGGGTGGTTCAAAATAAAACTGATCAAGCACAAAAGAGACCACGTACACTTCCTCCTCCAGCAATAATGAGATCTTTCAGGACATTTGACGGCGGAGATGTACCAGAGGCGATAAAGATGTCTCCAACTTTAGAGAAAAGAGTCCGCATCTTTGCAGCAGCACTTTTCGATGATGGCAGACCGGAAACCTGAAAACAACAAGTTACGTTTGAGAAAATACTTAGAAGTCCGATTAATGACTTAGTGATCAGTACATGGCAATATAGGTCTTTTAAACTAAGAACATTGGCGAAATAATGTTACAGTTACAGTAGACTACCGAAGAAGGGTATTTAATAGTCACATTGATAAAAATCTTTGTCCATTCGACGCTCAAGGTTAAACAAAAGCCAGACTGTTTAGCTTTAACTAGGACAGACAGTTAAGATATGCCTCTCATTAATGTTAAAGGATCAAACAAACATGAAAACTGCCACATATAAGAAAATAATGTTTTCCCCAAAATGATTCTTATACGTGAGATCCTTTATTTTCCACTTTTTAATGGAACAAATTTGTTTACATTACGGTTGTAAGTGGCGCATAATATAAATCGACCTATCGATACGCAAACGTGCGTCTTATTTTGATATTGTGGTGTCGTCGGGTCGTATTTGTAAACAGCGCAATGTCTTAGGGAATCTAAGAGTCGGCTACGGTATCCTAGGCGAGCAGATTATAACAAAAACTACCTAGGGAATGCATATTGCCTATCCCAAAACAAGGTTTTGTATGTAATTAGCCATCGTACGTTATACCACGTCATGTTCATGACATGCCAAGCGAAATAATTGAGGTAAGGGCGCCAATGACCTCTTTGAACAGTATATAAATGAACAACATCAACTAATCAGTACAAAATAACACTTTCAGTTGTCTTTCTAGCAATCTTCCATCTGCTTAAGTAATTTCACCACCTCTAAGCACGTACGCAGAATACAATTTAATCATGATATTTCCATCACTCAAGTATGGAGTTAAGACAACTTTTGAACTTGTACCTGACTGAACTTACATGTAAACTCAACTCCTTCAATTTATATTACCCCCATTCAGTCAGAAGAAAATAAAAATAATTTCATTTCTAATTTTTTACAAACATTTTTAGTTGGTACCACTACAAATTTAACCGAAGCAATTTCAATTGTATACACTAAAGCAACGTTAATAATAGATGCCCTGAGAGAACTGATTAATAGACTTGTGAAGGGATTGCTGTGCCTTGGAAGCAAACTCATAGAAGAAATGTTCATTTAAATTAATAGGGAATCTCAATAATAATAGAAATGATACGTGGCCTTAATTGCAGATTACCGTACTCTAAGAATTGCTTGTCATGTCAGTACATGTTTGACCGAAGCTAGATGCTCTGGCACTCATTATTAAATAAAGGAAAGGCCAATAAAACTGTTAAAACTGCACTTTCGGTACTAAAACTTACCAAAAATCGTTGATGAGGAAGCCATTTAGCAGCCTTTGCAGACTCCTCGATCCAGGATTGATCCACGACTGGAACAGAACCCATGAGAGCCCTGAATAAGTTGACAGTTCGCGGACACGAATGAGAGGTTGAGGGGATGGATGAGTCACGACAGGTAATAAGGTGGGTTGTGGAGGGAGCAAAGTGATCGGCGAGACGCCAGCGCCGTGCGGCAGCAGGATCCTCTTCAGAGGAAGAACCTAACATGGCGGCCACGACAGCAGCAGAACTGCTTTTTGAGGAAGCACTGAATTCCCCACTTGCACTCTCTGCGCCACAGAGACGCTCGTTTATTGATGGATTAATCTCATGTTTGCTTAAACTTGGGCAGGAACGAAGGAGAGTTATAAGAGTTTGCCTTTGGCTTAAAGATACAAAAAGGCAACGGTTGAAACACATATACGGAAGAGTTTGAAAGAATATCTTTCAACATCCATATTAAAAATGACAAGCGAATGAAAGCCACTATAAACTGGGTTTGGTTTTCGATTTATTTATATTTCTATATGACCTCACCAAATAGTATTAGGAATCGTTTAGAATCAGTAGCAGGAACGACTATAATGATGGTAATCCCATTGATTCAAATGGACAATTGGATTGGACAAAAGAATGAAAGGCTTTCACACTGTAGTACACCGAAGAGGACTCTATGACTACCGTATTTGTATTTTGACAGTAGCGGACTTCTTTACGACGTCATATTAGACATTAAACCTCCTATCAAATTAACCATTGCGGTTGGTCGCCCGTTGGTCACCATTAAGCATTGACTTGGCGACCCCTAGCTCGGCACACGGGCATGTAGATCATTGCCTCATCGGCGAGCAGTGATTGAAAAAGAATATATTCCATAAGGTCACAACCACCAGTCCTCGTTCAGGTGACAGAGGTGTATTTGGTAACAACATAATGATAATTTGTTCAATATAAGTATTAAAAGTTATTTTGTACCGATGTGACAAGGAAAAATCTGGAAGTTTAAACATCAGTAAACTAAATGAAATGCAATATAAACCAAATTTAAAGGTTTGCAATAACATAAATTTATAAAATAGATAATAAAATTCAACAACTTAACAACTCACAAAGAATTCAACCCAGAGAAAAGAATTTCGATAGGTGGGCTTCGAATCTGGATGCGGGATTTAGTCTGACGACGCTGTTTCACACCTAAAAGAAAGAACACTTTAAGGTGACGCTCAAAGAGAATTCAAACGTATTTGAATTCAACACAAAACATACTTGAAGTTTCTATAAAATCCTCCAAACTGTCACGAGGATCAGATGACTGGATTAAAAGTAAAAGATAAGTACATCGAAGAGGGAAAAAGAGAAGTTAGGGGGATAGTTCACATACGGATATATTCATCGTCGATGAATTGAGGCTGATCTCGGAATCAACCACAATTACATTCGCTTTAGCCAACAATCTTGCCGATTTGCGTAACGGCTTTGATTTATTTCGCGTTTTTATCCCAAGGGAAGTTTTCGGTTTTACAGGTTCCTTAACAGTTTCATCGGATGTAGGAGGCTTGGACTTAGACTTCAAAATCTTTTTGAGAAGTTCCTTACGGAATGAAGAAGACCGAGGTTTAACTTTTCGATTCTTTGTAGACTTAATTGGGGACAATGATTTTCTCATAATCTCCTCCTCTTCCTCTGGAGTTACAACAGCAGGCTTAAATGGTGGTGCGAGAGCACGTCTGGGTTTCCTCACCCTCTCTTGTGTCCGTTTTGCAGATGATGTGGCCATATTGTAGACAACACTATTGACAACATCAGGTGAAAGGGGCATTCGCTTGATATCGTCAATGTGAGGATGAGGAAGTTCGTTCATTGAGGAGGGATATTCAGCCAGGAACATTAGATCACTTGGCTGCTGAGGCGATGGTAAACACTTCCAACCAGGTGGGGCTAAATTTAAGGGTTGATAAGACAATTAGAGCACACATACGATTACGTTTGGCAGAAGATGGGGGGTGACTGATATCACTGTCGTCGAGAAAAGTTTTGCCTGTATTTGGAGTCTCAGGAATGGTGAGTAAGGAATGATTGATAGTAGGATCACTGGAAAGTATAGAATCACTGTGCAGTCTAGATGCCGCCGATGAGGCATTTCTCATTGCAATCAGCTTAAAATCGTTTTCTAATTCGACATCCTCTTTCTCTTTAATGTAATAACATGCTTCAGGAACACGAATCTAATTAAGAGAGAATTAAAAAACACGAGTATTACCTTTTCTTTACTGCAGGCAGTAACCCATGCTGGAGTCACAATGAAAAGGCCGCGTTTTTCTGCCCAGTACTTGGTGTCGGGATCACCTTTGCGAAAAATGACATGAGTAACAGAAGAATTGCGAGTTGACATAACTGTGGCTCCAAGAGTGGTGAGATTTCTGGTCAATGCCGATATCGCACCCCCTAAAGGGGAACGAATATCCACATAAGCTACGACACCTAATATAAAAATAAGTAAAATTAACCGCGGATATATAAAAGGATAAAAAATGCAAGGGATATATATAAAAAAGACTGGAACATTATTCAATAATCAAATAGAACATCAAAAGGTGCTACAATGAAATTTACCTTCCAGTATGGAAAAACCCATCAGAAATTGAGTTAATTTAAGCTGTGTACCATCTGCACGAAATCTGCTAGTGCTCGAATAAAACGATCGGATATTTAAAATATGTTGATATAATTATTTTAACCCTTTTGTTTATGCAGTCCTATCCGTTAAAGATAACTTTATTATACACATAATACTTAGATTAATAACATGATTATTTCAATACCAAAATAAATAATCAGAATTTGTGGCCCCTTTACAGTTATGTGACTATTCGACGTTAACGAATAGTAAAACTAAGTTGCTATTGAATTACTTCTCAATCTCTTATCTTTTATTCAACAGTGTAATATTCACTATGTAATATTACATATTAGAGAACCTAGAAAAATTATTATCATATGCGCAGAACACGCTGTATTATAATATCATAAACACCATAAAAGACAATATAAGTAGGGTGCATTTCTTTTAATGGTCCCAACAAGATTCTTTAGTCAAAATTTAATTAGTCTTTACTATCGACAATATTATGCTTGTTTGAAGTATGATACTATTACCCTATTTATATTACCTCGCTAATGTTAGTCGGAATTTGTACGCAACTTTTATATAATCACACTGGCGACGTCGATTTAGTTTTAAGAACTTTCATTATTTATCTTATATCGTTTGTATTTTTTCCTGATTACATTAGTGACGTTTCGGTGTGCTTTTTCTCACCTCGTTATTTCTTTATTTGCACACCATTTTCATAAAATTTTGTTATTTCCAAACATTTCGTAAAACTCTAATTTAAAATTCTACACGCGAAGTCACCAGTCTCGTGCGGTTGTGTTAGCAAAATTTTCTAGAAGAATGGCCTCAATGTGCTAATTAATCTTTATTTACTGGTCTAGGAAAAATATCCACGATGTTTATTGCTGCAATGATGAAATACATATGATGATGAACTTATGCGCCTATTGAGCTGTTTTAATGTAACAAACTATAAGTCCCGGTAGTAATCTCACAGAGCAGTAACATAGCAACTTAACACAGAAGCCAATAACCCACAGTAGAACACAAGGCTCTTTATGGTAAACACGCGTGTATTAAAGGAACTAAACTCTGTCGATATCGGCTTAAACAAATAGAAATAATTACAAAGTCTCTTATCAGTGGGGAAAATTAAGAAGGAAATAAAGTTTTTATCCATAGAAGAAACATTGGAAGCAGGGGAAAATGATTTTATCTTCTAGCATGGACAAACACACCTATTTTCATTTCAAGTCTTTTAAGATGCCAGTTGAATCACAGCGTAGTCTTATTCATACTTGGATCTTCTCCACCATCTTCGATTAAATCCAGGCCATCTTTATCAAACTGAAGAAAAATATTAGTCGATTTCTAAGTTATATCTCCTCATTAGGTCAAACAGACTCTCTTTCTTAAACAAAAGGCACATTTCACATGAATGACGACTGATAAATGCATTTGGAAAGCTAATTTAAAGAACTCTTTAAGTTACATCTGGTTTGTTGAGAGCTAGCTCCCTCCCCTCTTTTGTGTACTGTCATAGTAGACTAATATTAATTCCTCCTCTATTGTAGCGCATGTTCTTTAAGCAACAGTAAATGAAAAATCAGTCTTTGCAATTGTTCCAGTTATATTGCTCAAAATGATCCTCAAATGACACTGCAAAATTTGGAGTTTGTCTAAGCAGCAATTTTGATCTTCGCTGTCACTCAGTAAATAACCTCGTTCGCATTGCCGTCTGCATTCAATGATGGAAACTCATGCGAGCCATTAAGGCGCTTAATGAAACTCTTAGGAATCATTCAGGCTCTGTATATTGTAAATGCTGAATTGGAATCTACACCGAGTTACGCCTGGCAAAGTAGCACGTCCCTTCTAACTACTGCTACTTAAATACGATTAGTAGCAAGATAAAATGAATTAGGAAATTGTTGGTTGAAGAGAGACGAAACATGAGGGTTGTGAAGCGCATGAATAGCAAAACATCTTGGGTGGATCAACTCACAAGCGTTGCAGTCGCTGTAGACTTAGTAGGTGAAAATCTGAAGTCTGGTCTTTCCCAATTAGAATGCGTCTTTACCGACGGGCTCAGTTACATATTAGCCAAGATATATACGGCAGATATCTATCACATGTAAACGATGAATCAGAAGTGCCATGCGTGGAAATATAACTTAATATGTAAAAATAAAGACGAATTATTAGTGTATTTGGTTAAATTAATCAGAATTAGTTATCGTCTAATGTTCTATTTAGATAGTGTGATTTATAGATTTAAAAAGGAAAAGCAATGTGATATTTAACTTTTCAAGTCAGAAAGAAAGGATTTATCTTGAGATGAAGTAGTGAACGACTATTTTTTCTTACGATCTTTTCGACTTGGGATGCTCGAATCTGTTAAATCGGTTTGAATGTTTGTTTAAAGATTGTTGAGTGAAAGATCGTACTGGCTGCACGTCTGCATTCATAAGCTCCTTTTCATACCTAAGTATTTCATAAACCGGTCCTGATACGTTTGATAGCGCACATCTGAAATTACATTCTCATGCCATAAAGAAGCGAGCTAATATTGCTAGGAATTGTTAGAGAGTGCAAATTTCTTCCTAGATTCTTATTCAGGGTAAAGATCCATACCAACTAGTGGTAGTGCGCGATACGCATGGGCCCGGAAGTATAAAAATAGACCTGAGAATGAGGGAGAGAGAGAGAGAGGAAAAGGACACTTGGGTGGTGGTAGTGGCGGTAGTGGCATACCTAGTAAGTGAAGTGTTCATTTGCATGTCTTTTTGTTCTTACTAATGGTGCCTGTTCACACATTTTGCTATTTGATGCATAATGAATTTAAGCTACTGTGGATGTAGGCTTTTTATAATTTGGATATTAAACAACATATATATAATGAATCATAAATGCTTCAACTAATCGTTGTAATATATAGTTAAACACTTATCTAAAAATAGGGATTAAATTAATTAGGAACAGTGCCAATAGTGTCAATACAATTCCTGGAGAGATTATCCTTGACTTGCGAGTACATATTTTGATTTTTTTCTTATTCAGTGGTTTCCAAGACTCTAAATGGGCACTCCTTCAAACCTTCTCTTAATGCCATTCCATTCTAAATTCACGCTATTTCCGACTTCTAAATGGACGAAATTTTTGGCTGTTTCAAGTTATTCCAAAGCCCTACCTCCATTTGACATGCGAATCAATATTCCCGGATAAATAAAATTAATTTTTTTACCTAGATTATGGCAATAATGTTTAAGTTAAGGTCTTGTCACGTGAATCCCTCCTGTCAATTAACATTAACCAAATGCAAATGAAAGAACTGTTTTTCATAATATTAAACATTTCGAATGCTTTTTACTTCAGTTAAGGACATTCTTAAAAAACGGAAGACTAGAATACCTATTTCCGAGCTAATTTTCAAAACAATTGTTTCTACAAATACTTAAATACTGCTTAACTGTATGATACTTTTCTGTGAAAATATTGTTTACATACGCATGTTAATCATTTTATCACATACATTCATTCTTTCGTTTGTTCTTGTAACTAACTTCTAGTGCTTTGAAGCAAGCATTCCTCTAGATGCTTTTTAAACCACTACATAATTTTGCAGGTCATAAAGCAGCCTTCTGTTCAGCGAATAGGGAGATGATCCTTTAACTCCATCGCAGTTAAACTTTCTCCTCGTTTCTACGCATTATATACATTTTGCGTTAATCTTTCACATATTCCAATTCCAAGAACCGGACTAGATAAAAAAGCATAATTCCCCGTCATAATCGATATTTTTATATGCTTAATGACAGATTAACTGAAAATGAATTTAAATGCATACAATCCATTCCCTTATACCACCGACTTAATTAAAATCAGGTCTAACAACAAATGAAACGTGCTCATGTCTGCTAATCAAATTCACATGCTTCTTTCAGCTGAAAGTTTGCAACGTGATTTTTGAGAGATATAAAAACCATTTATTCCTTAATAGAAATCAAATTTTACATTGCAGTTTAATTTGAGATCTTCGCAATACTACTCCTTTATTAATGTCCATCCATAGTGGTAGTAAGAACGTCTGGTAACAACAAACTTAGGGCTCTCCTGATGGCTGCGAGATGGCTGTTCTTAGGATTGCGCTCCCACAGGGTCATGACGTGTAACAAGCTAGCTAGCTCAGTCATGACGAAGGCAAATTTATCAAAACGTCAAGTTTGTGGTCTGACCGGAATATTATGAATGAAACAACCAAAAACGTTAACTTCTATCTTTATAAGCCCAAGTCCTCATCTCAAGAATTTCGACCGAAAGCAGTGAAGTACAAAATTGCTAATTGTATGCAGTCGTTCTTGGAGGGAAAAGCACTATTGACGCTATCACTGTTCCTCAGACATGACGATCAACAAGTACTTCCAGTGCCGATTTCCTATTGTTTTAAGCTTTATAAAGACTGAAGAGGTTCAAAACTTCCATGTCAGAATGCCATTCTTATCGTTGATGTTAGGTTCAATGCGAGTCCCTTCAGGTGGCCTTTTGTAAATGCAGCAGCATATATTCCTCCGAATTGAGAACCAAAGAAGTAGAAAATCCGAATCTCTTGGATCAAATCTTCCTACTCTTTTCCCGAACTAATTCCTCACGGGGATAACTATTCATCCGCATATCCGAGTAGTATAAAGTATGAAACTTTTACTGTTGAATAAACATATTATTATTGTTGATTATATATTTAGAAAAAACCATTATTTGGAAGAAGTTTCATTTGCATTGATAAAATTATTAGGAGTAAAAAGAAGGCTATTTAATAGAACCCTAGTGGAGAAGAACTTAAATAAATTAATTACCTCATTTTCCCTTCATTTATCACCTGCATTTACGGTTCCTTTTAAAGTTGTTTAATAGATTCCAGTAATTTGAAATTTCTGATAACTTTTAGGTTATAAGACACCTTTCTACTTGACGGAAAAGCCTTTCAATTTATGTTCTAGTGCAATTATATTCTCTTTTCGAACAATTTCCATCCTGGAGCGATTGTGCATTTTGCGTAAATCATTCGCATATGGCAGATGGAAATGGCAGCAATAGGTCCAGTTACCTTTGAAATAGAAAATTGGGATTCTTTCCATTTTGTAAATGTGTTTTATCATGGGAATTTTCTTAAAATTCTCAATAACATTATTTTCTTGATTTTATTTGGATGTGCGAAAATGACATTTACGGTGAGATGACTAAAAATATGTCAAAATAATAATGAGAGCAGAGCCAACAACCACCTGGAGATTAGTATTTAACCTTATTTCGTACCTATACGAGGGTAATGCCTTATTAACTATTAAGAACACTTTCAAAATACATTCATTTTTTATTTGGCACTGAAAATATATTTGTTTTTACACTCAATTTCTCTGCGTATTTCTTAAACTTATAATAACAATAATCCACGGTCGGATTTTAAGGCGCGTTTAATAAGTAAGCAAATAATAACTAAAAGCTAGCCAATCAACGGATTTCTATTGGATATGAATTATAAAATACTATGTTGAATTTATATAGTGTTAAGTAGTCACTGGTTTAATTTACCTATCTCTGCCATATTAATAGGCGCTCCCTGAGGTTACAAAATGACTACAGTTGTTTAAACATAGAAGAAGGGAGAAGAACTGCTATTCTAGTCACAGTTTGTCCTCGTTTAATTAAAAATTAAATTGTCATAAACAAACCATCTAGCTAAACTTCAGCAGTGGCGAGGTTGCATATCCGGACGCGAGTACAAAAACCCAATAATCGAAGGGACAAAGACTGTCAACTTCGTTCGAGTGAAACGAAAAATTCGATTCCTCATCTTAATATAATTCTTCTATGGAAGGGTGATAAGATGTGAATTAGGATTTAGAGCGTCTTTCCACTGATAAATACGTCCTTCAGTGGATTTGGGAATTACAATAAACTGATTAGCAAATGAGATATTAAGAAGTGGTTTTTATCTAAATCTACAAGATCTGAATGACCGGCAAAATTAAATTGTTGCAAAGGATATGTAATATTTTACCTCAACACTTCAATTAAAGGGTGAAATAAAATTAATTTTTTTTGTGAAAGATGAAATAATAAGTTAGATAAAGTTTCACCAATAGAATGCTAAAATTTAATTCTTAAGGAGGATTCCAGATTGCTAATTAGACTTCATTTTGGGAAGTCTAAACATTATTGTTTCGAAATTCTATAAGTTTTAAAATCTTTTATTACCAAGCGTTGGTGTCCCCCAAGCCTTTAAAACAGAAGAGAGCAATTAAAAGTGTATGGTATAAGAATCGTTCCTTACGTATTAATTACGACCACCCAAAGTAGGAAGTTGCCACGGAGGAATCGGAAATAAGCCAGCGCAACAACATCGCTAGTCAGGACGCAGACTACGATGGGCAGGTAGGGATTAAATCGATGCATGAGCTCCTATTAAACTCATCTTCAGGAGGTAGTGGTCATTGTGACACGATAGTAGCATCCTCTCACATTTGTGTCCATTAATACTCCTTTGTCATTCTTCCGTTGTTTATACTCTTATGGGACTTTATGTCTTTTCATTTATCTTGCCTCATTTATAAGAAGTTCAGTAACTAACACTTATTGGACCATGCCTTCTACAAGATCATGCAAAAGGATAGGATCTAACAAACCTCATCTTTTCCGATAATTGTCAAAAGCCTAACGATTCATATTAAGACTCGAAAGAGAAGAGTGAGCGCAAATATGAGGGAGAGACAAAATTGACCAATCAAGAGGATATGGACATGTGCGACTGCGAACTCGCGGTGCACATGTGTGGTCAAAGAAAGAGCACTATGGGGATCGAAACTATGTTTCAGAACGGTCTAGGCTTATGATCACACAACCCACTCAGAAGGAGTGCAATACTTATCCATCCAATCATGCTCTACCGTTTAATGAGTACAACCTCTCGGCACGAAAGAGGAATCAACCAACGCTCGAGGATCTGCGGTACTGTCGAATAACCCAAATGAGCGGCCAGTGAGCTGTAAGACTTCTAGAATCCCCACACCTCCTCCTTATATTCTCGTGTTTTTTGTAAGCCATTACATTATTTACTTTTTCTCTCTTTTATACTCAAGGCACTTTCACTAGGGCAATATTGAGCCTAAATACAGTAAAAGAAAGCTTGCGAATATAAATGAAATTCAATTAACTAACCCTAAGTTAGTAAAAGTAGGTAAGATGAATACAGTGGAAGTGGATAATCAAAGTCGGAAACTTATGGTGCATAGAATTTTAGATGCAAAAAATTAGTGAATTTGTGCCCTGGAATCAAAGATATTACCGTATAAATCTATTTGTTTCTTTATGATTCGAGAGAAAAGTTGAAAAATATAAACAATGTATTATTTCAGATTACCATCTATGAAATTGCTTTCCCTTCCTTTTATATTCGTCTTTGATTTAATTTTTGGAAATATAATGATGCAGAAAATTAATTATTTAAACCTTAATGTAATTGTTCCAGTAAATCTGTTAGTTATCGTGAATGAATTACTTTTGTCGAAGGTAACGTCTTCCTTCTAGCTTATCGATTTCATTAACATGGACGAAATATTCGTTGAAGTTAATTGTGTTCGGTACATATTTAGATGGTTAATACATCCAAATTATGAGTAATAACAAATATGAAACCATTAATCGAGATGACTTAAGGGAAAAAAGGAATTAAATCAGCTGGTCAACAAGCTTGAAGAATACGGAAAAGTATTTGATGCTCTTCCTTCAATATCTACTTCTTCTTGACCTCCTCCATGTTTCTTGTGGTACTGATTTCGTTTCCTGGCCCTTTTCTATATGCTTTCTCATGTTTAAAGCTTATAAAATTTATTATAACAATAACAATAAAACCAAGGCACAGTACTTATTAAACGTATTACAATGGTTGTGAACTATTCGACTCCGTGCACCTCATTTTTAAAAATTATTCTGGGAAGAGTATTTTTAGTTATGAAACTATTTTGAATTAAGTGGCACTTTTACTTTTAACTCTGCTGATATTCAAGGACGTCAGAAAATGCTTTCACTGAATAAAAGACCACCCACAATTTTCAATCTTTAAGCAATTAACTTTTGGTTCATTCTCATCTTGCTGCCAAAATAGAATATGCCATAAATTATCAAACGTATTTTCGCATTTTTGAAATACCTTCACTTTTCCGTGAAAATATCTTTCAAGCAACATGTGATAATTTTTCACTTATTTTTGATGACCTTTTTTTCCTTTTATTAAAGTGGGTTAAAAAATCTTCAAAATACTCTCGGTTTATTTATATTTCCTAATTTTGTAATAGTTTTAATAATTTCTTAGAATTATCTTAAGCCCCTGTTTACGTGAAAGCCTCATCCTTGTTGAAATCTAACATTAAACTTATTAAAACAATAGCTAAAGGCTTAATTATTTTATCCTGCTAAAAGGCTTCCATCCTATTTTGTTTTAATATAGCCAGTCAGTTTAATTTAATCCTGATTTCAATTAATCAATTAGATAAACAGAACTTGAGCCATGTTTAAAAGTTTAGGTATCAAGTTTCTGACCTTCAGAGAAACACCGATATTCACATCCAAGAAAACGTTAACAAAACGTTCGATTTCTATGCTCAATCCATCAAAAGTTTAAGGAAGGTTCATCAGGCACTTCTAAAGCCCATAATTATGGCAAGTATTTGCGATGATTACTTTACTTCTAATCTATCGATTATTATACAA
Source organism: Hymenolepis diminuta (assembly GCA_900708905.1). Taxonomy (NCBI): domain Eukaryota; kingdom Metazoa; phylum Platyhelminthes; class Cestoda; order Cyclophyllidea; family Hymenolepididae; genus Hymenolepis; species Hymenolepis diminuta. Next base: position 4,035,361 of record CAADRB010000004.1, on the reverse strand, counting down.
CTTGGAATAATTTCTTACCTCACCTGATAAGATATCAGTTCATAGACATCTATAGACTTGATTCACAAGTGTATAGGGTAGCTAGAGTTCAAACTGCAACAATTCTTACTATAGTAAAGACGATCGAGGTGTAGATCAACACTAAGACCAATAAATGGATATTGAGCAGAAAACCGTCCTGGACTTAGCTAATCCAAATGAGGAAATCTAGTATCTAGTTAGTAGCCAGGGTAACGAACTTTGTGTATAACTATGAGGCAGTCAGGATAAAGGAGTAATGGAGTCACAAACATAATTGATCCACGGATTTTCTTTAACCATTTATCATTTTGTGTTTTATGTTTTTATAAAGATCGGATCACCATAACCAAAATCAGGGTACCTTTGAACCAGATCATCTTTTATTAGGGACTTATCATCTATATCTTCAGGACATGCTTTATCGCTCCAAATTCATTTTACGTGAGAATAAGATTTCCATCCTTATTCCCACGTGCACTGTTTGCGAAATTCTCATAATTTTCAGTTGATACAATTTCACAAAATCAGATAATTCACATCAAAATAACATATGAAATTCACTTATATCTGTAAATAACTTCCCTCCTCGATAATTCATTTTTACTTAAAAATGGGCAATTTTGTTCCCAATAAAGTGATTTCATTTCAACTATTTTCCTCACTTTTGTGACAGCAAGATATCCCTGTGATAATAAAAATCGCCATCATCACTTTTATATACATAGATCTTGTACAAAGCTACAACTACTCAGACTCCACGAAGAAAGAGAAAGAAGATCTCTGGTCAAACGACTGTTAATTAAGAAGAAATTGCTTATGTAGAAATAGATACGTGGTAACTTATTGGCTGCAAGTTTAGTCATTGACGGTAACAGTAAGGACGTATCCAAGTATCAGCTTTGAAATCCAAAAATCAATAATCGGTTGGACGAGTTTTGATTCGATTTCCTAACAATAATGAAATACGAATTCTGCATATGGAATAATAGAAGGTAAATCAAAGCTCCGGATTGAATACTACCCGAATTGTATAATTTGGCCATCTTGGTCCTGAAATTGACAATTTCTGTATAACACGAGATGATATTAGTGACACCTTGTCCTTAAGACCTTCCTAGCTTGAGCATTCGGGAGCATTCCGTTCAGCTAAAGCTCAGCTGTAAAGGAGTTTGAGTGAGAGTAGCAAATATTAGTTCACTATAGCGGAGGTCTTCATTTGTATACTTTTTTTGAATTCCTTGTCAACTAGCCCATTTTGTATTTTAACAGGCAATAAATAGGTATGAATAAATTCCGGGTTACTCTTTTATTACTCCCCAATAGTGAACAAATCGAAAAATTCAAATATCCGGAGAAGGAAAAAATAAAGCTGGATATGAAAAATGACAAATACTTTACAGCCGTGGACTTTCCAGAACCACCAGTTAGATCAGATTTGCCCCCGAAATATGTGATGAGATGCTAATCTATCCTTTGGTATTCCCGATCGTTCGAAGTGGACTAATATTGTTATTCCAGTTTTCTAAATGTCGTCTAATTAGCTGCTACTAACTGTCAATTCTTTTCAAAAAGATTAAACTATTCTTACTAAAACATATATGAAGTCCGGCATTATTTCCTCACTAATTCTATCCTCTTATGAGTAAACGCATTGAGATTTTAAACAGGATAGGAGTTCTACTGCACTTAGTATATTGATATTTAGAGACCTCATTAATCAAAGATCAGTGGCGTTTATTCTTCTTCCCATCGCATTAAACTTTGGCTATTTACTTTTTGCACTATCTTGGTTATTTCATCTTTCTGAAGCAGTTAAATTCCTTTATATCTTTGCTTTTGTTTAAATTAATGAACAGTTCTTACCACATGGGGATTTTAATAGCTATTTCGACGTTCAGAAAGTCCTTTTAATGAGGTCTTAAACTACACCAGCGTAGAAGGAATTCCAAAGCGCTTTTCAATTTATGAGTTTTACTGGCTTCTTGTTGTTCCCTTTTTCTATTCTATTCAAAATTTTATTGCACAGAACTGTATGCAATATTTTATGCCAAATTTTCAAGTTCTAAATAAGTTGACTATTACGCTATTTTTAGGTTAATTTTAGCAGTTACGAAAACCATATTGCTGACATGGAATAAGAAATGATCTTTTTAGAAAATTGAATGAGAGATTTCTATTTAGCTAATTTCTGAGGCGTTTTGATCTAAATTTGGGTTTTTACTTTCTGTAGCTTTTCAAGAGATCCTTTTGTAAAGAGCAATCATTGTTTGTACACGGAATTCAGCTGATAAATTGTCCAAAATAGCAGCATTGAGTAAATCATGAACATTCATTCTCCATCACCATTAAGGGAACATCATAAATCGAGATAAAATGCGAAGTAAACATAAATAGAGTTGGCATAGTTTGCCGAAAAGAAAAATTTGTTCATATAGTCTAATACTGGGAATATTCCTGGGAAAAAGCTAATTTTGATATTTGAATGCCTGTTCGATCAGACATTGGGCTGAACTGTTAATTTTTATTTCGCTGTATTTTTTAATTAATTTAAATAAGAGTTCCGGGGATAGCTGACATTAATTTAATACTCAATCCAATCGCCTGGTGCTCATATCTAATTTGGTCTCCATTGGGGAACCGATTGGAATATTTTTGGTACGCTGGACTGATTTGATTCGATTGAAATTCTGCGCTCACAGTTGGATATGTAAAACCACGAGTAAAAAACACATCGCTGCAATTGTTAGCTAACCAGGCAGCTGACCATTCATCTCATATCCAATTAAATATAAGTAATTTTGTTTTGCTAATAAAAAACTATTGTTTGAACTGCTGTATTTTCCTTCTTCTTGCTGAGGTACGAGTAGTTTTCACTTGGAAAATGGAGATTGAGCGTTATAAAACTCTCCCATCAACTTTCGAATTTTGTAAATCTTGTTAATGTTTACTTACCGTGTTATATGTAATATCTTACATTAGTTTTTGACCTTCAAGCGATAACTGTTCACTAATTTTGTAGAAAAATATTGGAAGATTGCAATTGTTTCATAATGTGGTCTGAATGATTTTATCTACAGCCCACTTTCTGTTGATGTGTGAGGAATCTTAAAATAGCAGAAATAACATTTCCTTAATTAGCGTTTAAATTATTCCCAGAAAAATACATACGTACATACATATATGTATATATATAATGTTATTGAGAGAAATCTTGAATGTTATAAGAAAAATAAGAACAGACGCGTTACGTCATTAGCAAATTGAGACCTTTTGACGTTTAATTTCAAAATCCAAATTCACATAACAGCCTCCAAGGTCAAAGTTTAAATAACTCTTGAACGATACAGATGCGTTCTCTTGAACATTTCACGAAAATACGAGACGGTGTTAAAGGACTACATTACTGATGAGGTAACTGAAAATCACCACTCTAAAATTTATGAGGTTGGAATCGATAAATTTTATAACTTCATTGACTTAAGAATTGAAATTTATTCGTTTAATACCCTAAAAGTGAAACTTCAGTTTTAAAAGGTAATTTAATATTCTAATTTATCATATTTTAAGGATTCATCCGTAATATTACTGAATTGAAAATTGTCGATGCATCTAATCAAAGCCTCAAGCTTCAGCCCTCATGCACTGGAAATTAGATTAGACGGTTTTCACGCTCTTTTAGGGAATGTGGTATCTCCAGTGCTGTATTATTAACTGGCAAAGAAACTTATCATTTCTTACCTATCCATATATTAGTAATTTCCTTACACGAGATTCATCGTTTATTCTCCCTGAGTTTGAGCAATTTAAGCCAAAGTATAACCCCAGTTTGACCTTAAAAATATATCAGAAGTGGTATAATTTTGTATTAATAGAATCGTAATGACCATCGCCCAGACTTTCTTGAAACCATGGGTTTCCATTTCGCTCAGATCAAATCCAGTCATCCTCTGTTTCCTTCTATCTTGAACCCGACTTTAAGTTTGTCCCTCTACTGGCATTTGTCGGTTTTCTTGCTAGTCAATTAGTTGGTTAAAGTGAATTAATTTTTATTTTGAAAGAGATTAATCTTACCTTTTTAAACGAGAACCAAGAGCGATAATCAATGACATTTTATACATTCCACAGACCAGCTTAAACCAGCAAGGAACTTGGGATAAAAGTTATTACGAAATGAAAGGATAAATATATTTTTACATTTAAATAAAAATTTTCCCCATTCAAGTATTAAAATATATTGTATAGGGTATTTAAATATATATACATTGGCTTTCAAGCTTACTGTTTCATAATATTAGGCTTTTTTGTTAAACAATGACGCTGAATTTAACATTTTATTCCATTTCTACCACCTAATTTTGACTTACTTAGATGATGGTTCACTTTTGTTGCCTATTTGGGGAAAATTGCGTATATGTTACGTAATAAGGTCATTTTTTATCGGTTGGATGAAATAATGCTAACTTCCATAGATTTAGAAACGGTGTTCCTGTCAGACCTCGTCTGCCAAAATGCAGCTCTTTCTAAACATTTTCACGTGATGAGGCTAAGATTTGATTGGAAAAATCAAAACCTCACAGCTATAAAATATAAAAATCAATGGAATTTACATTTCTTTGTTTAAAATTGCAGGATAACATATTGTGAGATTGGTCGGGTCATTATCAATAGCAAAAAGTCTGAAAAATTGGGCAAGGATATGCATTTTATTCACCTTATCTCTCTTATACTAACAATTCATTAGATTTCTTCTATTTCGTTGATAATCCAATCATAGTCCAACTCTACATAAAATTATTAGTTTCTCCTTCATTAAAGTATAATTCGGATAGAAATTTGAATTTCTACTTTCAGCATGAACCACGATTTCACATTTCGTCTGTTTTGTCAATAACTTGAGTTTCTGATTTCACATTAATGGTATATTTTTATTCTTTTTACTCCATTTTACTATTTCTTGATTACATCTTTTCTGATGGCGAATTCATCACATCGATTTGTGAACATGGAATTCCGATCAAACTGATAATCAAATGCCCAAGAGATGAAGCATTTGTGTTTCGCTCAAATATACCAAAGCATTAGATTCGGCCTCAAGCAGTTACATTTTGAGGTATGATCTATATTAGAGTACTGGTAATAACAGGAACAGAAGGCCAAAATAACAGCCGAAGCGTCTGGCCAAGTGGCTACATGGACAGCAGAGGTGCGTTCATCCTCCTTTTGTGTTTCCCTTTCACACTCCCACTCTTTCGTCCAATGCGTTATTAATGACCATCAGCGCCTGCATTTTAGGACGCATAGCCGCGCGTCTAAATTTAGGAAATAACAGACCCCGCATTCTTGTCTCACTCCCTTGACATGATAAAAATATGCTTTTCGAATACCTACTAGTGGCGATAGATTTTCTCAACATACTACTGATATTTTCACAACCAATTTATTTTATTTAAAGTGGATATCACTCAGTGAAGTCGGTATCCTTTTCGCACAGCTGCAGAAGCTGGATAAGTGTTAGCAAGGAAGATGCTACAAGTTCCAAACTTTTAGTGAATTCCCAACTTCCGAAAATGGGAAAATCTATAAGTTTCTTTAACTGAGATCTTGCTTAGGCAGCTTGGTATTTGATGAGAAAATGTATGTAATTTGGATGTTGAATCCCAACAATATATTTACCTAATAGAAAAGCAAAAGGTGTAAGAAAGTGAGAAATTATCTACTTGAGTGCTTAGTGTTACCTACCCTTTGTAAATGCGTGTAAGATGAGAAGGCACTAACGAACGGACTTTTACGACTGCGCGAATCTTCCACAAATCAACAGACTCCCCCATTCTCTTGAAGCTCTTTAGGACTTATACAGAAAGGGAGGCAACGAAATTTCATAAAGACGATGGTAAGAAATAGATCAATACATATTGGAAAGTTAAATATGTAGACAACCCGACGATTTCAGAGTCTTGATGATATATGGCTTTACATCTAATGCTCTTAACCTCTCACATATTGCTTGAACTGTTCATATTATCCCTTTTGTTCAGATATTATCCATGCTTAAAAATTGTAATTTTTTACCTTCGCCATGGTTAATGCTAATACTTTCTGAGTTTAAATATGACAAGAATGATCTGTGTTAGGATCTAACTATTAGTACGCTTTCCAGACGCCAACATTAATGAGATAGCGGTCAAACACATTAATATCAAATAAAGATCCAAGATGAAGGATGTGAAGACCCATCTGAGAGACCCAATCGAGAGAAAGGTTTTAAATTTCAAGAAGGAGCAAATTATTGCTTTCTTATTACTTACTTATTACTCCAGAATACTTACAAGAAAGGAGGCACAACTGCACCAAACAGATATTTGTCTTTTTTTCGAGTAACTATAAAGAGGATGTTCTACTTTGGATACAAGTACATACACTATCTAAGTCAAAATGAAATGCGTCTTTTTATGAGATACTGACCAGTGATTCTAAGTAGTTGAATTCATAGTCGGCAACTTTTCCTTCCACCATCCTTGAGTTCTTTTACAGAAATCGATTTCAAGAATATGTTTATGTTTAACCAGACTGATTTTACCAGAGCAGTAATTTAGTTTAGATGAGATCAAGTGTTTATTAGGTGCTAATGTTTATTCGTGTATAATAACAGGTTTTTTTTTATTCCCTTGTCCTTTGTGGGACTTAAAGAATTCGCACATAAGATTCTCGCAGTCTTCATTAATATTTATGCTTGCGAAATTGTGATCTCTTCGATAATTTTAAAGCGTTGCTATTTTTTGCGAGCAAATACATGATTGGTAGTGTTGAAGTGTATTGTTCTTGTCTGAATTCCCTTCCACATTTTTAGGAATAGGATTCGACATTTTTGAGTATTTTTACTGCCATCATGATTTTAACAATCGAATATCTCTGTGTTTGTCGGATTAAAAATAAATATCATTATGTCAGTCATGGAACTTTCAACTTTAAAGTATGATTTTTTAATACGGCGTACAACATTATCCCATTAGTTCACATTTACCGCAGTGAAGGAGGCTGGTTTTATTAGTTTTTTCCGAACAGCATTCCCCTCGTCTTTGGCATTTGAAGTTCACTCTGGGTCTCTATGTACAATGCTGATTGTAAGGAACCTAAATAGGGAAGAGAAAAGTAATTTCAAAGGGCTGTTAATGCGCATATTTATTGGGTCAGTGTGCCTTTTACCTTGATGCAGGCCATATTACTCAGATTAGTAGAGAACAGACATAAGTTTGATGAAGGCTTTTACCGAATAATGACAGCGATCAGCAGTGGGATAGTGTGAGGTAGCCAGGGGTTTGTGAGTCTGAAGGCACTTAATCAATTACAGCGGCACCAGAGTGGTGCTATTTTGAGAGAACCTAGAGGGGCTATATCTAACTTTGGATTACGGTCAACCTGACTGGGTGAAACCCACAGCATGATAATCAATATTAGACAAACTGACTCATTTGAAGACGCCGAGTGTCTTTCGCTGGTGCTAGTTCGTTTTAACTTAATTAGATCTAGGAAACACAGGGGAATCTCAAATTTCGAAGGAGAAACAGTAGGGTCGTGATGATTAACTGTAGGGGTCTACATATGAGTGGTTCAAGTAAGAGCTGAAAGGGTAAAATTTGCGTGAATAAAAACTTTAAAGTTAAAATGAATGATAAAATAAGTGAATAAAAAATAATGAAGAATAAATTAACAGTTGAAATTAAATCAACATTATAAAATAGATACGTCTCAAACTAATCAGTAAACGAGTTACATTGATACCCATTATGGGTAAGTAACTTTTAACCACGAAATTTTATCTTCTTTTAGCCATGAAATCTATCTACCTGTAAATATATTATTGACAGTTATAACCTTACACGGTTAAAGGTCTGTTCATTTCACAGAGGAATTCAATTAGCCCAACACTTAGTTTTCATCCTCCTATTTCTGGAAGATCGGCGTTTACGCTTTAGAGTTATGCTTTGGGCTAAATAAATAACGCTGACATTTCCGAGATTTCATTTGAAGGTCAATTATACGCGGTTATGCCACCTCTGATGCCTCTCATAAATTTCCATGCCTTTTACAGTTCTCACGCAGAAGAAAAAATAAATAGTTCAAACTTAATTTAAAAAAATAAACTAAGTAATTACAATAAATTAATTTAAATAAACAAAAATATGTTGGTTAAGGAACATCTATTTTAACATTAATGTATTTTAATAATTTGAAAGCAAAAAATCTAATTATACTAAAATTGTTTATGACTTTAACTTCTCTCCACTCAGCATACTTGAAATAGTTGAAGTTGTTGTTAAATCAGTTTTAATATCTGATGGCAACAAAACAATGAACTGTGGCAGAGGAAATTATCAAATATTAGCACAGTGTAAGAAAAAGTATTCCATAAAATCAAAATCCTCTTTCCCTCCCAGCTGTCTCAATCAATTAAATTTCTCATTTACTAGCTATAATAATACCAATTGGAATAAAATCAAATTCCTTAAGGCACCTAATTCTAGCCAATCAAATAAATGCACTTCATTGGCTAGCTTCCCTGAAAAATTATTGGCCCCCACCGCACGCGTGGTGCGTATGCCTACATCGATAATTCCACCAATAATATGGTAGCCGGATTCCTGTTAATGTAATTTGGCCTTCATGTTTGTGCGAAAATTTCTCGCCAATTATTTGACATGCAGTCAATACCTAGTCACCAGAACATAAAAATCCAATAAATAAACATTTCCTTGGTGTTTAAAGCTATAAACTCATTTGAACTTACAATTGCTTTTAAAATTATAACAAAATAACTTTAAATTCAATTTTTTCTATAAATTTTAGAATAATTGTGAAAGTAAATGGGGCTTATTTGGGGAACTCCTTTTCTGGAACCTATAAGGCTCTCCTTAGCTGACATTTACAAAGGATATTGCTTCTGATTTGTTAAAAATGTTGTCTACAATACGGTCAGTCAAAATAAACTTAACTTTCTTTAACATTCCTACTTATTCAAATTCTGCGGTTATTTTGACCATCACTGATTGTAAGTGGTCTGAGTAGAATAGGAGTTGACTGGAGAAAAGGCGTAAGATATAATGGAATACAAATGTCTGAAAGTAAATAGAGGAGGAGATAAAGGAGTACTAGAATACTAGAAGTTTCATGCAGCACATGTCCTTGGCCGCTTATTTGAGCTTCTCATTAGTCTCCGCTGCTCCTCGGACGCTGACTTCCATATATGCTACTTTTTCACTGATCAGTGTACTATAGAAAAGAGTTACGCCAATCCTCACTTTGCACAAATGGAAATTCAAGACCGAAACCAGTTGACGCGGCGTTTTCCTTTCATACGTCCGGCATAGAACTGTCCCGGTCCGAGCTGGTCTGAAAAAATTTCAATTGACAAACAAGGTAGCAATGTTGGCATAAAACGAATTTGAATGAGATAAAGTTGGCGATTTGTACGATAGTTTAGTAGATGTGAAATTACACCAACTGTTAACAAAAATGCACGTAATACCAATTTTGTCAAATAAGAAAATAAAAGCAGTTAAAACCACTGCCATATTGCCGAATCAGAAAAATAACGAAAAGCAGTCTTTATATACAGAATAATAGGTAGAATACTTAAATCGATAGAATAAGCTGTTAGTTCTCCACATCCTTCTGATTATTGGCTAATATACACAACTGCTTTTGATCTAATTCCAGTACATTCAGACACAAAACACTTTGAAATTAAATAAATAAGTACGTCCGGCTTGAACCCATTTTCGCACATTTCCGCATTCCAGACGTTACGTAGAAATAACGATTTGGAATGAATGGCCCAGGAAAATTTGTTTGGTAGAAAATGCTGACTAGAAATTTCCAATAAATGCTGTATCTAACCAATGAAGAAAACCGCAATGCACAAATTTTTTTGTAATCGTCCCGAATTATATCCATTTCTGGATTCAGTATTGAAATTATATAATACTAATATTGAGTTGCAGATAATAGGCTGGGATGTAAAGAAAATCTTTTGAACATAAGCAAAGGAAACATCTAGGAGCTCAAACTTTTGGCGTTGAAAATAACTCTCAAATAGACAAAACTTGTTTAGTCTATGTAATGTAATGTACTAGCAGGTCTTTCTCTTTCCGTAAAAATGAGAGGATTTAATGGGATTTTGAAAGAAAGTCGCTGTTTTCAGTTTGATAATCCTCAGTATGCTAAGTTATCTATAATCACAGTACACATTTATTCGGATCACTGGGGACTTATCAGATCAGTCTTGACTGAGTCATTGTCAGTTATTTGACAATATCGACTCTGCGGAGAAATTATCAATTTGCCTTAAGTGGTGCAGGGAGATGCAATATGGCATGGTTGTTGGCAGCCGACTAGGTGGGTACGGCAGCGAATAAGGGGACTAACGCATTAATCAACCGCTTTCAAAGCACACAACTGTATTTTGAGGAAACGTGGAGATAAAGAAATGTTTTAAAAATTAAGATGAATAATTTGAGCATAAACTCAAAACCAAAAGGGGAACTCTCTTTGATGGATCTACAAAGTAAAAGTAACGCTGGACTTCAGTAATGCACCTCTTTAGCATTACAAAAGCAAAAAAATGATGTACGTTTCCAGGATCGTCACCTGCTGCATTTCAGCTTTTCGAATAAATGTTTTAGGAATGAAATGATTAAGATATGTATGGGAAACAAAGCTATGTAATGTAGCCAGTAATATTAAGATATTTTTATTTTGATATTTTTCAGGATGACGTTTCTGGCTAACTCTGTCTAGATGGTTGCAATTGAAGGACTACTCCCTCATTGCTTCTGAAATTAATTTTCAAACAATATTTTAATTTATTCGAAATTATTTTTAAGTTCAGATACTTCTATAAAAAGAGTGTAATCATTGCATTTCGGCACCCTCTCTGTCCAAAGTTCACTGCAGCGTCTTCATTTTCACTCGTCCCTACTATGCGTTTACTCGGATATTTAGCTTGTGTTTTCTATCCTTACTGCAAACACTTTTTTCTTACGCCTTCTTCATTCACTTTTCTTCCTCTCTTTATTTCGAATTTCCATCTCCGTTCTATTATATACGTTGATTCGTTCTCGACACTTCACATTCTGATTTTGGAGGGTCATGGTCTCCTATAAGTCATTAGCTGTCGTCTAGTTCTTATAATCTACTGATCCTAGCTCTCACAAGCTAGTGACCTTGGTTCAGTCTCTAAATGCTCATTTAGCAATTATTCCGCACCTCTCTGTTTGGTATATTAAAGTAAAAAAAGAACAACTTTTCAGCTAAGTGTCATTGCTCCGGAAAATGATATCGGAGAGAGGAATTTCCCATGCATGGAATGGTCCAAATCTAAAATTAGCATTATCCTGTGCATACGTGGATGTGGTGCGTTGATTGGTGATTTCACCATTGCTCTCTCTTTTGGTGGGACATTTGGCAACATCATCGACTATAGTAGTGCAGCAGGGCTATGCTGTCCTGCTACCATTTTTAGGCAACTTTCAGCCAACCATTTCCCCTCAATCAAACTAAACTTATTTATTTCTTATCTCTTTATTTCCTTATTAACATTGTTTGTTAGGTCGTTATTCTGACTTTTACTAATGACGTATATCAACGCGAAGTATAAGCCGAAATAGGTTTTCTTATAGACCAAAATCGACATTTAAATTACTCTACCATTCGCCTAGCGTACCTTTCATCTTTTCCCAACTTCAGTCAAAATGGACAATAACTGTTTATTGTATAGTAAACAAAATGCGCTTTCTCTCAAAGTCTCAACGATATGCATTTAGTTGAACGCGCTTCCTTTGAATGTGATAATTCGGCCTGTTTAAACAATCATTTTAATCATTTTGACTTAAAATAAATGCTATTATTTACTAATATTCATTCTTAAAGGGTAAATAATAGATATTATGTCTTCTAGAGCCCTTACGATATGATTTAGTTTTAACAGAGAGTAAAAGGGCAGGGAGAAGATTTCTTCACTGTAAACATTTATATTACATTTAAAGAAATGGAACTGACTCGGTGGGAGCTTACATCTAAGAGGCCAATGCATACTTAGATGACCATATAAACAGGGCATTATGGCTTGATAATGACATCTTATTAAGATAAGCTGATAAACTTTCGGTGCTCAGCATTAAACATTAAACGATCTTCAGTCAGTGTTAAACAGATCCCCAAAAACACAGTCCCACTTTTATTTACCGGGAATAAACGCATTCAGTTACTCTTCTGACTTCTGACCTTGGGCGCAAGAAAGCTGGTAATTAAGCCTGTATGGGGTGGGTTTAAACCATCCCAAGCTTTACGATTTGCAGTTTAATACTGTGAACACCCCAGTTAGCAGCAGTTACCACTATACGTGCACTACGGCAATTGAATACTTATTTTAACCCTTAAATAAATTATCCTTTGCCAATAATAACATTTTCGATAAGTTAATAACGAAGTGTACTACTAATGTTGGGTGAAATTTTTAAAATATGCCCCTTAAATGATGCAGCTAGTTTTCAATATATTTAACAAATTATTTCACATCTATTGTATTTATACATTCTTACAATTTTATGAATACGGATATTATGAATTTGGCATCTTCATTTTAGGTTTAACGGAACTCTGTTTCAGTATCTATTTGTTTAAAGAACTAAAATTGGGAGACAGTATAATATGACACTTCCAAATTCTCAAAATTTGTAGTCATAATCACACTGGCAAGTACTGCAAATGGTGTGGCTTGAAAGCAGTTAGTAGTAATTGAAATCTAGCCGCAGATTTACACCGACATCAAGTTCGAAAAGATCTTATGGAACAGAAACTATTCTACTTCTTGTGGTTGCTATTTTCTTTCGAAATCATTTTACAAGAAAAAATTGAATAGGGGGTTTCTTGCATTGCAGTGATGGTTAAGTTTATTTTTGTCTGTCAAAGCGTTGCTTATGCCAGCCAAACACTGCAGCTATGTAAATGGAAGTTGTCGTGTCCCGACCAAACTGATCCTTGCCTGAATTACCCTGCCGTGTGACAATTTCCCAAATATTGCGACCTAATTCCCTAATTCGTTATTATTGCCTAGATTGACCTGCACGTCTCCAGCACCCCCAACAGATGTGGCCGTGCCAACCCTCTCCCCC
>CAADRB010000004.1:3934172-4022111 GCA_900708905.1 Hymenolepis diminuta | reverse complement strand
AATTAAACCTAGTTCCTCACTGCGCAGAATTCCTGCCCTCTGCTAGTGTTACTTCAATGTGTACTCTACCACGTCTAGGAGACATAGCAGGAGTGACTCTACTACCAAGTACTTCAACATGTGCAATTTGAGATGTACGCTTTCTCTCTCCCTGAAGCGATTTAGAACTGAATTGTGAAAGATATGATTGTGAAAGTATAAGTATAAGTAAGTAAGTAAGTCTTCCTTCTTTAAAACCAGTGTTCGAGTGCAATTGTCTCCTATGGGCCTAAAAAAATCCTCAAATGTTATTAGTTTCTCAAATATTTTGAAGATTTTAAGTAGCTCTAGTACCTGCAGCAAAGGTGCTTTAAGAGTAGGACAAAGTTAGGCCTGATATCTCATCGTAGAATTAATGATCGCCCTAAGGCTAATAGGTAACAACAGCCTTTCTCGAGTGAGAAGATCAAGAGTTAAAGAGGGTCACGTTTGAATCAGACAATTCGAGTTGTGGGAAACAGGCGAAATGAGACATGTATAAAGGGCATTAATTGGAATATGATTTTAATAGAGAACAGGTATATACTATATGGAGGTAAAAGTGTCTTGACGTAAATAGTGGGATAGGTCGTATCGTAGGGTGGTCATTTGGGTTACTCGATGGTATCGGTCGCTGGTTGGCTCTTCTTTCAAGCAGGGGGAGATTCTCTTAAAAGGTAGAACATCATTAGCTAGTTAAGTAATACGGTTATTCTGATTGGCTTGTGAGATCATTTACCACTGAATCTGAGCTTTTACCACTCAGATTCATCTTAGCATTCCCCATACATACCACTTATATATAAAAAGGCGGTTTACAGATTTCGCGTTCTCAGCCCAATAATGAGCAGACAATTAGGGCAGAGGTGTACCAGTATGTGCGATACATAGATACTACGGATCTAAAAGAGAAACATGAATAAATCGGGCTGTCAAAAATGTACATTTTTCAGAAACAACACCTTTATATTTTACTTCTTTATTCTTTGGTAACTGCAACTTTAAAAGCGGTATATCAACATTTTCCCATTCAATTAACAACGAATGGATTGTTTTGACCAAATAAGCCAAATAATGCTAGTCATTTAAATGAAATGCGAACACAGGAAATAGGTAACTACGCATATTCTCTTCTTTATAGGGCAGAAGAATAAAAACCACGTGTCATGAAAATAATGTATAGAAATGTCACTCTTTCTAGTTGCAATTCAGAACGATGAGAGTACATTTCACACATTTAAAGTGATGAAATTTTCTCCAGATTAAATGGCAGAAACCCTGAATTACCTTTTTACTAGAAGCCTCTTCTACCTTTTAAACGAAATGAAATTAAGAAGACTTAGCTAAACAAAGTGGTGAAATTTATGATTTTCACCAAATGAAGGAAAAATATGTCTCCTTAATGCAAAATGAAATACAGATCGGGGTCACATAGAAGAGACAAGTCAAGTAGCTCAGATCGTTAAAGCAGTTCAGGAAGTTACCTTGGTTCAAAACATTAAGTTTAAATGCAACCTTTTCTTCTTCTAGTCATCGTCTAAGACCGCTAGTAAAGAGGGCCTGTCGAGTGAGTTCGTAGATGCAGACCTGGATCAACTATATGCGATACTGTTGTTGAGGACAGCTGACGTCTTAGCGTTCCAAATTGCATATCATTAACTGATATCTGCTACCTCTAACAGTTTTACTAAATTGTGAAATCATTTTACTGTGATTGCGTTTAGACCAATAATCGTCAAGAAACTCAGTGATTGCTAATGAAACAAATCACGTTTCCTGTTATACACATAGTTTTGTATATCAGAGGGAATAAATTTATTCAAGAGCCTCTTAATAACACCTTTTTTGGAATGAACGTGATACTAGTTGGAAGTGTTAGTAATCCACCGGCACTCCAACGTAAGCCAATCAGGGTTCGGAAAATGAGTGCTATAATCAGAATGAAGACATTTGTTTAGGTTTTTTATAATGTGGTAATAATCTAAAATGTTATTTTGATCATTTACAAATTGTTCTGTTCATGTTAGCTCTTTAGCTTGTTTCGAAATTACATTTTCCAATCAACGCCCATTTGATGTAGTGGTTGTATTATCATTTTATCCAATGAATGCAAGGGTCAAATCTTAAATGAATGTTTACAGGTTTAAAGTCAAAAATATGTCACTTTACCATCTACCAGTGTAATAAAGTGTTATTATCCGTTTTCCCTGAGAATAATTTTGTCATATAATTCGTTCTGCTAAGTGGGGTGTTTATAGAATCAGAATTCTCAATGTCGGACCACAGGATAAAAATTCATTGGAACACTGCGACTTAGGAATGACTGACTTCCTCCTTTCGTCAAGTGCGATTAGTTTGTCTGTCTAATTAGTTATAATTTGCTTAACATAAAAAGAGGTGAACTAGTACAGACGTATTCGTGTTGAAATCGTTTGGATTTTTGTACATAATCTCCAAAACGTTGAACCTATGATTGCCAAATCCCAATCATAGAGCCTTAAGGATTATTAGCTGTAATGTACCCGCAGATAGACATCTGAAGAGTAACTGAATACGTGTTTATAATACAAATAAGAATGAGGCTGATTACCATAGGGTTAACGTACAATCTGTGAACACTGTGGGTTATTTAGGAAAAACTTTAATTCTTTTATTTAAGGCCAAGCGCTGAAAAACAAGAAAACTGTTAGACATTGTGTGCGCATGTTTCACGACACATGGTTAGTGCTTCTAACCTCCAGCACTGGGATGTTTGCAACATCAAGCTACCAAAAGGCAGGATACCTTAAACCCCATCTCATGGCCACAAAGTCGCCAGCCTCGATCTCTTGAAAGTTAGGATAGAGAAATGAGGAGCAGAGGGACGGAAGTGGATAGATAAGATAGGAGATGTTGTGAGAGAAACTGCAATGTTGGGATCAGATCAGGGAAAAAATTACAAGACAGTTGGAATCCATCTGGGAAAGTAAGGGACAAACACATAACGATTAGGAAGTTTAATAGATGGGGGAATTGGCTGATGACTGTTCGAATCTCCATTGCAGTTTTGATAGACGTGCCGATTTATACGTAGCGATAAGATCTTGCTGATTGCTAGTGGTTTCGATAATTGACAAGCTGCCGAAGACGTTAACTCGGACTCTAGAAACAGTTTATCAAGAACAGCTCATGAAAGTGTTACTGAATAATATTGCTTAATTTAAGCGCCTCAACAAATGTACTTTATGTGGACGAATTTCATTGGAATTTCGTGGTAGTGCAGAATTTGGATCTGTAATTTTTTTCTGGCTTTCGATTGGATTGTAATTAAAACATTTCATTTGTGCTAATTCGCAATCAAACCTTGATAATTTTTTACAATGCAATAGGCGAATTATATTGGCATTTAAATGCGGGCTATTAAAAGATCACTACTGCCGTAATTTATCGTCAAGAAGATATTTAGGCGGGAACGCTACAGTGGGTAGGAGGTGAGGGGGAGGAAGAATGATGTAATATTTGCAGATCATATACCAGTGCAGGTCATTTGCACTTGGCATCTCTCTATTACTGCCTACTTTTCCAATGCAATCGCATGGATGCGGACAGAGGAAAAGGGGAGAGAATTTTTCCCTTTTCATAATGATGCACTGCCGTATTTGGTTAAATTTGATTGAATATATAAAATTTACCATCTTCAATAATTAACAAGTCATAAGATTACCCGTTGAAATTATGCTCCACCTACTTATTTGGAATGAAAAGAGGACTTTATGGAGATTCTCAGGGAGGGCCAGCGTGGGTGATCGCTGTGTACACATATTATTATTTTTATTTTACTCATAATAAACCAGTACTCATAGAAGATCATTTTTATGGATCTCTCTGACTTTCCACTCCTCTCATTGCCTTTGTTATCTTAAAAAATTAAGATCTAACAGACTTTGATTCAGCACAATCTCATTTATTCATTTAATCTAGCTAGGAAAATAGGTAAGTTCAACCATTTCAAATGAGCATTTTCACTTTAATAACAACCACTCTGTCAATTAAAGTAGGGTATCATTATAAAGGATTTAATAACAACTTTTTCTTTAAAAACGCGTGTTTGCTAGACCTTATTTAACAGTTTCAATCAGCCATGTTCTATCTCTGATTTGAATAAAATAATTATTGTTACAATCTGCGAAATATTAGGCAAGATCAATTGCCATCTCAACCATTGGAAGAAAAATGAATCGAGGCGGAAAGACCGACCATTCTTCATTAAATAATTCCTGTCAATAAGTTTTGATCATCATTGACACGTATTTGCTGTAGTCCGGGGAACAAATAGCGAAATTGAATGTGAACTGCCCATTCAATTAATGCTGTAAAACTCGAGTCCAAAAACCAAATAAAGTTAACTCCTTTGATACACTGACTTTGCTTCTTGAACCTTTTTGATTCCTTTCCCTTTATCATTTGTTGGATTCTCTGTTATTCGATGCCAATTGCATCCCACAATTAAAAATAGCAAAATTTTAATTGTATTACAGTGAGTAATAGTAAAAATTGATATAATTCAATCACCACCGACTCTTTCATTTTTATTATCAAATTCATGAGAGAAAAGTAGTGACAGCCTTAGAATAATTGAATTAATGTGGACATTATCTTAATGGTGCACAGTAAAAAAACCATAAACAGGGAACTGTTACGTATTGGGAACTATTCATAAAGATTCTTAGGAGCTAGAAAGAACGCATTTAATCTGGATCACACATTTTTATATTGTGTCAGTTACAAATCTTTAGATGTACAAACAAGACATAATTGAAGACGGGAAAAAGCCAATCGTATTCGAGTCGCCATGTCTCAAAGGGAGCTTATTATATGGTCCATCGTTAAGAGTCCGAATACCGCGTGAACAAGAAAAAGTGGATTCCAATGGAGTGTCAAAAAACTGTCATAGGATACCAGATTTGGTCTCCTTTTATATGTTTGTCAGTAATTAAACTGATAAAATAGTCAGATACGGATCGGTTATTTTACTGCGCCTTTGAATATTCATTTTTGCCATATTTGGATGTCTGGTGTCTGCATGGAGATTTGTGTATATATGCACCGTAAAACACACAAGCCTCCCACCTTGAGATAAATTAGATTTTCTGCAGTCGTCAAGATTCATCAACCTCTGTGGTCGTTACTTCTCAGTCTCCAACTTCTTATATATCGATTTGTAGCGGAAATAGACTCAAGGATATGAAAAAAGAAAGAATTCGAGTCCTATTCATGAATTGCTAATATTTTACATGTACGAATTATTGACAGGGCCTATATCCTTTCTCGGTTTTATTTTTTTGTGCCGTCATGACTCTTCTTTTCTGTGTCCGTCCAACAGATATTTAAAAATGAAATCACGGTAATAACACATACAGTAGAAGGTTTATTTTGGACTGATTGAAGGAAAGTAAATAGAAAGGGAATGTATTACAACATTCATCTTCGCAAAGAAAAGGTGTCCTCAAATCTAAAATTACGTCTTCAACCGTTAGCAAAAAGATTAGGTTTTTTCCTCTAGGCCGACATATATCACTTCCTTGCTGTGTCTTAGTTAAGGACATATTTCGAATAGAGAACTATTATTAAAAACATATTTAATAACAGACAATAATCACTGATGCACATTGATAGAAATTGATCTCTGTCGTTCAAACAGCTGCTAAATTTCTCTATAATTAAACTTTATAAATCTTATCTGGCAGTTGTTTGGAGTAAATAACGCGAAGAAATGTAAATTTGTGGAGTTTTCCTAAATTCTTTGCCTTTTTATAACTGAGGTAAAAATATTCAAACATACTTTCATTAATAATTATTAATATTGTATCGATACACTGTCGAGCTGCTGTCTGCTGCTCAATTTAAAAGATATTTCGTAAATCCATTTTTTTGCACACGCTTCCAATTCTCTATAATTCAACAAAAAATTTCTAACAAGTTTACCATGCTGCTTAAATGTTTGTTGAGAATTTCAGGAATCATAAGAGTACTAGTCATATTTTTTAATAATTCATTATTCGCCGACGGTTAACAGGTTGCTCGAATCTAAACATAAGGCTTCACTGCTGTTGTAATTATTTGCTGACCTGTTTCATCAGTTCTATATAAAAAATACCTAAAAGGGGGCATTGAGTACTCGGGTTAAAAATCTTCTCCTTTATTTCTTTTGAATCTGAGCAGTCGCAACCATGATGTAAATATTTTAGGCACAAACAGTACCCCAGACGCAGTCAAAGCTACATGAGTGGCGGAATAGCAAGTTATCCCATCCTCATGAAAGTATCTTTTAAACAATTTCACTCAATTATTACCTATCTAAATCCAGTCTTTTATACTCTTATTAAATCAATCATCAATGGGATATAAATAAAATACACTTTATAAAAGCGCTTGAAATTGACAATTGCACAAAATGGCTTTTAGTCTGTTGAAAATACTAATACATTCTTGAATGAGGCCTGTTGCATTGAAGGTTACTTGAAAAGCCACGTTTTTTGACAAAGAAAGCAACCCCTTCTTTAAAAAGCAAATTTTAATATAATCTATCGAATCGATCAATTTAGGATAATATTAAATAACTGAGGATTCTTTTTGAAACATTCAGAAGACCAATTTGCGGGGACGCCTTTGGGAATCCAAATAGTGTAGAGCTGGGCTATTGCCACCAGAACTCTCTTGAAAGTCTGTGATACCGTTTTGCATATAATCTCGCTCATTTACATTAAATTCTTCCATTTTATTCCTATCCCTTGGGATTCAGCAGATACAAACACTTACGTAAATCAGTGTTAATAATATAGGAATTTTCATTTTCTTCAGTACATATATGAAAATGCACTTATGAGCTTGAAAGTGTCATCAATTCTCTGCTGTGGTGGATGAAAACATTTGACAAGTTTAAATATAGTTTTCCATTTTAATAAATACAAACTAAGCACAACATAAGCAGTTCAGTGTATATAACCAAAAACATGATATTTTAAAACGATTTTTTTTAAAAATTTGATGACATACATGCAGAAAAGTTTTTATCCAATGTTTAACATAAACACTCTTTTTTATGTTGATATTAGGTAAAAATACTGAAGGTTTTATAATGTTTATTTACACTTCTTGAAAATTTTATCCACAATAAAGCTTCCATAAACAATTAATTTATGCAAAATATTTTCCAGAATGTCATATTACTTGCGTTGTCACAAAATTTTGACCGACAAAATGTTTTGAATGAATAACTGAGAAGTAATTGACAATTATTCCTGAAAATAAATGGCAAAATTCGTTTTTGAATAACTGTTTATTAAACATGGTCTAGTTTAGTGGTATTTAAAATTTAATTAAAGTAATTATCTAATTGGCCTGTGGGCTGAAGACGCAAAGGTCAAGTGCATATCTGCTAAGTCAGAGGTCACGATATCAATGCTCACCTGTGCACATTCACTACTGTGATGGTCAACCGCGCTGGTTAATTTTCATCAACAAGGCTTTGATATAATGCGAGTTTCTCATAAATAAGGCTTTTAATCTACCTGAATAAAGTGTCGAGGGCACTTTCCAAAACAAGCTTACTAGGTTTTATTAGTTGAGCTGAAAAGCTACCCAGCTTATTCAAGCTAGCAGCTTCGTACATCTGTAGATATCCAATTATCTTAAAATTGACCGGTTTCGACTGTGTGCTGTCTTCTGGAACCGGTCATGTTTACAAAAAATAACACAAATAAATGCAAACATTCACTCATGATCTATTCCACAAATTGCTGCTAATGATTAATAGCAGTAATTAACTGATTGAATATTCTCCGGAAATCCATTCTTACACCTGTAATCTTGTATTTAAATAAATGATTAATCAACAAAAAAGTAACGGTTTGAAATGTTTAAAATGATATTTTTAGCCAAGTTGGTTTTAATATGTTTAAATACAAGGCCATCGAATAGGATGTAATTACATACCATCTGTATATCTTGTTTCTCTGCCGAACTTTAGATTTCGATGACTCCATATTCGGGAGTGGCTGTCAGCATTGGCAGTGTCGGTTGTATTAGCATTTTGCAAACAAAAATAGTAACCATGGAAACTAATCCGTAAGAAAAACGACTGTTTATATTTCTAAAAGCATAGTCAAGGGAGCATTTATCACATTCAAGTAGATAGAGGTTTTAGATAATTCTTCTTTCACTTCTTCTAAATGCAAAAGTGCGAGGTATTTTCAGATAGAAGTTCTGGTAATGCTGAAAATGCTAACGAGCCAAGTGCCAAATTCCACTCCATTTACTAAAGTGAGACATTGCCTTGAAGGAATGTGCTTTGGTTTGCGTGGATCATATCTACTGTAATATAAATGACTCATCTTTTCCCATCCGGAAAAAAATTCCGTATTTGGGAATTAAGATACTCTCCTGCCTTGTTTAAATTAAATATCGAGTTTATTGTTAAAAAGAGTTTTGTTTTATTCGTTTTCAGATAATCAAAAAATGCACTATTTACTCACCGGCTGAAAATCGGGCAACGAAACCATGTGAAATAACACCTTTTCCTTTGCAATTTGGCACTGTGAACAAAATTATTGTAAATTGTGGATGAGAAAAATATGATTTCTCCACCTCTAACCTCCTTAATCGTGAAAGAGGAAAGTTTGGTTAAAAGAACTGTCCTCAAACGGGGAGTAATTGCGATCTACACGTCCGGACTCCAGAACAATGTACTTTAAAATCGGAAGAAGATAAAGGCTGCTTTGTGATACAAAGCTGAGGCAGATAAGAAAGTCAGAGCCTCAGTTACAGCAAAGATGTGCTGGCAACGCATTATTCCATTCCCAAGAAGATAACCAAGTTATATTTTTCAAAATATTTATATGTGGAATTAATTGCCAAAATAAATTTTAGAAACTCTTTAGATCGGAGTTGACTTGACTCCGAGAAAATATATTTACATTGCTTTTTAAACATTATGGAATTTTAAGAAGCCATTTTATATAATTAAACACTTCTACGATTAAATACAATGCAGATACGAAAAATAATAAGGAAATCATGAAAATAATGGTTTAAGCATTTTAACATGTCAAACTGATGAAATTTACTATTCTCATAAATGGTATGATTTTTCAAAATTTTTCATTTTCCTAAGAATATACTGGAAATGATATACTAATGTGTTCCTTTAAAGGGCTTTGGTCAAAATGAATTCTGAAGATGTATACGAGAGTCATTAAATTTAATAATATTGTTAGGAAGCATAAAACTCAATTTAGGGCTAGAAATAACAAGAAACCAAATGCAAGAAATCGAGATAAGTTTTAATTTGTTGAAATGTTTTAGGGAGCGCACAAAAGGCATTCAAATAAAACCACGGAAAAGAATGTAATAGACAATTAACAACGTCACAGTGAATTTCAAGAGCGTTATTTATAGTAGATCTGCCGACTTTGGTGATCTTTAAAGCAAAAGAAAGGAGATAAAAGGCCAACATAGTGGGAGGGGAACACATTTATTTATTGTTATAGACCCATAAGTAAAGGTCGGTAATCTAACCAAGTCCGAATTGTAATATCAAGTCGGCAAACGAGACAACATTGCTAAAAGTGTAAATATTGGGACAACAATGTGAACAAATACGAAGCGACAATGCAACTTATCCACTCGAAATGATTAGAAATAAAGCACTACGTACTTCTGGATAAAATTAGAACGAATTCCGAATGGTTAGCGAATATTTTACACAGATACAGGACAAATATCTCCATATTTTTCCGGTTCCATTGCTTTCCGGTATCCAAAATGCCTAAACCACGACGAATATAATCTTGGGAGGCTTTGGTGACTAATTCAACCGTTAACCATACGAAATATCGCAGCAATTTCTATTATGTTTTATTGTGAATGAATAAATAATTGTCTGAAATTTATTGTTATCTTTCTAATGGGAATTACTCGCTGCCAATTTGAAACTTTAGGGAACTTGTTTATGTTAAGTTAATTCATCGTAATTGATTTATGTGCCCTATCACGTAGATTAACAGGTTGTCAACACTAAAATTGTCCAATCAGATCAATATTGATTTATAGGGTTTTTAAATAAATACTTTTCTACGGCCAGTATCTTCTTTAACTATTTTTCACTTTGATTATCTAAAAGTAGGGATGTTGTCGATCTGGCACCAAAATCAGGGCTGACGGGTTCTAAAAATAGTATTCATCTAAACAATACGTACGTCGATTTTTTAAGATAATATTTATACTGCTATTTGAAGGAGCAGATGAGGAAATAGTTTGGGAAGGGGAAGGCAAATTTGGTCCACATGGTTGTAGATTTTAACTTTTTCACTTCTCAGCTCGGTAGAAAATGTACTGCTGCTTTTATGAAAGGTTGATTTTGGACAGACTGGCATTGAAGCTAGCATCTACGTTGAAAATAATAATCTGCTGTTCGGCATCTTAACCGCTCCTCTCTTTTATGAGACATCAAGCAAACGAAAATTGGCCTTAGGAGTAACGATCCCGACAATAATGCGAGCACTGCCTTCTTTATACTGACACTTGCAAATCGATAATGTTGGTTGTTGTAACCATGACAATGAAGTCAAACCATAGATTTCCCTGTATTGTATTTCCTTTTACCTGTTTATTTCCAAATAGCTTTACAATTTTCATCATGGGGGAACATCCAAACACGCATCAAATGGAATAGGGAGTAATTTCAAGTTTATAAGGGAGTATTTAGACAGTAAATGTGAGAAATAGATAATCAGAAGAGTTCGAAATTAAAATATCATTAATGATTGAAGGCCAAAAATCCTGTTTTCCTTTTATTTAATTTGACCAAACAAAGCCGATGGCAATTATTAGATGTTCAAAGGAATAATTTGAACTTTCGGCAGCTATTGATTAACCCTTTATTTCAGTTGTACCGTGTTTAGTTCATTTGAAATTTAGTTGTCATCTGAGAAGATAAAATAAAATTTTAAACAGTTTTTTTAGAACTCCTTTTTTCTTCTCGATACGAATCTAAGAGACTGGAAGATATGAACCGATATGCAATGGATATATCATTCTTTTAATTTAATATTTAAAGGAATATTAATATTTTAAATCAATTTAATTTTTCGTATAATAGAAACAACAAAAAAACTAGGGTCTTTACTTCATAGGGTCCACAGCTGAACGCTGAGTATCCGTGAGGTTGGGGTTTACACCGACTGAGAGAATTCCGTCGCATACGGTATTACCAATGCCGATTCACAAGATCAAAATCACATGCTAAAGTTTTTAAAGTATTCTTCATTTTTTTTCGATTTTGGGAACCGTTTCTAAGTGTCAGTGCTTTCTGCTGCTAAAAATATCTGTATAATCATACGTCCATTAGAAATTCGCTCCTTCAGTTTATGTTATGAAGGTGATATTAACGCCCGAAGATATTTAACTTTGATTAAAAATAATAAGGTAATGAATTAAGATTAATGAAATTTAAATCATGGCAGTGATATCGTGTAAATTAAGTTTTGAAATCAGATTTTATAGCAGGTTAATATGTCTTGATTTCGATTTTATATGAATCGAGTGTTTTTTTTTTAATTAATAGTTTTTTTCAAAAAAAATCCTTCATTGGATCATAGGAGGAAATTTTTATATCAATAAGAAGGAAAATATTTGAAAATGTAACTTCAACACCTGCAAAGCAGAAGATAAATTAGAAGCAAGATACTAAATGACAGTTGACCTCACTGGCTAATCTAAAGTGTAGAGATTGCCCGATTTTACTCCTTAAACATTTCCACGCTGTTAAAAATTAATTTAACTCACTTTCTTAACATAGATTTTTGACCTGATTAAGGAGAGTTACATCAAATTGAAAAACCACTGTGAATATTCTTGTATTTATGATACTCTTGGGACGCCCAGTGGGAGGTTTTCAGTGCACCCGAGCGAAATTCATAATCTTCATCTTTCGTTTACTGGATAAACAAATAATACATTTCAACGCCTAGCACCAATGTCTGATTTTAGAGCTACTTCAGTTACTGATTAGGGCTACAATTTACTTAAGCCAAATATTTATCTTCAAGTTAGGTAGAACCTTTGTGTGATTTGCGGGTCTCATCCGTAATATCTTCTGAATCTGATCAACCGTAGCTATAGTGTGTTCTTGTCGGAGTTATGACAGTGGCGACATATCTTTATGACCGATAAAAAAATAGAAAAACGATCACATGAACAGGTATTGGAATAGCTATATATACTTTAACTCATTGCGTCTCACTAGATCTGATGACTAATTATTGACTCATCTGTTGAAGTCATAATTTCTATATGTTTTTTCCCGATTTATTCTCAAATGCTTTCAACTACCCTGAAGGTTATTCAGTAAGAAGAAAGTTTGAAAGTTCATTTGTAGTACATGAAAATTTCAGCGAATAGTATTTTTTCTAATTAATCGGTTTCAAGTGGTGTTAAATAATGATAAATCATTTTTGATATTTTGAATCAGTACTTCAGAGAGATATTAATGAAGACAAATAAATAAGAGGGAACTTCAAATGGCTACCATTCAGTGATAGTTGATGCTGTTGTGAAGATACTTCAACTGGTATTGTGGTTTACAGAAAAATAATCAGAGTTTGGGCTCTCATCAACCTCTTAAAATTTGAATTTTTCACTTGTTACTCAGTGTTGCACAGACTAATTGTGAATCACGAAACATGCTCTGTTTCAAGGCGTATGTTTCAATTTTCTCTCGTTTCACTTTGAAAGCGGCAAGTTTCTTATAGAATGGCATCAAATACAAATAACTGTGCATATTTTAAGAAATTTGTTTCACGAAAAGAGCAACACTGAAATTGGAACTAATTGAACCAACTTTGCTCTTCATCTCACTACCACTTTTAGCCAAATGGAAATGGAATACTGAAGTGTGTTATCTCAAAATAGGAAAGTAGAATCGGTAAGAACAAAATGAGTTTTATGCAAACATATAACAAGAAGGAGCCTTTGGCTTATTTTAAGTAAATTAATATCAAAATAAGATAATATTAAAACAAGATAGCAGTGAATGAGTTTTTTTGTTATTTGCAAAGTTGTAAGCTGTACTATTGAACTTCTCCGTTCTAGTATCGAGCACAACAATCTGGTATTCTATCAGCACAGCTTTATTGTAAGAAAAGATCGATCAAATATAGATTAAAAGTTTTTCATCACAAGTAAACAGCGGCGTCTCTTACTAACAGAACTGGATTTACCATCCATCCAAACTGGTATCCTCTTGTTGTCTTGGTCATTAGAAGAAGAGTTTACAAATCTCAGCTAGTTCCTTTTAATACTACGAAACTCTACAGATAGGAATGACGGCAACAACCGATCCTTTGAACTTGGTCAATCTGCTATCAGGCAAATGTGAGCTAGTCTATGATGTGCGAAATTTCGAAAACGTAAATGAATACTCTGAAAAAGAAGCAATTATCATTACAGTTGTCACCCGGTCACCTCTCAAATGGTCAAACCATGAAGGGATCAAGGACAAAGTGACGCCAATCACGTAGAAAACTTTGATTTTAGGAGTGGAGCTTTCTTATCCCTCAGTAGACTTCATATTGAAAACTGGACATCTTTGATACGACCTTTTGACCCACTGCGCGTCGTGTGGGGCCGCATAATGAACTCTATTTGAGACACTACGGCTTGAGTATAATTGATTTTTCTTGCGTCATCAAATGCGTCTAGTTTATCTGTCTAACTATTTTGGAGCTATCTATCTAAAAAGAGCTCTAATTGATACAATAAAATACGATAAAATCTAGACAATGCGTGTTCTCCTTGAGGTCTAATGGGTATGTATTTCCTAACGTATTTCATAGTTTCTTAACAATATCTAAGATTTAGCTAATAACACTTCCTCGAGTTGAGTATGCTATTACTTTAATTTGGTTACTAATATAGGGGATCAGTCAGGGAGTTTTGTAAGCAGATGTGAAATAGACATCCTTGTCCTTAGTCCAGAGCTGAATAAAAACTTGAATGCTGAATAATTTTATCAGATGTGATGGCCACCGTTAAAATGATGAATGACATCATCTTCAGGGTCATCTAGTGAGTATGTATTCCAATCTGTAATGGTCCGAAATTGCAATTGCGGTAAAATTGCTTTTACGGTTTAACATTTGGGAAAAATATTACCTTAAATGAATAATTGTACTTATCATTCCCAAATAACAACTTGAGCTAAGGGAAATTACTTTTGAAAAGATCATTATTTTTATTTACTATTCGCAATAGTTGAAACTGTATCGAAAATTTACCCACAGCGTATTTAAATACAATGCAACGGTTAATAGAATATAGGTCAATTTTATGACTTATTTTGAGCACAGGCACCATTACGTGTGCTCCCGTAAATAGATGTGACAAATTCAACTTAAAGTAAGAAAGAGAGAAACCCTCTATCTAAAAGAAGAAGAAGAAGTAACAGTAATAGAAGTCATAGTTCCTGCCCGAACAACACAACAGCTGTTTGTACCTGTGTGTAAGAGCGTGATGTGCCCAATAAAAGAAGCAAGCATGCTAGGGAGAATGCGTAGTATGCCCCCCTTTACCCAAGCGTACCACAGATCGAAGAGAGCTTTAGCCAGTATGACGTTTCTGATAGGCGCTTCTGTCTAGAGGATGCACCGCACTAGTGTCACTACGCACGCGCCCGGGACTGGCAGGGGCCCACCGAAGCGTCTCCCTTGGGATACGCCTCCACACACACGCATCCACTCTCGTTCCTACGCTCTGCTTGTGCGTAGCCCAAAGATCGGTT
This sequence comes from Hymenolepis diminuta, assembly GCA_900708905.1. Taxonomy (NCBI): domain Eukaryota; kingdom Metazoa; phylum Platyhelminthes; class Cestoda; order Cyclophyllidea; family Hymenolepididae; genus Hymenolepis; species Hymenolepis diminuta. The sequence continues at coordinate 4,007,278 of CAADRB010000004.1, read as the reverse complement.
TGCTTTAATTTTTTCCGTCATTCCTTTCGATCGTGCATAAGTGAAAACACATCGGGGCGAGTGTCAGCAACTTATACACCTCTAAACCCACTATATTCACAAGAGAGATTTACCGTCATACGATTTTGGAGTAAGAAGATAAACACTATTATTTTTCACTTCCACAATCATCATTTCGACCGAATCCTCTTACCCAAAAGGAAATATTCAGACCCACATTCAATAAGATTGGATCCATCGAGTTCTAACTGTGGATGTTATAACTTTTTAGTCATCCGACAATGGCTACTGGTGTCGGTAAGTTCTCGTACTTATATACTGGGTCATGGCTATTTACAAATCTAATGCAGGATGACCCTACAATGTTAAATATTTAATTTTGCCATTTATTAACAAAGTATTCAACTCCTTTTATGTTCTTGTAGTCAAACAAGCACTATCACGGTATGATGATTTTAAATAAAGGGAGAAAGAAAGAGAAATTTGTCAAGTGAATCAAAATTCCCTCTTGTCATCTACGCTGCTCACATTGGGAGAACAAATGTTTACGCATTTTTTTATTTATGGGAATTAATTTGGAAAAGGCACCTACTTCCAAAAGAATTAAATTTACTTATATTCAAAATGTCATAAGACAGATTAGCATAGTTCTTAATAAGTAAAGAATGATGAATGATATCACAACACTGTTACAACGGTCTAATTTTCTGTGCCTTTTGTAATAAAATAGAGTATTTAAAGTTATTTGAGTTCATTACATTAAGGGAGGGATTGATTTCTATAATAAAAATCCTGGAGCGCTTTCTTCCGTTTCTGCAAACCTGTGCGCACGACTACCAACATTGAATTCCACGTTTTGCAGCAATTATTCAATTTCTTAAGATCTTCGTCATATAATCAATGGGCTATTAAACTCATCCATTTTATCCACTTCTTCATTTTATTTGCTGTGCATAAAGATCCTTCCTGATTTCCTTTTTAAAATATCTCATTAGTGAGAGCGCTGTGAATGATGTCAATTTTCATAAATCGAGCATTTTGGTTTCTATCCGTCGCATAATTTCTTAAGCTTAAATTCAAGAATTCCATCGATTAAATTCAGTGATAGTAAGGTTTTCAAATATGCAACAAACATTGCCCTTGAATATAATAACACAATCAATAGATTTTCCAAAACAGATTAATGGTTTCAGTGTTTTGTCAGGTTGGTTTAATATTTACCAATGCCGATCTGTGTTCAGGAATAGCGCCCAAATTTTTGGAGCAAACAAAGATTCGCAAGGTTGGCAAAGCAGTTGAATTTGAATGCGTACTCGAGGCTCAGCCAATTGGTGACATCAAGTGGTTAAAGGGTGGTGTCGTCATCAACCCTGGAGGCCGATACACTATCAATGTTGTCTCCAATGGCAGTAAACACGTGCTCACTCTAAATATTGCAGACGTCAACCCCAGTGACGGTGGAGATTATCAAGTTAAGTCAAAGAATCCCAATGGAGAAGCCTCAGCTAACATTAAACTTAATCTCGGACAATCAAAGTAAGTTTTGCACTCAGTTACATTGCCCATTCCATTTTGAAAGTGATTTGTTACTATATTGCAATTGAATTCGTTTTACCAGGCAGCCTAAAGCTCCCCAATTCCCCGAGAAGCCCGTTATCAGAAAGGATGCAGCGACAGGAGAGATTGTTCTTTACTGTAAACTGGAGGGAAGTCCCAAACCGGACCTAACTTACTTTCTCAATGATAAACCTATCTCCCCTCAACCGGGCAAGCTGACCTTTGTCTACAAAGAGTCCGGCCCTGATGTATATGACTGTGAAATTCGCATCGCCAGTCCAAGGCCAAATGACGGTGGAGCCTACAAAATCAAGGCTACTAACTTGGCCGGCGAGAGCAATGCGTCTATCAACCTTAATCTCTCAGGTGCGACTTCCTACTTTTTCCAAATCAATATTTTTAATAAATACTTAAAATAATAATTCATTTTTAAAGCCGTTAGAATTTTTAAAGTAAAAATGCTAGTCAAATATCGTTGACAAGATTTGTTCAGTAATTCAGGTAACAAATCATTAAGCTTGAATTTTGGAACGCGATTTACTATTTAATTAAATATTTCACGAACCGAATCCAAAATTCATACTATGTACGACTCTTGGATAACTTGACTTTGCTCTCAATATCTTTCCAACCTCATCCCTCTATATTTGCTGTACTTAATTTTAACCGGTTTCAATTGCTTTTGAAAATGAAAAATTATAAAATATATTTTACTTGCTAACACAATATGATAATATAATGAAAAATTTATAGAAGTCATAAGCCATCGTTGTGTAAATCGCCTGTAATTTATCAATCACTAAATTCAGATGTAGTCCTTGGTTAATTAGTGAGTTATTGAGAAAGTCGAGGATTGCAGGGTATCTTCTCTTTTAAAATATATGCACAGGTAAATACAGAATAAAAATGCAATCAACCCGCATTTAATATACTTAAACCAGTTCGTCTTGAATTCATAGAATCAGTTGAGTTCATTTTGTAATACATTTAGTTTTCTAGTAAGTCTAGCTTGAAGGAATCCATCTATTTTGGTGGCAGTTATTAGCTGAAAGTTATTTTGAACTCATTTTTTCATCTGACAGCCAAAGTATCGAAAGACGAGCCGCCAAGATTCCAACCCTCTTCAGTTGGTAAAGATGGCAAAACAGTTAGCATTGAAGCCAAATGCACCGGTATTCCAGCCCCTACATTCACATGGACGAAGGGAGCGTTGGAACTCAAACCGCGTATTGGAAAGTTTGAAATGAACAGCAGAGTTGATGGTCCCATTTTCATTCAACTTCTACGGATTATGGTACGTCTTCAATGGAAAAATTTTAATGAAGTTTAGATAATATGTTTCAAAGTGAGGATTTTGCCTAATTTTGTAGAACTTTACCGCTGCAGATGCTGATGTATATATTTGCAACGCTATGAACAGTGCCGGAGAAGCCAAAGCCGTCCATACACTGAAAGTGTAAGTTTTTAAATTATCTCTCTTATCTCTGTTAATTGGAAAAGTTATCTATTTTTTATGAGTTTCGGAATATGCGTGATCATTAAGTACATTTATCTGCATTTCGTGCATGAAGTCGGAGTGCTCCGTGGTTTAAAATTTTCCAAGGAAACAAATGTGATGCACAAGGGTCTTAGATATTAAATTAATATGACAGCAAATTACTATTAACTTAAATAAAGCATAGTCAAACCTGCTGGTGCCAAACAAAGTTATTGTCAATTAAAAGCTACAAATTGAAACAATTTGCCATTAAAAAATTATTGGGACTTCAATTCAATTGTTGCGTAATCACCGAATATGATTAAGTATGGATTGCCAGGCCAAATTCACCATCTCATAATTGTGAATAAACTATCTGATCAGGTCCTCAAACCTATTCTATCAGGAGTTGCAGATTGGATGACTACCAGGAAATTTCGAAATCCATTTTGATGAAATACTTCAATATGAAACCCTACTTCACTTCAGCGATGTTAATAAACTTATATCAATTAATTTATGGATGAAATGCATATGTCAGATAAATTACTACTGATATGCAGCGTTCACAAAATGAAGGTACAAAAATGCGGCACTGGTAAAGAGACTGATTTTGATATTACCCACATTTATTTATCAAAATGGCTAGATAAATTGATCAATGATCAAGTCTATGATTGCACTTGAATTCCATTCATGAACTTTTCAGAATGGAAGATAATTGAATTAAAAATAATACTATCTGATTCAAACCGTCAATTAAGAAACCTAACAATCGAAATGGAATTCCACAAAGACACTTAGGTTCCCCTTTAATATTATTTCACTTTATTTATAGGCCGAAGGTGTTGGCAGCACCTACAGTGACCTACATGTCGACGCAAGCGATAATTGAAATTCTGTTGGAAGGCGACCAAAAACCCGCAATCGTTTGGCAAAAGGATGACAAGATTATCACACTTGACAGTCGCTTTAAACAGGATATCAAAATCGAGGGAGGCAGAGTTATCATCACTCTCACGGTTGGCAATGTAAGTTTGAGTTTATTTTGAATCTAAATATTTATATTCACTTTTTGTTTCTTAAATATGCTAGAGAAGTTTTGAAAAATTTAAATTCCTTATATTTACCCGTTTTCAGTTGACAAAGGCTGATAATGGATCATATGAATGCGAAATAACCAACCCTTATGGCTCCACAAAAACAAAATTCTCAATTAAGTCAGGTTCGTTTCACCTTATGTTTTATAAATAAATTTCGCTTCATTTATTTTTTTCCATTTCTTTATAGGAGGAGATAAACAAGATGGCAAACAAGAAAACAATATGCCAAAGTTAACTTCTAAGCCATTCGATGCTTCGGAAGAAACTGGTAAGTTCCATTTACTCCCATGAAACTGTTCTCCCTTTTATGAAAGCAAATTCATGTGTGTTTTGATTTTTACTCTCGCTAAGGTGGTACCTACTCGATGAAGGTAACATATGCCGGATCTACAGCTCCGGATGTTAAAATTCTACGCCGAGGTCTGGATGTATCAACAGACTCTCGAGCCTTGATAAAAGTTGATCACACTGCAAAATCCATCTATTTCACCATTCGCAGTCTCAAAAAAGAAGATGCTGGATCTTATACGGTTCAGTTATCTTCACGTGGACAGGAATGCGATAGCACAACTTTCCACCTGAATATCCAGGAGAAGTAAGTGAGACCTTTCCAACTTTATTGGAGAGAGTTTTTGTTTGATATATTTTTTAAAGAGGATGTATTTTTTATGCAAAGATAAATGCAGAAGTAGAGAAAGCGCACGATTATCATATTCACATAGATATGCACAAGAAGTGAAATCGATTGGTGCACACCGGACACCAATTCACCAATCACATGGGGGAATTATTGTACGCGTGCCGTTCCCTCGTGCCGTGTTAAGGTCATTACCAAAACCCACACACTTTCATACAAATAGTCATCCAGAAAATAAGCAAGACGCTGGAAATTAACGAATTATTTCGCCCAAAATGAACTTTCAACGTTCTCCCAGTCCAGTTCCATCTTGGAGGTTTGGAAATAGCACAAATGTAGAAGTAGTTCCCTAGAGTGTGTATTTTTGCATGACTATAGACCGATTTGATTGATTAAAAGAGTGGGTCAGTTAATTCCTCACTCACTAATTTGTTTTGTAGACACCATCGCAGTCAAACCCACGATGACACATATTACCATCCACCACGCATCCATCCTCAACACTGTCCACTCAGCCATGTCCCTGCGGCTGGTTGAGACGCCTCGAATACCCGGCAATTTCTGACATTACACCGCCGATAGCAATAACAACGAGACTATCATACGCACAATCAGCACAGAACATTTTATTTTGCTGGATAAGGTTTCCTGAGATGGGATTTAGATAAGACCAAGGGCTAAGCTTCCGACAATTGTACAAGAACAAAAATAAACGACCACCAAAACTTATGTCTTTTTCTTCATGCATCATTATCCTGCACCTTCTCTCACCAACCAAGACCTTTAGAACGTTACGTATTGCTTTTGCTAACACGTTACCCACTAATCCTCTTGCTTAGCTGTAAAGGTCCACATGCATGTGGTAGTTTGCATGTTGGTGAGTAAAATTGAATTCAAAGGTGAAATGTTAATTCTAAGTTTGTTTATCGAAAACAGAATGGATAATACAGGAGCAAACGACGCGACCCCAGAGCTACTGACCACACCGAAAACTGGCAGTCGGCGGCCTTCGGATGTGAGTTTAAATCTATGCTCTTAGAGAAGGTGTACAGGGGACATTTCTGATAATAATTCTCCCTTTAAACAAAACAGACCCGAGGCACATCGCCTAAGCCGAGCCTTCTTGACCCGAAACTCTTGGAGCAACAATTGCAGGCAAGACGGGATTCTGCAAGTAGTAGACGAACTTCCCTCGCAGACGCCATTCCAGGGTTCCCCATGCTCAAACATCGAGAAGCTCCGAAAGTTGTACGTTAATTGACCTCAAATCAAATCTTCCAACAAAAAGAGTTAATAAGCGTAAATTTCGTTTTTTGTAGCTCCTTCGAATAAAATATATTAAAGACCCAGATTGTTCATTTACTGAACTTTGAACTTGTATTTTTAGTATTTCATAAATTATTTATTCATGTCAGTTTAATTCATAGTCTGTTGGCGATTTCCCCTTTAGGAGTTTTATTCTTGCATACCGCATAGTTTATGACAGAACATTTAATGTTAGTTTTAACTTAGGAGATAATAGAATTATTTAATTAATGCGACACTATGGTTTTAATTAAATAAAAATTTAATTTCAGATTGAATTATTATTACGCCCTCCCTAAAATTTTATTGCCAGCCATGTAGCAACATGATGATAATAAACCCAAAAGCATGAATGTCTTATAATTGAAATTCCAGGATCGATCACCTTCAGTGATTTCATCCGCGAATCTATACAAACAGGTCAACCAATTTATTCATGTAACTGTAACTATACTATGTTTAGCTGATTGTTTCAATCACTGGAACTATTAGCCTCTATCTCCTCAATAATACAGTATAGAGAGTGGTTGAATGTATGTTCTTTTCACTTTGCAGGAAAAAGAAAAGTTCCTTGAGGACTTGAAGGATGTTAAGGCGAAAGAAGGTCAGCCCAAAGCCGCGATGAAGTGTACTTTCGTTAAAGCAAATGCCCGTTTCCGGTGGTACAAGAACAAGCTTGAAATTTTCCAGGGTCCAAAATACAACTTTCTCCAGTAAGTCATATTTCTCTCCCTCCATTTTAATCCTACATTCCTGTCCCTTTCGATTTATTTTTCGTTTAATAGAGAAGGCAATGAATACGCCCTTGAGATCAAAAACATTGCCATGGAAGATGCAGCCAAGTATGCTTGCAAATGCAATGACATTACAACGGTCGCAACTCTATATGTCGAAGAGAGAAAGTACAATTATTACTTCAATCAGAAGCTACCCAAAACGGCCGAGGTGGTAAGAGGCAAAGACCTCACTCTTGAGTGCTCTGTCTCTGATCCTCGAGCTCCCGTTTCGTGGTATCACAAAGGCAATAAACTTGAGGTAGGTCCAACTTCTCAGTTAGAAGAAAAAACATGTCTTGAGTGATTAGTTAATGGGATGCTTTGATCGATAGATCAAGTGGGTTAAATGTGAATAGGTTAAGCCAACCAGCGTATGTTTTGCCTTCATTAGTGAATGGCCTCATTTTATTAGGCCGATCGTGCTTCTGCCTTCCTCCTACCCCCACCTACATTTACGGTCAAAAGTACGAATCCTCGTTTTGAAAGGACGAACTTGTGAACATATTTGCCAGAAAAAATGTACTTTTAATCTCAAATGATATTTGAAACCCTAATAATGCCAAAAATATTTTCCTCCTCATTTTCACGAAGATAAGTTTTTTCGTAAACTTTGGCTTGCAGTACGTTGCCGGAAAGATTGAACTGAAACGGCGGGAGAATCGATGTATCCTTAAAATCTGTCGAGCGAAACCGGAAGCGGAAGGCGAATATTGTTGCATGGTTGAAGGTGATGAGACTTTCGTAGACGTCGCTGTAGAAGATCCTGACTGGTTCTTCAACCGTGAATTAAAACAGCAAAATGCCCTTGAAACTGACGCAGTAGCAACTTTTGAGTGTGAAGTTTCGGAACGTGATGCCGAAGTCCAGTGGTTCAAGAATGATGAGGTAAGTTTATCTGCGTTGTATTGCAGAACCGTCATGGGGCTGCAAACTCAATTCTCAATTCACCTTTTAGCCGATAACTGCGGGCGATAAGTACGAGATTGTTTCAGAATCCCGACTCAAACGCATCCTCAGGATCAAAAATATTACAATGGACGATGACGCCACTTACACCTGTAAAGTGGCAAAGAAAACTACCTCAGCACAACTTGTTGTCAAACGTAAGTCGTCTCCAACAACAAGGAATTCTATCAGTAATTAATGCAATCTATCTGAACTTGTTCTATTTTTAATAGCGGATGTTGAATTCAAACAAAACCTCATTGACACAAATGGAATAGAGACAAAGAGCAAGGAGTTAGTGTGTAGGGCATACAATCCCAAGAAGTATCCTGTGAAGTGGTATAAGGATGGTGTGGAGATAACTTTCAATGATAGAATTTCGACCAAAGAAGCCGAGGGGTCGCTCTTCCTCATCATTAAAGCTTTAGAGATGGAGGATGAGGGTGTTTACTCCTGTCGCATCGGCGCCCATGAAACCAAGGGCAAGCTCGGGGTAGTTCACTTTCCTAATGAAAATAGGTTTTTTTCGTTGCTGTCCCTGTTGGACTACTTTAATGTATTTTGTAGGTTACCGAGTGTGAGAAACCACCAACGGTCGATCTCGCCAATTTCGATGACTACGTGAAATTGAAGAAAGGTGCCCAATTTGCTTCAGCTATACCGTTCAAAGGTATGTGCTAATGTCTCTTCCCATATTTTTCATAATAAATTTATTAAAATTTGCACTGTATTAGCAATTATGTAACTTTTCTGCCACTTGATAAGTATTTGACACATAAATACTAGTGTTAATGTTTCAAAGTTAGACTGGCTTTAAAAGTTGCGGAAATAGTAGTAAATGAAAGAGGAAAATCTGTTACTGTGATTAATTTAAAGCTAAACCCATTATTTAGAAATTTACTCTGGATACAGATTAGATAAAAGGATGTAGAGACCACAAAATGAGTTTCAGAAGTCGGCAGATGAGCATCTAATAATATTTAATTTCTCCTCCCAGTTCGATTTTTCTTTTCACAAAGGAAAAATTCGCGTACTCGTTTTCCAAATCATGATATGTTTGCTTTCTGACACAAATTTCTTAAATCAGTTTTAAATATTTGAAAATAAAAATCCTCTGCCTAAAGGTGCATATACCTATACAAATAGAGCAGCTTTTTGCCTTTGATACTGGTCGTTTAAATTCACCCACTCCTTACCCTCTTTGCAAATTATTTCAATATTTTCATTAAGAAATAAAGGAAACGATTGTGAAAATAAGGTGAATTTAATTGCTTACTTTCATTCTCATTAGTAGGTGTATGATCCACGCAAAAAATGGAAGTAAATCTAGAACGTTTTCAAAAAACACGAGATTGATTGCGTCTTGGCCACTGAACTCAAGGACAGTGAGTATACCTTGTTTCGGGATGGGAAACACATTTTCGCTAGTGTTTTTTCCGATCACTCATCATTGGTAAGTGTCCAGGCATCTAGCTATATAGGTCACATAAAACTAAGTAGCCCGATCTTCAGCCGATACTTATACAAAGAGATCTTTAAATTTTCACAATAATAAATTACCTTGGCATCGTAATATTTTCAGGGCCCGAGTCAACCGTTGCAATATTTAAATTAGTGGTTTAATAGGGGTATATTTTGCTAATATTATAACTACTGAGCACAATCACCTACCTCTATTAGGTTTCCCTGCACCAAATATGGTTATTTTACGCAATGGAGAACCTATTCCAGAGAAGGTGAATCTTAAGGCTGTCATTAGAAATGGAATGGTGAATGTAACCTTGGATGATGCGCAAAGAGCTGATGTCGGCGACTATACCATTAAATTATCCAACAGCATGGGCGACGTCGAAGTTCCTTTCAAGATCGATGTCTTCGGTAAGTCTGCAAACCTCATTCATGTGCTATTCATTTTCAAAAATTGAACAGATCATTCATAAACTTTTAATGACTTTAATAGATCGTCCTCAGCCACCAAAGGCCCCATTGGATGTATGTGACCTTTGCGCTACTAAATGTACCCTCGTTTGGGATCCCCCTGAAGATGATGGCGGTCGTCCAATCACGCACTACGAAGTAGAGGTTAAAGATGTAACTGCGGGCGAGGACTGGAAAGCTGTCAAGAATGTAAAAGAGTGCAAGTGTGATGTTCCTCTCAAGGAAGGTAATAAGTACAAATTCCGCGTCCGGGCCGTCAACGACCAGGGACCATCCGATTACATCGAAACAGATAAGGAGACACTGGCACGGGATATCTGTGATCCTCCAGATCCACCAGGAAACCTCCAAATTACAGACTATGATGAGAATCACGTTGATTTAAAGTGGATTAAGCCCAGAAAAGAGAATGGAGCTCCGGTAAAGAATTACATCATTGAGGGTAGAAAACATCCGGATGGATCTTGGATCACCATGAAGGAGACACCGGACACGAAGGCATCTGTGCCATGGAAGGAAGGAGAGACATATCAGTTCAGAGTTACTGCTGTCAACAAAGCTGGCAAATCTGAACCTTGCATTGCAACTGCACCAATTATTGCTAAGCCCCGTCTGTGTAAGTTGTTTACTTTGACCAACCTTAGCCAGAGAGATTAGTGCATTAATTCACCTTATATGTAACCCAGACCATTCTCTACATAGATCAAGCAAGAAAGAAAAATAAGGAATAAGTCTATTTATTAAACAACAATTTCTTTCGGATCACGTAACTGATGGCTGAATGCCTTAATGGGTCATTACAGTCTCAATGATTGTGGGAATTTCTGATCAGAAATTTCCCCCTATAGGAAAGTGGAGAAACAATTTCTCATTGTAAATTATGCTTTAGATGCTTAAGATGCGTATCTTCTGCAGTTTTAGTTTTGCAGTAAAAGTAGTAAATATCTGCAATTTGCAATTAGTCATAGGCTAATGATAAGTTGGCATCAATGCTACTTCATATGATATGGCAAATGACAAATTAACTTTGCTCATTTTTATCTGCCTCAAGTAAAACCTTGGATCGACAAATCGAACATTCAGATCGTCAAATTGAAGTGTGGACAGCCGTTCGAGTTGAATTTGCGATACAGAGCCGAGCCTGACCCCGAAGTCAAGTGGTTTGCGGGTGAAACGGTAAGAAATGACCCTATACATTTGGCCAAAATAAAGTTAAGCAGACAATTCGAAGCTTGATTTTTATAATTCCTAAGTTCGCCAAATTAATAGATTTGTCTTCTCATATGTAAAGCCCATTGAATCGAACGCCGAGTATCAGTTGATCTTTAATCATCGGGACACTGGTGTCAAGGTGAAAGATGCCCAGAGGAAGCACACCCAACTTTACAAATTAGTTGTTTCCAATGAGGTCGGTTCTGATGAAGCTACAATTGAAGTCGTGGTGCTCGGCAAACCCAGTCGACCTATCGGACCACTAGAAGTTTCTGATGTCACAAAAAATTCATGTGTTCTCAATTGGAAACCACCTGCAGATGATGGGGGTGAGCCCATTCAGTATTATCTGGTTGAGAAACAAGACACGTCAAAAGGACGATGGGAAAAAGTCGCAGAAGTCTCTCGTGGAACTACCTGTAACGTACCTAAATTGACTGAGGGTAGTAGATACATCTTCCGTACCATTGCAGTATCCAGTCAGGGTGAAAGTGAACCCCTGGAAACTGACACAGAAATAGTCGCCAAAAATCCCTATGACGAGCCTGAAGCTCCAGGTAAACCAGAGATTGTGGATCATGATAAGGATCGCATTGATATTAAATGGGAGCCACCTGAATTCGATGGAGGAGCTCCAATCACTGGCTATCATGTTGAGAGGAAGGAACCCAAGTCAAATCGATGGACCAAGATCACTATTAAGCCGGTTCCGGAGCCAGAGTACACTGACGGTACCGTGACACCTGGAAAGGATTATCAATACCGAGTCATTGCTGTAAACAAGGCTGGACCCAGCCCTCCTAGTGAACCTAGCGATTTAGTCACTGCCAAGCCTAGCCGAGGTGAGTTCAACCAAAATAATAAATGTAATAATTCAAATAATGGTGCTCTGGTTTTGCGCCCTATTTCCTTACGTTAAAGTGCACTTCCATGGTTCGTGTTGATGAGCGGAGTGTATGCGCAGATCTGGCCAATCGACTTGGGTGGGGGAGATAGGACAAAGGGGGTGGGGCAGCAGTGGATTGCGTACAAACCTTTAGTGTTTTTTGCCGGTGGAGGTAGTTTCGTAATCCTGTTTCTAGATGAAAGTGCGTCTAATATGATTGCGAGTGATGCTGCATAGTGTCTTAATATGCGGAAATACAAAACACATTTAACACGAAATTCTAGTGATCAAAATAGTTAATTAGATATTGTCTTTCATTTACATCTGTACAGTGACTTTTCCCAGTCACGCCTCTCCTAAGAGCATTAAAATATAGAATGTCTACCCTAACCCTCATAAATTATTCGCAATTAGTAGATTCCTTTTGATCGCAGATCCAGCTTGACCTATCTACAAATAGCCACCTATGTGATCCAGTATTTCAACTACGAACCCGTGGATTTAGGTCTCGTGTATTCGAGGATTTGATAGAGCTATTTTTTCATAGTTTTTGTTCGAACATTTTAATATAATTGTATTTATGAAAGAATGGTCCAATCTTTAGTCTTGGTTTTTTTTAAATAAATTGTTGTTTGAGACATGGTGAAAAGTTACCAAGTTGCATAGATCAGATTATGTCTACAAGTCAGCATTTTAATGATCAAATAGTAAGCAACTTTGCTTGGGTTTAACACAAGTCTAATTGTTGAGAGTTTTATTAAAATTAGAGTTTTAAATTAATCTAATTTGAGGGCAGGCTGATGCATTTCAGCCTGGTTTGGTCGGCCGAGGATTGGAAGTTTGTTTTTAACATGGGTATGTCAATTTTTCAGAGGCTCCAAAATTGGACAAGAACCGTCTCCGCGACTTGCTTGGACCTCGGAACGAGATTCGATTGCGTGTTGGTGACCCGCTGAGTATTCCAATTCCCATCACAGGCGCCCCCAAACCCACTGTGGCGTGGACCAAAGATGGTGGCTCTGTGCCCCAAACAGCCAAAATCACTGATACTGAAGAACTCGCAGGACTCGATATTCCCTCTACTGTTCGTGGTGATAGTGGCAAATACAAGATCCACCTAACCAACGATTACGGTGAAGACGAAGCAGAAATCAATGTCATTGTCATGGGTAGGTTTGCTTTTGTAAAATAGGACTCTTCTGCTCTATTGCAATACTGAGAAGTCTAGTTTCTGCCTGTGTGATCTATGTGCCCACTAGATATAGCCAAGATAGGGTTCACTCGAACCCGCAGAGAGAGATAAGATAGGAGTGGAGATACTACTCTACAGGGTATGTAAGGCATCTGAGGACGCACTTTAAGAAAAACAGGGAATAAAACTGTTAATGGTTGAAACTTAAAATTCCTCATAACAAAACAAACATACATAATATTTACTTAGATTTTATTCTATATATCTTACTTCGACTTCCATCGCCGATTTAATTCGAGTCTGAAAGCGATCACAAGTTTTGATTAGGTGGCCTTAACTGATGTCCTTCTTTATTGCTTCAATCAGAGAGGATATGGTGTTATGCGGATGCTTATTAACTTCCTTTTCAACCACGCCCCGCCCCACGCGTAATAATCCAAAGGATTAAGGTTTGATGAGTTAGGAGGCCATAAGTTTGGTGTGACAAGATGATGGAAATTCTTGGCCGTCCAATCCAGGACTTCGAGAGCTTTATGGGAAGGGACCAAATCTTGTTGGAAGATATAGAGTTTTCCTCCACTGACCACATTGTCTATCCAAGGTAGCTTGACAATAATGGTTTGAGGAGTCTCAACATAGGCATCTACATTGACTCTAAGGCCCTGAGAAAAAATTGGGGAATCATTATGTACCCCTCCCTCATTGCTAACAACACCGAAAACTGTCACTGTTGTTGGAAACTTCGTGTGCACATAACAGTTGAAACTTCAGTGAGGTCCTCCCACACACAGTCATGTACCATTTCTTGGATTGACTTTTTCATCATGGTGGAATTTTTTTCGTTTGAGAAAAATCAAAGACACTCCTGCTCTTATGGGTGCTTCACTTTGTTTAAGGGTCCTTTTGGACACATTGAACGATTATCTTGAACTGTTTTTGCCGATATAAACTGGCCTCGCCTGAGAACATATAAGTTGTATCCGAGGTCTTGATGAAAGACATTCCTTTTTGTTCCTTCAGACACTTGAAGATCTTTTGTAAGCTGTCGCATTGACTTCCCAGAATTATCGTTCATCATGTCAAACCCAGGTGTTCCGAGTGAGTCAGCAGAGCGTTGACAATGTTGCTTTCCCTTGTTCGTGGCCAATTTATCCCCATTATTTTCATTCAGCTCCTTTTTAACTTGGCAAACGAAGGATCCGTCGACTTTTAGAAACCTTGCAATTTCTAAATTGCTATATTTCTCATTTATAGACACTATTTCAGCATGTCTTCTCATTTCATTAGTTATGATAGTACCCGGCATGAGATCTTCTGCCAAAAAATACATTAATCTTACCGGGTTAGTTTAAATTACAAAAATATAAGTGTCCTCAGATACTTTACGCACCATGTATATATGAATACAAGTTGATTTCATTGTTGAGGTCTGGAGATGAAAACCTCACAGGATCAATAACCGTTTTGTCCCGAAAAACTGTCAGCTGTCAGGAGCGGCGTGCGTTTGCGCATTGATAAGGTCGATGGGTGATTTAGATGTGGTAACAGCTCATCCGGACAGAACAACATTTCTGGGCTCTTCAGCTCTGCCTGTCGACATCCCATCATTTACCGCTAAAATCGATTACTTTAAATTCTCACAACTGGCGTTTTTTGATATGAATTAATGTTTTGCTCTTTTGTCTATTTTTTTACCTTATCAGCTTCACTCATGTACCCTGGTCCACTAGGACATCTTATGGGTTAGTCGTTCGGTTACGATGACAATCGGTAGATCAAGAAAATAGGTCAAATGGTTACCTAACAGAAAAGTAATACCAAAGAATTTTCTGGTAAATATCGCATTATTTTCGCTCCTTTTTAGACAAACCTAAACCACCTCGCGACTTAGAAGTATTCGACGTTTTCGCTGAACACTGTATGCTGAAATGGAAGGCGCCCGAAGATGATGGCGGTACTCCAATAACAGGTATTCATAGCTTTTCTAACATAAATAATAATCATTTCCAAAATATTCGATTCACAACCTCTATGTTTTATCACAAGATTATATTGTTGAGAAGTGTAACGAGTCAACGGGTATTTGGGAACCAGTTACTGGAATCATCAAGGATAATCAAGTTCATATAAAGAATCTTCAGCCTAAGCAGCTCTACAACTTCCGTGTCAAGGCAGTAAATACGATCGGAGAATCCGCCCCGGCTCAGACCAAAAATGCAATCCTTGCCAAGAATCCCTACGACCCTCCGTCGGCGCCACAAGATTTTGAAATCACGACTTATAACAAACGGTCCGTCACCTTTGAGTGGAAGCCACCTAAGAGTGATGGTGGCAATCCTATTAAGGGTGCGTTTTAGCTATTGCATTCAAGATTAGAAAATGTAAAGAGCTCTGATAATATGTGTGCTCTTATAGGCTATCAATTAGAAAAGCGTCTTCTTCCAAGAGGCGACTGGAAGCAAGCCACAACTAATCTTATTCCAGGACTAAAAACAACCATCTCGAATGTTGACGAGGGCATGACCTATGAGTTTCGAGTATGTGCTGTCAATGACGGTGGTCCCGGAGCCTATGCTCAACTTGACAAGCCGCATATAGTGAAAGATATGATCTGTAAGCATTCTTGTTCACATTGGGAGAGAAAAGACGGGGATAAACGCATTCATTGGAATCTGTTTTATTTCAGTCCCGCCGGGAAGCCCGAACGAATTAACTGTGGATTCGGTGAACAAGAACGGTGCAAAGTTGAGCTGGAAACCTCCGAAATCCGACGGCGGTGCCCCCATTACAAGTTACGTGATTGAGAAGCAAGATGAGAATGGAGACTGGGTTCCAGTTGTGGAAACAAAGGAGCCTTCAGCCTTTGTGCCAATGAAAGAAGGTGAGACTGCTCCACTTCGAGTTCGGGCGGTTAATAAGGAGGGTCCTGGTGAGCCCACTCGTCCAACCGCTCCCCTTACTGCAGAGAATAAGCCCACTGCTCCGCATATTGCCACTCCTAATGACGGAGTTGTTAGCGGTCCTGGTACCGGAGTGGGCGGACTCCAGGATATCACCCTTAAGGTAGGTTCATGACCTTCACATATGCCTAATTAGTAAATGTCAGTATCATCTAATGTTGTGCTTCCTGATTCAGGCTGGTCAAGAGTTGCGTTTGCCAGTGGCCTGGTTCGGCTATCCGAAACCTACGGCTAATTGGTCAATAAATGACAAACCAGTCAAGGCTGGTGACAATAATGCTGAATTGACCGAAGAGGGTCCACCGAAACCATCCACTCCCTCAACCACAGCAGAACTCGAACAAGAACCTGGAGGTACGTTCGTCCTGCGGGTTCCTAAAGCTAAACGTGTCAACAGCGGTCATTATCAAATTAAGATAGTCAATGATCAAGGACAGGCTTCGTCTTCTTGTCAAGTCACTGTTATCGGTAAGTTTCTTTTCCTTTCCATGTAGCAAGTTTAAACAAGTGGAAGGCATTTGAAGTATATTTGTTATTTTATTAAAGATGTTCCTGGAAGACCAACTGGTCCACTGAACGCTATCGATGTGAAGGCAGATGAAATCACACTTCAATGGAAACCCCCGGAAGATGATGGAGGCGAACCTGTCACCAATTACATTCTCGAAAAACGTCTTAAAGGATCAGATAAGTATGCGTGCTTAAATTAATCTCCTGTTTATAATGATGATTAAAGTAACTGTGAAGTAACGCATTTTTATTTTAGTTGGCAGAAGGTGAGCGCTTTCCTGAAGTCCCCCACTGCAACTGTTCGCGGTCTGGACGTTGGAAAGGAGTACGAATTCCGCGTCATGGCGGAGAATATTATGGGCGTTAGTGAACCCCTTCAAACCACCACTGCAATCAAAGCCAAGCATCCCTTTGGTAAGTGCCTCTTTTACATATTTATCGGGTTAATAAGATTATCCCTTTTTGTATATGATCAACATCACCTTAAGGTGAACTTTAAGTTTATTTTAACCTTAGCATGACATTTTTAAACGTCAGTTCAAACGGCGTGATAAACAGTTGAGGACAAGTGGGCGTTGATTCCTAAAAATATTATTTTTAACATATCTTCAGCATAAGTAATACTTGCCTGTACTAGTTAATTTAGAGGTTACAAGCTAAGGAATGAAACTAGTTGAGATTCACATAGGAAAAAGCAATTGTTGTTATTATCAATAGAAATCTCCGTGAAGTACTTGTCCTAGAATATCCCAATTAGGCGTATTTAGCAAGAAATCAAATGCTCGTATCAAAGATAAGGAGTTCCACAAGTTTTAGCATTACATTTAGCGGAGAGAGAAATTCTAAGCTTTTGGTTTCAGTTTAAAGTGTAATTGAGTAAAAATTCTGTCGGCATGTCGATTTCCACAAATAATGGATAAATTTACTTACATTTCCCTAATCGTCGCCTTCTCAACCCACAGGGTTAAAGAAGTGACGAAGCACCAGTCCCGTCCTCATAGCCACCAATTTTAATATGACATGAATCATTTTGTAACTGTCTTTCCTCTCTATGAAGCCATGCGGTGATTGATGTCTTTATCTTCTTCTTGCTATGCAAACCCGTTATATTTTCAGCTATGCAACCTGGTGTTCTTATCTCAAATTTTTTAAATAAGTGTAGGAAAAATGTCCCATCAAAAGGATTTTTATTTAGTGAAGATCGTTTTTATATCTTCCTTCAGATACAGCATAAAGACTGAAAAAGAGATGTTCAATACATTAAATTAGTTGAACAAGTGGATACGTAGCTTTAAAGCATCAAAATTTTAGAAGAGGAACGAAAATTCAGGATTGGCATTTTTCTGTTTTCACTCATAAATTCAGATTAAGGAATATGTGATTCTAAAATGTTTGGATTGAGTAGTGCGCTTTTAAAAAAGCACAAAAAATTCATGTATTATTGAACGACTTTGCATTCCACTTTCAGTCAGAAATATGACAGTTAGTAATGTTAAGAAGATTTGAAAATATGAGAATCTTTAAATATTTAGATCCTCCATCCGGTATGGAGAAACCGAACATTGACGAAACAACAGAAACCTCAGTTACTCTCTCCTGGGAGCCTCCACGAAAGGGTCCAGTTACTGGTTACATCGTGGAAAAACGTCCAAAGGGAGAAAGAAACTGGTCAAAGTATGGCATTGCTCTTCGCAATTTTTCTGCAATATTTGTGGAATGGTGCATTTAAAATGCCTACTCTATTTCAGAGCCAATACCGGACCCATCACTGGTACTTCTTACACAGTCAAGAATCTCCCTACTGGAAAGGAATTCCAATTCCGTATTATTCCAGTCAACTTGGCTGGCGAAGGCGAACCAAGTGAACCTACTGAGAACGCGAAAGTCCAGAATCCGCCAAGTATGGATTGTTACTTTTCATCATGTGCTTTTTGTCCCGTATTAATTTCCTTTTTTAATTCCACATAACAGCTGCACCAAAGATCAGCAAGAATATCATGAACAATATAAATGCAGTGGTTGATAAACCCTTCAAAATGCACATTCCATACTCCGGAACGTTCCCTGATAATATTGAAGTCATGAAGGTGAGCTAATCTTCCATGCCACCTCAATTCTGAATGGAAATAATACAACTACTTTGTGTACATTATATTTAGGATGGAAAGCAAATTCCAATTCCCAGTGGCCGTTTCATGGTCGAGGTCACTCCAGACGAAGTGATAATCACAGATACCAAAGCTGAGAAGGATGATGCTGGCCGGTATAATGTTGCCTTGACTAATGAACAAGGTAAAGATGAAGTGGACATCCAAGTAAATGTCAGAGGTCCACCTTCAGCTCCTACTGGTCCTCTGGAAATTACCGAGGTTCGGGCAGAGAGTTGTACACTTTCCTGGAAGCCTCCTACCGTGAGTTATCAACCTTTTTAGTAACTATTATAAATCGGGAGAGAGGAAGTTTGATTGAATGATGGTGGATTTCTAGGACAATGGTGGTTCGCCAATTACCAACTATGTAGTTGAGAAACGGGAAGGCAACAGTCCAGAATGGACCACTGTCAGCGCTTTTGTTCGTCTGCCTACATGTGACGTCAGCGATCTTACTCCGGGCAAGCAGTACCGATTCCGAGTTAGGGCAGCAAATGAATTCGGACCTGGTGAGCCTCTCGAGGCGGACAAAGCCATTATCGCTGAAAATCCCATCGGTACGTTTCACAACATTTAGTCAAGAGAGTTTCTGTCCATTTTCTGTTAAATAAAGGTTTTTTATCCAATCTGTTCAGTTTCTCCGGGTCCACCTGGTGATCTCGATATTGCAGATGTTGATGCAGACAGCGTGACACTCTCTTGGACAAAACCTCGCAAAACTGGCAATGGGAAGATTAGCGGCTATGTTGTGGAGTACAAACCAGTATCTGGTAGCGATTGGATCAAGGCCACCACTGTTAGTGGCAAAGATACCAACGCAACTGGTAAACTATTTTGTGATTTTTTAAGATCGCATAGAGATTTCGCTTCCAAGACCCTTCTGATGTTATTTATATTTCTGTTTTACAGTGGGAGGACTAAAGAAGGGAGAGAAATACTTCTTCAGAGTTGCGGCAAAGAACGAGGCTGGTCGTGGTGAACCTGCAGAGACTTCTAGACCCGTGCTCTGCAAACCAAAATATGGTAAGTCTTCACTGAAGCGAAGCCATGTCAAATTAGGAAGGGATTGCCGTTGATCAATTGAGAGCGTATATGAGACCAACATGGGGGAAAACCGTTCATTTACGAGTATAATTAAGTTGAGGTACATACATGGGAATGTACATGGAAGAAGTCGAGTAAATGCGAAGCAGGTAATGGGTGTCTCACATGCAACTTTGTTATAAATAATTTCTGACCTAATCAAATTTCATGTTTTTACAACACTCAGTGGCTCTATTTTAAAAATCCATAACGAATCAGATCCCAGAAAGAAGAGGGAGAATATATGTAACTCAGACCACGATTTGTACTAAGAAAACAAATATTTCTGTATGAAATTGGATCCTCGCTAGCTGATAAGACCATAATTGCAACAATAAATGTTTCCGTCTAGGAGCGAGCATAGAAATCTACTAATTGGTACTCTAGTGCAGGAGGGCTAAAATTCGTGAGTTTCGCTAAAATGAATCCTAACGCTTTTTTTCTTAAGATGCACCTGATGCACCTGGAGTTCCTACTGTGAAAGATGTTGACAAAGATTATGTTGAGTTGGAATGGACCCCACCTCTCAAAGATGGAGGTGCCCGCATTACTGGTTACGTAGTTGAAAAGAAGCAGGCTGGATCAAGTGAGTGGGAGCCTGCTACTGCCGATGGAAAACCAATTTCTGGCACGTCAGCAAGGCTTGAAGGACTCACTGAGAACGCCGATTACGAGTTCCGTGTTCGAGCTGTCAATGCTGCAGGACCTGGTGAACCCAGCATTTCAACTGAAATCGTTAAAGTAGCCAGGAAGAAGAGTAAGTGTTTCCTTTTCAAAGGATTGATTTGCTTACTTTAATTCAGTATTTATGAGTATTTTGTTCTAACAGTTAAACCAGAATCTCCCGAAGATGTTACTCCTACAGATGTTTTAGCAAATTCTTGTGTGCTGAAGTGGAAACCACCGAAGAATGACGGTGGAAGTCCAATCACCAGTAAGTTTGAAATGATTTCTTCTCGATTTCCTCTTTACTTCTCCTGTTTAGCCTGATTGTTATTCATCTTTTTTTCAGATTACGTTGTGGAGAAGTGCGATGAAGCATTAGGTACATGGACCCCAGTTCGAGCACAGATTCGTGATAATTCTATCAAAGTTGAAGACTTAACAGAAGGAAAGAGGTATCTTTTCCGTGTTGCTGCCGTCAATATAATTGGACAATCTGAACCAGCCGAAACGTTAACATCTATTGTCGCTAAGAATCCATTTGGTAAGCTGTTGTGACTATTTAGAGATGAGTATTAGCAATTAACTGCAAGTAATTGATTTCTCTTGAAATTTAGACGCACCTGACGCTCCAAACTCTGTGAAAGTGGTCGACTATGATCGCAGCTCAGCCGCGATCGCTTGGAAGCCTCCAGAAAGCGATGGCGGTAATCCCATTAAAGGTATGGCTGATATTACCTCACAAATTCTAGTTTCATCTTTTATTTTTAATTAAATTCATTGAGCTTGCTCCTAGGTTATCTCGTGGAGAAACGCGTTGGTAAGGGTGAGTGGGTGAAAGCGTTGCCAGATCTGGTCTCAGGAACCGAGGCTACAATTCCCAATCTGCCATTTGGAAAGGAAGTCGAATTTAGAGTTGCTGCTGTCAACGATGGTGGACCTGGTGATTTTTCTCGTGCCACTCAACCTCAAATGATCAAAGATAAGACAAGTACGCTCTCCCTTTGTTTTAATACTCTTCTGCAATCAGATATTTTATTAAAATGATTCCTTTTTTAAAAAAGCTCCCGCCGGAGCTCCCGAGGGTCTAAGTGTGGACAAAGTGAACAAGAATGGAGTCAAATTATCTTGGAAGAAACCACGACATGATGGTGGTACACCGGTTACCGGATACGTCGTTGAAAAGCTTGACGAAAATGGTGAGTGGACACCAGTAAAGAGTACAACTGAACCTGAGGCCTTTATTCCCATGAAGGAGGGTGAGAAGGCACAATATCGTGTCCGAGCGGTGAATGAGGAGGGTGAGGGTGAGCCCAGCCGTCCAACGCCACTTGTTGTTGCAGAGAATCAGCCTGCACCTCCTCGTATTATAACTCCTGCTGACGGAGTACAGGGTGGTCCGGGATCTGGTGTGGGTGGTCTTCAGGACGTTACCATCAAGGCCGGTCAAGAACTAAAACTTAAAATTGCCTGGTTTGGCCATCCGCCTCCAACCGCCACTTGGATTCAAAATGGTAAACCAGTGTCATCTGGTGGAGACAGAAAAATCGCTATGACAGTAGAACCGCAACCACATTCAATTTCTCCAACAGCATCTCCACTAGAAGAGGAGCCCGGAGGAACTTCAGTACTTCGAGTACCAAAAGCATCGCGTTCTGATTCCGGTGAATGGCAAGTGGTACTGAAGAATGATCTGGGGCAGACCACCTCTTCTTGCAAAGTGGTTGTCATTGGTAAGTGTCATTAAAATAGTCAATTAGAATTATTTCTAATCCTCCGTAATTGTTTCAAAAAGATGTTCCCTCCGCACCAACTGGACCTCTTGAGGCGACGGACGTGAAGGCTGATGAGATCACCTTGACCTGGAAACCTCCAGAAGACAATGGAGGAGAACCAATCACCAATTATATCCTTGAGAAACGACCTAAAGGCGCTGGAGAGTAAGTATCTGTTTATTTACTCGCTTCTAATTTTTTATACACTTTGTAATTGTGTGATCATTTATAGATGGCAGAAGGTTAGCGCATTTATTAAGACGCCTACAGCTTCTGTTCGTGGTCTGGAAGAAGGCAAGGAATACGAGTTTCGCGTTATAGCCGAGAATGCTATGGGTCTTTCCGAGCCACTTACCACTGATAAAGCAATTAAAGCCAAACACCCATTCGGTGAGTTCAATCGGTTCTTCTTTCTGTTCTGCTTCATTTTATCTGCTAATCTTACCTGCTTCAAAAAATATATAGATCCACCATCTGGAATGTCAGTTCCAAGTGTTGACGGTACAACAGAAAATTCAGTAACTCTCTCATGGGAGCCTCCACTAAAAGGTCCAGTTACTGGATACATTGTGGAGAAGCGACCAAAAGGGGAGAGGAATTGGGCAAGGTATGTTAAACGCGGAGAGATATTTTCTAAATTCCAACTTACAGTCAAATTACGTTGTCAATCCTTTCAGAGCACATCCTGGAACTATTACTAGTCTCAATACCACTCTTCGCAATTTGCCAACAGAGAAGGAATTCCAGTTTCGAGTTGTTCCCATTAATGCTGCGGGACCTGGTGAACCTAGTGAACCGACTGAAAATGTCAAAATCCGTGAACCACCATGTAAGTTAATAAGAGAATGTGACACAGTAAAAATCCAATATATTATCATTTATTTCATTTCTGAATAGCGGCACCGAAAATTGGTGACCTTAAAAATGATATCAATGCAAAACTGGGTGAGCCCTTCAAAATGCACATTCCATACACTGGAACTCCTCCAGATAAAGTTACTCTTGTGAAGGACGGAAAACCCATTCCTCTTCCAAGTGGACGCTTTGTGCTGGAGGTTACTCCTGATGAGGTTATTATCACTGATTTGAAGGCTGAAAAGGAGGACTCTGGAAAATACGACGTTGTGCTTGAGAACGAAAAGGGCAAAGATCAGGTTGCCCTTAACGTCAACGTCAAGAGCCCTCCAGAAGCTCCAAGTGGACCTTTGGAAGTCTCCAATGTCACTGCAGATGGTTGCACGCTGAAGTGGAAACCTCCTAAGGTAAATTCCACTTTAATTTTTGAACGAATGGACACCGTTCTTTGTGCCTCTCTCGTATAATCAACATCATTTTAGGATAATGGCGGATCTCCAGTCACAAACTACGTTGTAGAGAAACAAGATGCTACAACTGGTGAATGGACACCTGTGAGTAGCTATGTTCGCGGAACTGAGTTCGACGTTCCAAGTTTAGATGAAGGCAAACGCTACAATTTCCGCGTTAAAGCTGTCAATGAAAATGGACAGAGTGAACCTCTTGAATCAGAAACACCAATCACCGCTGAGAATCCTGTTGGTGAGTTTTGGTGCTATTGTAAATAAAAGTAAAATATTTCATGGAATGCTCCTCTTTTTAAGCTAAAGTTAAGATATGCATATTTTTTACATAGTATGTGAAACTGTGCTAAGTCGGCCATCCAAGCCAGATCAAATTTAACTAATCAAATATATAAGTAAAATAGCTGATCAGTAAACTATGTGAACTAGTAGTGGCGTGTTTCGTTAGGAGTTATATGTTGGTTAACATGTGCAAGATATCGGATTCAACCTGCTCACTTTACATTTGCTTTTTTATATTCAGTGCCGCCTGGTGCCCCAAGTGGTCTTGAGGTGGCTGATGTTGACAGTGATAATGTCACTCTCTCTTGGATGAAACCGCGAAAGGATGGAGGCTCCAAGATAACTGGCTATGTGGTGGAGTATATGCCTGTCAATGGTGATGAGTGGATAAAGACTCCTAGCGCAAAGGACACCAGTGCGACTATCACGGGCTTGAAGAAAGGAGAGAAATATCTCTTCCGTGTTAGTGCTAAAAATTCAGCAGGAACTGGAGAACCAAGTCAAGCCACTCGACCCGTACTCTGCAAGCCGAAATATGGTCGGCTCTCAAGCTCTCTTATTTTGTTAGCCATATGTGAATAAGTCAATGAATTGGGCTTTCATTTGTACTTGTTGTAGATGCACCTGATGCACCAGGTTCAGTGCACGTGGATGATGTGGACAAAGACCAAGTCACACTCTCTTGGTCGTCACCCCTACGTGATGGTGGGTCAAAGATCACTGGCTTCATTGTGGAGAAGAAGAAACTGGGAGATAATGACTGGAGCAAGGCTGTCAGTCTGCCTGCCAACACAGACTCAGCAACGATTGATAATCTTGAGCCAAATAGCGAATATGAGTTCCGTGTTCGTGCGGTAAATGCTGCCGGACCTGGTGATGCATCCACGCCAACGGATCTTGTCAAAGTACAGCCCAAAAAGAGTATGTAATAATAATAATATTGGTGATTATATGGTAGATGGTGGTATTTGATAAATATTAAGTAGTTTAATACCACTTCACTATCACATAGCGATTAATGGAAGGAGGTTGCATGAGCTCTCAATTTAAAATGTACTATTGTCTTTATTTCCATTCAGCAAAACCAAAAGGTCCAGAAGACGTTACCGTCGAGGATATTCGGGCAAACTCCTGCAGGATCGAATGGACTCCACCGAAGAATGATGGTGGCTCTCCAGTAACTGGATATGCAGTTGAAATGTGTGATGAATCTACGGGCATCTGGACCCCAGTCACTGGAAAGATCAAGGACAATTCTGTGGAAGTTCCTAATCTCACGGAAGGCCACCGATACAATTTCCGCGTGTCGGCAGTCAATGATTTAGGCCGTTCAGAACCAACTGAGACTCTTCTATCGATCGTTGCTAAGAATCCATTCGGTATGAGGCTTTTTATCTATGTTGTTTCCTTTAAAACGTAAATTGTACGTATACGTAATCAATCTATGTAAATTACAGACAGCCCTGATGCTCCTCAATCTGTAAAGATCGCTGACTACAGTAAGGATTTTGTTGAATTGACATGGAAGCCACCGGAAAGTGATGGAGGAAATGCAATCAAGGGATATATCGTTGAGAAACGAACTCCTAAGGGTGAGTGGATCAGAGCGGTTCCTGGAATTCTGCCTGGAACGAGTGCTACCATAACTGGACTTGAACCCGGACGTGAGTATGAATTTCGTGTTGCCGCAGTCAACGAAGGTGGTCCAGGAGACTTCTCGAGAGCAACAATGCCACATCTTATGAAAGATAAGATCGGTGAGCACCTAATCCTTACCTATTAAAGTTGGTAAATGATTTATGGTTTTATTATATTT
Source organism: Hymenolepis diminuta (assembly GCA_900708905.1). Lineage (NCBI taxonomy): Eukaryota > Metazoa > Platyhelminthes > Cestoda > Cyclophyllidea > Hymenolepididae > Hymenolepis > Hymenolepis diminuta. The sequence goes on along the minus strand of CAADRB010000004.1, from coordinate 3,981,692 downwards.
GTCAATTGTATAGTACCTGCTGGAGCACCAGACGGCCTAAATGTCGACAAGGTGAACAAGAATGGCGTCAGACTATCCTGGAAGAAGCCACGACATGACGGAGGTGCACCAATCACCGGCTACGTCGTTGAAAAGCTTGACGAAAATGGTGAGTGGACACCAGTAAAGAGTACAACTGAACCTGAGGCCTTTATTCCCATGAAGGAGGGTGAGAAGGCACAATATCGTGTCCGAGCGGTGAATGAGGAGGGTGAGGGTGAGCCCAGCCGTCCAACTCCTCCTGTCACTGCTGAGGATCAACCCATGGCACCACGTATTGCTACTCCTACTGATGGTCTTATCGACAGCCCCGGCTCTGGAATCGGTGGTTTGAAAGATATCAAAGTTAGAGTGAGTATCCTCTGTATAATTTCTATCGTCAATTTTACCAGGATAAAATATATTGAATTGTTAATACGTCTTAGGCTGGTCAAGAAATACGATTACCTGTTACCTGGTTTGGCAGCCCGACTCCAGTCGCTCGGTGGACACATAATGACAAACCGATTTCACCTGACGGCTCGAGAGTCAAAGCCACAACTGAGGAGGCTCCTCATTCTGCCAAACCACTTCTTGGTGGATACCTTGAAGAAGACTCGGCTGGAACCTCCGTTCTTGTGATTCAAAAGGCAAAGCGTGAAGATGCTGGCTCCTATGGTGTTACACTTGAGAATCCACTGGGTCAAACGCGCAGTTCCTGCAATGTTATTGTTCTAGGTAATGCTTTATACTTACCTTAAACTGCAAATTAAATGGTTCTAACGAATGCGCAATCCTCCTCCGTACACTTAGATGCTCCTGCTGCACCAGGTGGTCCGTTAGAAGCTACTGATATCAAGGCAGACGAGATTACTCTCAAATGGAAACCACCTGCTGATGATGGAGGTGAACCTGTGAAGAACTATATTCTAGAAAAAAGAATCGCCGGAACGGACAAGTACGCAATTTTTATGAACATATTTTTTATCTCAATGAGTTTATTTAATGTTTTATTAGCGAAATACTAAATTTATGTTCATTTTAGTTGGCAGAAGGTGAGCGCCTTCTTGCCCTCGTCAGAAGCCACAGTTCGCAATCTGGATGAAGGAAAGCCTTACGAATTCCGGGTCATGGCTGAGAATGCCTTTGGAGTCAGTGAACCATTAATGACAACCGGCGCCATCAAACCGAAACATCCCTTCAGTAAGTCAAAGATCCAACTTCCCTTGATTCGTTTATTTATTTTGTATTAATAAAAGGATTGATTGGGCTATGTTTTGAATATATGGAATGTTTTAATTCATTTTATATTCCAAAATAAATGGCTAAATTTCTGACCACTGAAAAATAATTTTTAGATGTCTTCATTTCGGATATATTTCCTTCAAATTATTCTAAACTATTTCAGTATATTACCATATGACCTCGAATTTGGTAGCAGAAAAGTACTCCTTGGAGTTTTAGAGAAATTAATATGCCCTTTCTGATGAATATAATATTTTTTATCAGATCCACCATCCGGAATATCTGAACCAGTTGTGGAAGGTACAACAGACGACAGTGTTACTCTCTCATGGGAACCACCGACTCGTGGTCCAGTGTCTGGTTACATTGTTGAGAAGAAACCAAAAGGTGCAAGAGAATGGACCAAGTAAGCTTACTTTTCTCTACAGTTTTATTCAAAATGTATTGAACTAAACATATCGTACTGCGATTTGTGAAGGGCCAATATTGGTAATGTCACAGGAAATACCTACACCGTGAAGGGTCTTCCCACAGGCAAGGAGTTTGAATTCCGAGTTGTGCCTTTTAATGCCGCTGGTAATGGAGAACCAAGTGATTCAACTGGTCTGGTCAAGGTGCAGAAACCCGTTGAAGCACCCAAAATCTCTAACGAAATGCCAACAGAGGTTAACACTGTTATGGGTCAGCCTCTCAAAATTCGAGTACCATTCACCGGCTCACCACCTACCACTGTTGAACTCATTAAGGTTTGTTTCAAACTACTAGGACCGCAATATGTTTCTTTGTGGCACTTAACAAAGGTGATGATTTCTTAATCTAGGATGGTCGACCAACATCAATTCCGAATGACCACCTTAATGTGGAGATTACTCCAGATGAGGTAGTAATAACCACTCCAGCTTCAGTGAAAGATGACAATGGCGTCTATGATATCAAATTAGTCAATGAGAAGGGTTCAGATCACAGACCAATCAAAATCAACGTTCTTCGTCCACCAGATGCCCCCACTGGTCCTTTAGATGTTACCGGAGTCACCGCCAATTCGTGCAAGCTTTCATGGAACCCACCCGCCGTAAGTACCTCATTTTTTCTTTTTTTTCAAATGCGATGTAGCTTCACGGCTTTTTCTATGAGATCATCCTTAATTGACTTATCTAACTCATTTCCTTTCCAGAACTGGCATTTAGTGGTAAGCACGTATTACCTAATTCTAACCCCTAGAAATATCTTAGGCATAGAAAGTGTTATACTTTTGCATGCTCTACCCCATTTGTTATTTCAAGCATGGAGATAATCTCTTATCGCTTCCTTCTAGGATACCCATGGATCTCCGGTTTCAAATTACATTGTCGAGAAGATGGATGTTGCTACAGGTGAATGGACCCCAGTGAGCAAGTTCGTACGCCAACCCGAGTACGAAGTGACCTCTCTGGATGAGGGCAAGACATACAAGTTCCGTGTTTCCGCAGTGAATGACTACGGCAATAGTGAACCTCTTGAAGGAGAACGCACAATTACTGCTGCCGATGAGGCTGGTAAATGGTCCCGTCTTGTGACTGTCACTATACTTTAATCTAATAGCGATGATAATACCCTGTCTGTATTTATTTTAGTTGTTCCTGATGCTCCACAGAATGTTGATGTCACTGATGTCACTGAAGATAGTGTATCTTTGGGATGGACAAAACCCCGTGGAACGGGTAACAAGAAGCCAACTGGTTACGTCATTGAGTACAAAACACCAGACAGTGATTGGACTAGAGCACCTCTTGGACAGATCAAAGGCACCTCTGCTACAGGTAAGTTCACTTTATTAATGCGTTTCATATCTTATATTTAACTTCTTTAAATTTATCCCTCGAATTTTTCAGTGGGGGGTCTTGAGAAAGGCAAAAAATACACCTTCCGTGTTTCTTCTAAAAATGATGCTGGCGTTGGTGAACCCAGCAGACCGACTCAAGCAGTTGAATGCAAACCGAAGTACAGTAAGTGACTAAACTTCTATTTCCATATAATGTTACAGTACCGTTTTCCTTCAACACATGACTTACAAATATTTCAGCGACTCCTGGAAGTACGAGCATGCCACATGTAGATAGTGTTGGACGCGACTTTGTGAACCTCTCCTGGACGCCGCCGAAACGCGACGGTGGTTCCCGAATTACCGGTTACATGGTGGAGAAACGTCCTCGTGGAGGCTATGATTGGGAGCCAGCAACTACGTCACCAGTTGTTGGGACTTCTGCTAACATCAGTGGACTACCTACTGGGGAAGAGTTTGAATTCCGTGTGGTCCCAATCAACGCTGCTGGCAAGGGGGAACCTAGTCCAGCTACTCCAATGACCAAGATCGAAGATAAGCGCGGTTAGTGTGATGATAGTTTAATTATTCTTACTAATTATAAGATATTTCAAAAGAACTACTATCTATCTTGATTGCTAAACTCCATAGACCACAAGACACAATTCTTTTTTTTATGTTATCAGCTGGAGCAGCCGCTGACTTCATTACAAAGTTGACTCCAACCTCAAGTGGAGTCGGTGGGGAGGCAGAGTTCATGGTACAAGTGGACGGTAACCCTACACCACGTGTGCGGTGGCTTCGCAACGGCATCGAACTCACTCCTTCCAACAGGGTTCGCATTAGTGGACCTGACGAAGATGGAATTGCACGTCTTAAACTCTCCGATTTGGGTGAACATGACGGAGGTGACATCACCTGTGAGCTAATAACACCTTCTAACCGAGTCTCATGCTCTGCACCACTAGATGTGTTTGGTCCACCCAAGGTTCTTGGTGATGTTCCTGAGCGCACAGCTGCAGAGGGAGATCTCGTCAAGTTCAAGGTTCCCTATTCTGCCAAAGGCAACACTTCTCTCAAGTTGCGAAAAGATGGTCACGATGTGCCAGAGTCTCGCGAGATCAAGCTCATGGATCTTGATGGCGTAGCCTCTGTTCAATTCAAAGGTAAGATCAGTGCAACTTTAGAGTTTTTATGCCAATGTGCACATGGTAACTTTGCCCATTTTGTCATTTCAGATGTTGAACCAGATATGGCAGGCAAATACTTCTTGGACATCACAAATGAGAGCGGAACTGCTTCAGTACCGATAGTCTTGAAAGTTATTGGTGAGTATATTACAAGTCATTTAAAATCCACTCGAAAAAAAGACAGAATAAATCATTATAATTTTATGGTGAAAAGGTGAACCGGATGCCTGCCAGGGACCGCTTCAAGCCACTGATACTACACCATTTAGTACTAGGCTATCATGGAAACCTCCACGTCATGATGGCGGCTCAAAGGTAACACACTATGTTGTGGAACGACAGGAGGTAGGAAAGGATAACTGGATTACAGTCCAGTCAGCGTGCACCAAGCCCTCATCCGAAATTCAGGGTCTTACGGATGGAGCCAGCTATAACTTCCGTGTTGCTCCAGTCAACGATGTTGGACAAGGACCTTGGCTCACTACCACAACTCCTATCATCGCCAAGTATCCATTTGGTTAGTCTTCCTTCCTTTTTTATTAACTCTATGGTATTTCTGAACGTTTTGATGATTTTGAATTGCCTACCTTGCCCATAGACAAGCCGTCAGCTCCAGGTCCAATCTCAGTTTCCGATGTGGGTTCTAGTTTCGTTAACCTTACCTGGTCTCGTCCAGCCAACGACGGAGGTGGTAGGCTTCTGGGCTATTTCATCGAGAAACGCGAGGTTGGAGCACCAAATTGGACTCGTGTGAATGTGAATCCTATTCAGACCCTCTCCTACAATCTTCCTAATCTCATCGAGGATAAGTCCTATGAGTTCCGGGTCTTTGCAGTCAATGACGCCGGTGAAAGTCCACCGTCTACTATTGATGGACCTGTTCTTGTTAAGGATCCAATGAGTAAGTCAATGCACCAGTTTTGAGGTATCGTAATCTCAAGGTTTGCATAATTATTAATCGTTTTTTTTCATTCAGGTTGTTCTGTTCCACAGCTGTTGCGTTCTCTCAAACCAGTTACAGTGAATGAAGGCAGAGACGCAGCATTCGAAATTGAAGTAGACTGCTCTTCTCCATATGAGGTCACGTGGTTCAAGGGTGATCGGGAATTAGTTCCGTCACAGAGAATTGACATGACAAGAGAAGGTCGTCTCTGCACTCTCACAATTGTCGATGCCAATGGCGAGGATACTGATGATTACAGCGTCAGGGTGTCTAATCGCGGTGGAACCAAATATAGCCGTGCCCCTCTGGCAGTGAACAGTAAGCGAGTCAGCCTAAATTTTTACTTCTTTTTCTGAACTGTGGGTGCATAATCGCAAAATCTTTACTTCAGTTAAACCGAGGATCAATCTTCCCACCCGTTGGCATGAACCTACAGATTGGGAGAAGGGTGACACTATCCAGATTAAGGCACCATTCGTTGGCTATCCCACACCACGTGCCATCTGGAAGCTGAACGGAAAGGAACTGAGAGAAGGCAAAAACGTGCAGATGGAAATGAAGCGTCGTCATGCCATCCTTACACTCTCTAATGTAGATGAAAACGTCACCGGCAAAGTGGAACTCACTTTGGAGAACAATATGGGCTCAGACACAGCAACTATTGATCTCCGTGTTCATGATAGACCTCCTCCACCATACGATGTCGCTGTGGAAGGAACTTCAGACGGACGGGCTCTTCTGTCTTGGAAGATGCCTCCAAATTCAGGATATGTATCAGAGTACATCATTGAAAGGGCGGAAATGCCCGGAGACAATTGGATTCGTGCAGGAATCAATCGGTGGGAGAAACCTTGCTACAGTCTAAACATATCCCACTGCATATAAAATTCACCTTCTTTTTTCTTCTTTCCAGATTCTCACCTTACAATGTCGAAGGTCTACAAAATGGACACGAGTACAGGTTCCGCGTATTTGCTGACAATTTGCACGGCAGAAGTGATCCTAGCCAACCTTCAGAGCCTGTAACAATTAAACCCGAGGAAAAGACACGCAAGAATCAGAGACGCTACCTGGGTGATGGTCTGCCACGGGGAGAATACGATGGACCACCAATCACTGATTACGATCGATTCTGTAAGTGTACACACATACGGTTTGCTTTATTTTTAAATCTCAATCTTATATTTTGAGAAAATGATCTTACTTTGTGTAAAGATATATTCCAATGTCTTCCACCTTATTTGTATCACCCAAGAGGACATAACTCTCTTGACGTTTTGGCTTATGATAAAATGCTGTGGTGATACAAATGGGTGGAAGTAGCGCGCATAACGTGGTGTATCAGTATGAATCTCCGTTTAAAAAATTTTTGACTTCTGATATGATAGTTTTATGTACTCCTATTTTAGATGATAGTCTCTGGCACAAGGGCCCTCCACCATCGACTAACATTAACTCTGGAAATCTATATGATTACTACGAAATTCTGGAAGAGATCGGAAGGCAAGTAGTTTAAAATAGGTCATATTCTTCAAATGACCGTGATTTGATTCATGTTGTTTTTAATTTTTTTAAAGTGGGGCATTTGGTTCTGTACATCGCGCGAAAGAAAAGTCCACAGGTAGAATATTTGTGGTTAAATTCGTGCCTACAAAGGATGAGGCTGAACGCAATGCAGTATTGAACGAAGCCAACATCATGAAACAACTAAATCATCCTAACCTTCTACATCTTCATGAATTCTTCTCTGAACCCAATGAAAGTGCAATGGTTCTCGAGTTGTAAGTTATCTTGGCTTTAATTTAGGTTCGTACTGTTTATAGGAGCATGCTCAAATCTATTTCCTTTTATGTAGCCTTTCAGGTGGAGAGCTTTTCGACAGAATAGTGGACGATGGATACACGATGAATGAGGGCGAAGTCATCAAGTACATTCGTCAGTTGCTGGAAGGCCTTCAACATATGCATGAGAACCACATTGTACATCTGGATATCAAGGTGAATATTCTCACTTTAAGCAATTATTACCTTTGCTGAATTGGATGTTCACGTTATTCTGCTATTCTATTTTAGCCTGAAAACATAATGTGTGAAAACAGCCGTTCCACGAACATTAAACTGGTAGACTTCGGTCTCTCTACAAAATTAGATCCTCAAGAGGAGGTCCGTGTTAGTACAGCAACTCCGGAGTTCGCAGCTCCTGAGATAACCGATCACAATCCTGTTGGTTTCTACACAGACATGTGGTCGGTAGGCGTTCTTGCCTACGTTCTTCTCTCAGGTATCTCACCTTTTGCCGGCGCTGATACCATGGAGACGCTGCGGAATGTCAGTCGAGCTTCCTATGACTTCAATGACGATTCCTTCAGAAATGTCTCTGATAACGCCAAAGATTTCATCTCCAAACTTCTCATTAAGGCTCCAGAGTATATTAATTAATTAAAGAATTTCAGAATTTGTTTGTACTACTTAACTCAATTTTACTCTCTCCTTTTCAGAAAACGAATGACCGTATTCGAGGCTTTGAATCACCCATGGCTGCACACTCCTGTGACCGATGATCAGCTTCGTCGTATTCCGGCCAAACTCTATGACAGTGTTCGCCGTCAAATGCACGAACGCATTGTAAACATCTCTCTGCAATTTTCACTTCATAGTTTCTCCTCCTGATAACTAATTTTTGATTGTTCATTTTGTTGATCTGTTACAGGGTGAAATTTGGGAGCGTCGACCTGCTATTGGCCATATTTGCAATTACAGTGGTATCCGTAGACTCAAAAGAGATGAATATAAGGTCTACTCTAGCCACTTTGGTATATATGGGAGAAAACCGTTTTTAATGTGGCCTAAAACAGTTTAAACTTTACTGACTCTCAATTTTGGTTTGTAGATCACCGTGAAGCTGGACCCAGGTTTATTCGTCATCCAAGTAGTCAAACAACCATTGAGGGCAATACTGCTCAATTTGATTGTCGAGTCATAGGTGTCTCGGAACCCATAATCACATGGTAAATTTAATTCATATCTACTGAAATTATATCAGTAAAATTGAATTAGCAACACGTTATCTTTAACTTTAGGGTCTACAGAGGTACGCCTCTGACACAGAGTCTTAAATACATGCAACGGTACTCAGGCCATGACTACTCATTGAAGGTTAGCCGTGTTAAACGACCTGAAGATGAGGGTGAGTACATTGTACGTGCGGAAAACAGTTTTGGAAGACGGGAAAGTTCTGCCTACCTCACTGTTGAGCCTGTTCGTGAGACCACTAGAGGTAAGCCAATTTCTTTATTGCTCTTTCCTTCCTTCTTGTTTGCACCACATTTGCATATGAAAGTAAGGCACACACACACGCAGGATAAAGGTGTGATATCACATGAGTACTCATTTGTGAATCACTTTTTCGTTTAGAATAAAATTGACGGAGAAGAATGCACTCAGACTTTTCTTAGGTAATTCGCCATGTCAAATTCTTAGTTTACTTGTGTGTGAGCGTGAGTTTATACGAGGTCGTAAAAACGCACGTCAAATAACTAAATGCTTAGTTGGAGTATTATTTAATGATGTTTCAAATAGAGGCTACAGGAGGTATTAATCTTAGGATATTAGTAAGAAGAAAGGTTATAATTACTCGGATTATTAAAAGTGATCTGCATTATGAAATGTTTTATTGATCAATTTTATTGAAAAATTATCCAACGTTAAGTGAATAAATCTTTACATATTATGCTCTCGTTTGATTATTAATATGAAGAAGAGAATATTTAAAATTACAAAGAGACTGGAATTTAAAGTCGATGGTACTGTCGTTTAAGCAGAATTAAGTTGGCATTTTAAAGTAAAAAGGTGACTGTATATTTATGCCCCCGTTTAACGATATTTATGTAAATATCTGATAAAAACCACATATAAAAGGAAAAATTATCATAAGTGGCTGTGGTGGTGATCTCACCATTTGCATTTTTTCGAAACTTCTTTCCTAAGACTCTGATTAAATCTCATACCTTAACTTGAGGATAGGATTCTAAGGTTCTTGAGTGATAATCCACATCAGCAGCTTTCATCAGCTATGTTGAATGAATTGAGAGGCTGCTCATTTACATATCGATAACGCGTCTCCCCTGATTGCGAAAAGAGGTAGCATATGTCCAGTAAACATGGTATTTTGACATAGAAAATACCCGATTAATTCTCTCTTGCAGAGCCATCCGTAATGCCAAAGAAAAAGTTTGCCCTGAAGGAATATGAAGTGATTCTACCAGAAGAGTTCGCTCCAAGGTTCTCTCTTCTTCTTAGAAACCGTTATATTCAAGATGGTCACTCCGTGAAACTTACTTGCACAGCTGACGGTAACCCCAATCCAACTCTGACCTGGTTCAAGGTAGCGACTCATGAATTTTCAAATTATATCGAACTATTTTATTTTTTTTTTAACGTCTCTGCTTGCTCCATTTTAGGATGGACACCAGATTGAGCGCGGAGGTGATTACGATATTCAAACGATGTTGGGCATTTCCTCCTTAGAAATCTTTAGCTGCAAAGAAAATCATTCCGGCAAGTATACCTGTCGAGCAAGTAACAAACTCGGCGAAGATGAGACTGTGTGCAAACTTATTGTTGAACGTGAGTAAAGAATTCATATAACACTTGAATATATTTGAGAGAGAGGGACGGAGTTAATCATGTTTTCTTTCATTACATTGCAGCGAATCGTACAAAGCGGTTGTTAGCGGCTACTGCAGGAGGTCGCGGAATACGAGCATCCAGTCAGATGCCCTATTCATCCTCCACCACCGATTCATTCAAATCAACCTCCACCTGGCGTGAGTCCTCAATCACCTCCAATGGAATGATGTCCACAACCACCACGATAACCCGCACGAGCTTCCAATCAACCAGCAAACGCTCTTCTGGTTTGCGAGAGATCTCACCTCAACAGAAGGCGCCTGTGCTAGAAACTCCCATCGACGCTCCTGCAGATCTCGCCGAGGGGGACAGTCTTTCTTTGGAAGCCAAATTCGCTGAAGCTGAACCTCGAGCCACTGTCACTTGGAGTGTCAATGGAGAGGTAATTGTCTTGCCTTGAAATGAGAGATTTCATTTATTTTCCAAGGTAGTAATCGTCTTCACGTTGAGCCTATGCAGATCAGCTGTGTAATTAAATATGCGCATATATATGGTTAAGGGGGAAAGTTCTTTTTTATTGATGATTGTTAATTATTCAGAGCTTCCTGTGCAAACTTATTTGTTAGGTTAAGAATTGTGCGTGTTAAATGCACGAATAACTAAATTCTAAATCGAATTCGCTATTTATTTTTTCCTAATCTCACCTTTAAAACTTGAGAGAAAAGTACTCGTATTTTGTTTTTTGGTACATTTTACGGATACACAAGAAAATTGTTTTGCAGAGCGAACAAAATTATCGCATAATTATGATGCCAAAGACTGTCAAAAATGAAGTGAAAAAAGAAAAATTTTGTTTGAAATATAACTTCATTTCCTGAAATCCTAAACAGGAATATAAGTTGTATTACTACCGAATATTTATTTAAGCTTAAGTCCGTCCTTCGCTGTCTGAAATAGTTTGGATTAGAGCAGATTACCGATTGGCAGGTTTTATTCAAATTTTGATTGGCTCCCACTTCCCGTCGATCGATAGACCTTAAGGTATATCCTTAGCCAGTTCCGTGATATCCTGTGCCAGTAGATGTCTAATGGGCTAATCGCTTTATTCGGTTAAAATATCGAATTCTCCTGTTTAATCTTTCTTGCTAATATTTAATGAATCCCGGAAGTAGCAAGGCAGGTTGATGAAAAGCAGAATGTGTTCTCTAACTACGGTTGGATGTATTTTTATTGTTTTGTTTTTTCCTCACAGGAGGTGAGTACTGATGGTCACTTCAACATTCGAACTTCGAGTGATGGAACTCGGAGCACCTTTCGGATTGCGGAACTTACCTCAAATGACTCTGGAAGCTACGAATGCAAGGCCACTAATCCTGCTGGAGTCGCTAAAACCAGAGCCTATTTGACTCTCCGACGTAAGTCCCTTTTCAAATGGCCCGCTAAATGTGTGGAAAATATTTGTTTAATACTTTTTTTGCAATTTTAGCCAAGGCAAAACCAATGGCAGAGAATATGAATTCTGTTACCTCACTGAACGATGTTTCTTCAATGGAGCCTATCGAAGAAGTAGCACCGATTGAAAATGATCTTGCTGAAAACGATGAGATCGACCAGATGAATATGGTAACTCGAGACGCTAGAGAGGAATTCAAACCTCAGGTTCCTTTTCTAATTCGACAACTGCAAGGTCAAATAGTTGAACTGGGAATCGATTCAGTGACCTTTAGTTGCGAGTTCAGGAATGCAACTGGAGTTGGATGGTCTTTCAATGGAAAGGCTCTGGGTCCAGACGAGAAATATGATATCACAATGAATGGCAACGAAGTCATCCTTACTGTCAAGGATGTTGGATTGGATGACTCAGGTGTTTACATCTGTTACGCTGTCAATACTGATGGACGAGTCACAACCGTCGGATACCTTTCTGTTAGAGGTAAATTTTTACTTGAATTAGTCACCCACAAATCTTTCGACTACACGCCTAATTCCGATACATTTCAGATCCTCAAAATCCTATTCCTGGTCCTCAATTCCTCACCTTCCCGAAATCCGTCATGACAACAGCTGATAACCCGATTGAACTTGAATGCTCCTTTACTAATCCAGTTACAAATCGTATGTCCAACTTCTGAAAATCTAATTTTGGGATTTGTTTGTTTAGTCTTAAAATTTAATGCATAAGCGCAATGAAAACCTTAGTATTAGGTCCATTTTACTAAAATAATTATTTTCAATTAAATAGAGATATGTATGGTTTTCAATAATACATTTAGTGAAGAGAAAAAGGAGCAACATTTGAAAATTTTAGTAGGACGTTTGAACGCAGTCGTCGTGTGTTTATAGCCAACTTAACTTCGTAAAATCCTTTTTTTCAGTTATGTTGTGCCAGAACGAATTGGAAATGGAAGAAGCGAAGTCTATTATCTCGGAGGACGGTTTGTCAGCAAAAATCTCCCTTGCAGGAAATGAGCTAATTCCAGCTGACAGTGGAAAATATGCTATCATAGCTCAGGATGCTGAAGGTCAGCACTGTGAGTGGTGGATCGATATTCAGATCAAGGCCGCCGCCAAGTCAGACTAGGGGTATGTTGTCAGTCCCTCTTGATACGAAATTTCATGCGATCAAAATTCAAATACTGAGGATAAGGGTCTTCTCTAGAATAGTTGAATTTGTTATTCTTATCCATTTTCATAGGCCCCGTATTCTTTTTGGTAAGTTGTTAGATGTAGTTGAGCTTCTGCATGAGTAAGTCAGAATAGAAGCATGGCACCTTAATCCTCTTACACGTTAGTTCTCTGAGTATGAGATAATATCAGGTTCTTATCAGACATTCCCACCATTATAATTATTAACCTATCGACTAACGTCGCAACCAATATTTGAACTTATTACTATTTTTGAAATGTTATTGCTAAGTGCCAAGAAGGAGTTATTAACCTGTTTTTCCGTAAATCGAAGTTGGCTTTTTGCAAGATAAAATCAAGAAATGTCATATTTTTGAAATTGGTATGGGCTGGTGACTACAAAATTGCCTATCAACAATAACCTAAGTTGATAGATATGTTATTTATCCTTGTCCCATTTGAAAATACTACTTCTTTATATCGAAAATTGACACTTTTAAGTCAGTTCAATGGAATGTTCTTGAGAAGTTTATTATGTTTAAAGGCGGTTTGAAGAGAGATTTGTTTTAGACGTTAAGAACAATGCTTTGTTTAAACTGGATTAGAATAATGAAAATATTTCCCTTGAAATGATGCTATTGGGTGAGTATAAGGCATGTTAAATTGACATACTAAAAGTTAAACTAAATTGTTCACTTTATATTGAAAAGGCTCTACTTTTTTACTTTTAACTTTTTTAGACTCATCACCGGAGCTGGTGTAACGTCAGCTGAATCTGTGGAAACAGTAACTCTGGATCCCTCACAACAGTCACCTTTCCCCATTTCACCCTTCGAAGGACTTCGAGCTTTTTCGCCACCTCTATCCTTGTACTTACTTCTTCTGTTGTCCTTCTTTCTTCTATTTTCTGGAGCCGCTTTCAGTTGGTGGCAGCAACTCTAGTCGGTTCCCTTCTCCCTCTTTGCTCACTCATATTTATTCCTACTTTCACTCCCCCCCCCCCCCTCTATATATCATATTATACGCCCTTGAGTCGCCTTTTTTCTTCTCTCTTGTTTCGTGTAGTAGTGCTTTCCGCTGTCGCACACGTGGAAAATCGATCAAATAGCCTTTCGTCTTTTATTCTCGCCTCTTTAATACTAAGAGTATATACATAGTATACATAATACGATGCTATTACTGCTGATGCTAATCGCCCCCCGATATTCTCAGCAAGGATTTGAACAAGCTATTTATTTATCCCTCGAGTATTTGTGGAGAAGCAAAACAATAAGAATTAATAATGTTATGCCTTTCATTGCCAGATGCGTCTCCCTTTTTGCCCCCTCTTAATTTCCTTATCTTTTCGGGTTCTTTATCTCTTATATCAATTACCGCTAATGCGCTGAATAAACACATTTTTTCTGCTTTTGTCTTCTGCAACCCCTTTTATGTACCGCTTGCGTCTCTTTTAGCACCCATAAAGATTATAGTATTTGCCAATTCAAAGTATGGGCTTGTGTTTAAATGCACTAGCTAAGAGTGGATGACTACACCAGCGGGCTCACGTGTTCTATTTGTGCATTTTGTGAATCCTAAATGCAACGTATATTTCAAGTCAAGTTGTCACATTATGATCTCCCAGGTACAATCAAGCGCGCTTAGTCATCACTTGATCTAGAATCGATAAATTTTGATAAGAAGTATGAAAGCTGATCTGCAACCATAAAAACAAGACTAAAACTTTGTGGGGGTTTATTCAATGCGTAATCCTAATTCCAATTTCGTTTTAAAGAGCTTTCGGTAGTTAAGTCATATCAAATAATCCATACTAGACAACCACGTGAATATTGAAGAAGAGGTTAGCTATGATAAACTTAGATTTTGGATCTTTATTAAGTACTAATCCCATATAGTAAAAGCATTGTATAAACAAAGGTTTTGACGCTAGTTGCCATTTCAGTAGAAGAGGGTGCAAAGTCTTCACAGCTGCGGTGTTTCTCTCTCTAGCTTTAAACTAATTTAATTTTTAACTCATTTTGCATGCAAAGTAAAGTAAAAGATAGATTAGCTTTTGTAAATTTTTTCACAAATTAAGTCAGTTTATGAGAGTTTTTAGCGCTTACATTTGATTCATTTTTCAACAGATTTGAAACCGATCTGGTGAGGCGTGAGTGAGTAAATAGTTGGTAAACCTGCCGTCAGATTAATACACCAGACAGTAGTGGACGTGCTTTTTAGTATTCTGAGAAACACAAATTTGAAATGCAAATGGCTTCAGTCCTTTTAACGCATTGAAATGTACATCTTCAAATTAGTTAATTAATTTGAAGTGAAAATTATGCCTTCTCTTAGTCCATGTAATGTTTGTCGGTCAAAAAGGAGAGAATATAACGTGCCACTTTTAGTACAAAACCTGTAAATCTGGGTGTTTCATTAGTTATACGAAAATTTCATCTTAATGTTGATATAAAAGGTTTGAGTCGCATTGTGATCATGTATGTTTTAATCTGTTTCGCATAAAATTCAACGGGAATGGCACAAAAATATACTAATTTGCAATTGGGATAATTCAGTGGTGGTAAAATACATTTCAGTTTCATTAAGTATTGTACAACACATGCTTCTGGGCTGGAGCTGAGAGAGAAGATCCTGGAAATTGAGCTCTTATGCCTCGCAATTCCCACAGACTAAAAGTTAAAATGCCTGGAGAAGGGTTAGAGGTAGCATTTGGCTTCATTTTAGGGGTGAAAAGAGAATGAATGGGCTCCTCAATCTCCTATTTATTTAAGGAAATAAGAAAGAGAAGCCGTCCGTTGTGTGCTATCAAAGGGATCTCTGTTTTCCAGACGCGGCGAGCGATAAAGACTTCCATTTTCAAAAATTTGTTTGCTTTAAGTCTTAAAAAGACAAGAATGGTTGGAATACAACTTATCAGAATACAATCCCTAACATTAAATTCGATACGATCTTTTTATAAGCTCATATTCTTCTAAGCCGAGTTGTAAAGAAGTAAAATTTTTGAATCTCTTGGACGATATTTACCTACCCTTTTCCTAATTATATCCTTTGAGCACTAATTCAGTTCTTGAATAGTATAAGGCATACTTCTATATTTGAACAAATGGACATAATTCACTGATCACCCCTTAATGAACGGCAGCTTTTCATTTTGAAGCCCTATGTCACCCTTCAGTGCAAACATTAAGAAGTTGTATATATTGCATATTTAACAGCATCGGTTATGTTAATAATGTTTTTGGTCCTAGATATTAACTTGAAAGTGCCTTTGATGACACCTCTTGGTTTAGGTATATTTCAGGTCTCATGAAGTCATTGAAGACAGATGTCAGGTGGTAAATTTACTCAAAGGAGCGAAAGGCAATGAATAAATTATCCTCACAATACACTTTTGTTGAGTCTATTAGTTACTTGAATTAAAATACTAATTTTACCTAATCATTTCGCAGTATTTGATAAATCATAAATATAATAAATTCTAGTCTATAAAAATTTTATTATGCTAAATAAATTAACGTATAGATGTAGAAAATTATGAAAATTTCTAATCTGAAGAATGATGAAATAGCTCCAATCTCGAACTCGAGTAGGTATTCATTTAAAAAGTAAATTTTATTGAAAGGTGTGAAATTGAATGAATTTCCCTTTATGAAATTTCGTAAATACATTTTAACAACTTCGCTATAACACAGAATATATTTCTTCCCAACAAATTTATCCTTTAAACAGGCTGAATAAAATCACATTTTAATGAAACTGTTGTGACAATCGTAAAAACTCAAGCACACCTATTCATATCTTATTTGGTTTTAATTATCAACAGTTAGAGAGCTTTTAATGGAGCTCTTATTCATCAGTCGAACAAAGGCAACCAAGAGCGTTAATATAGCTCTTTGTTCATGATGAATCGGCTCTTGAGCCCCTCCTTTTTCAAACTATCTTTAGCATTTCTTCACTTCTCTATTGTCATCCAATCTTGACTTTCCGATTACTCTCTGATACTTTAATATCTGAAGAAGAATTGCGTCTTCTTACCCAACCGATCTTTAATAAATAGGTTAATAATTACTTATTTTCACCTTTGCAATTCCACTCGCCACATTCATAGCTATTTGTTAATCGTCATTAAGAAGTGTTTCGAAACACCACTTACGGCTATTTTATTATTAATAACGGCAGACTTTTAATGTAAAGTTCTCTATTAAAATACGCGCATTGCAGAGCGCAGAGTGTTTTAACAATGGTTATTTGAAACTGTTAATAAATTTAATAGGTTTTCACAAGCTTAATTGTAGCTAAAAATCATATTGTCCTTTGAGTTTTATGTATAAATAATTATTTAGTGAAATTACAATTGACATCCGAGTTGTATACACCATTATACGCTTTTGCTGTTTGAGTTAAGATCTGGAAATTAACTATATATTTTGGCATTTTAGGAGAACATTAAATGTACATATTACCGAGTCAAAATGGAAGGATTTGGTTTATTTGAGAGTTCAGTGAGACTCTATGGAATATCTATTGATTGAAGGGGCTGAAATCGGAAATGAACTGTTAACTAGAGGACGGTTATGAAAATTTCAAATTTTGTTCTATAAATCCCAAAAATTCTCCTTTGTTTGTACAAACCTGTGTAATTTGTGCAAATATAGGATTGCCTCTTCTATTATTGCGATGTATTCCAGATAGATTCATACTTTCATAATTTTCTGCAGTATTTCCAAAAGACGGAAACAGATGGATCTAATTTTTGGGCAATAGCGTTATTAAGAGAATGATAAATATTGATATAATCTGCTGTAAATTATCTAATCAATTTAAATACTACTTTTGAATCAACCTGATCTGAATTCATTGAAAAATGAAGTGAGAAATCAATGCGATGAGGATCTAACCTGATTTTAACCTGGGTTATTTCATCATCGGCTATACATAGCACACACATCGATTGTTGGGTGCAAATAGAATTTTAAGTAAAGTTATTTCTATGAAAATAGTGTTTATTTGAAGATTATTAGGAACGGCATCTTATAGAGACTTCTCTTTTTTAAAATATCGAGGTACATGCACATATTATATGACTTGCGCTATAGCATGAATGTTAAATGGAAGACTCTTGACTCATAGCTTACCTTATTTAGAACAGAAAGTCAGAATCATGTGCGACGTGAGGTCATGACAAAATTCTTGACATTCTGAAAAATCTCGAAATGGAAGGAACTTCATTATACTGTTATTTAAGAGATGTACTTACCAGTCTAGTCCAATCGCGTATTCATTTAAATCCATAAATCAATTCGAGCATTAATTAACGAACGGAATCTCAAATAGACTTCTTTGTTGAGAGACTAGTTAAACCCTGCTTTGCTTTGGAATATATTATTTTAACTTTGTATCAAAGCCAACAAGATTTTTCTGAAAAATATTGATGCTTTCTTACTACCCTATCTGAGCATTTGCGATGATTTCGTTGAAATTGCATGGTAAATTCTACCTCATTTTGATTATGCATTTATGAAGTCAAAATCTAAAATCTCTCTTCTCAATAAAAATAATATATATATATATAATTATCTGCAATTTTTGTTTTAATTCACTTTGTACCCAGTCGTTCAATTTTGAAGAGTGCATGGAATTTCTGCCCTTTAGTTTTCTCGCACTACGGCAGCAATTCAATATAAAGCTTAATAGAAATCTTTCAAATTCTCTATTTTGCTGCATTTTCACAGGTGTTTTTGCTTATTGAATTTTCATGTAAGTCACCTTGACAATATTTAATTTATGGCAATTAGATTTTCTTTAACTGAAACACGTGCACCCGTAGAACAAGGAAATTTGTTAATCTGACCGCCTTTGTCAGCAGATTAAAGATTATAATTGTATATTAGGGATGACTATATGCAAAGAGAAAAGCTCTGAGATGTATTTTTTTACTCCTTCCGCCAGTATTATTGGATATCATTTATTTAAGAAGAAGCGTGATTTTCTTATAAGCATAAAGTTTATAATACCGGTGGCGCAATAGTCAATGTGCTCTTCTGCTAAGCCACAGATTTCAAGATCAGTGCCTATCGGTGCACATCCAGTGCCGTGGCGACCAATCGTTCCGGTTTCTCGTAAAAGCGATTCTAGAGTACTTTCCCAATGCCCAGGTACTGTAAAAACTTCTCGAAATGGAGTTCGAAAATTCGAGACCCCAACGAAGTTAGTTTAAACTTAAAATAGTGAATATCCTTATTTGAAAAGAAAGTATTTTAAAATAAAGCGAATTTAAATAGGGAAACGCAGATTGTAAGAATGGAAAACGATAAGTAAATTAAGTTAAGGAAATAATGGTTAATCGATGGTAAAGCTGTAAAAGGCGCCATAATTTTTATTAAACCATTATTTTAAAATTTGTTTTGATATAATTGAAAATAATTAACAGTGATTGCCATTCAAATCATTTTTATTGGAAGAGAAATATCATTTAAACAATGGGCGAAAGCTAATTTTGAAATTTCCAGGAAGTAATAATTACCATTTCGAAAAAGTTAACTATGATCCACGGGGATAACACATGATTTTGTATTTAAGATTAATGGATTTAACCTCGAAATAAATTTTAATCAAACTATAGTCAAAATCCTTATTAATCATTTAATTTAATAAAAAGGATAAAGATATTAACTATTTAGAATCAGAAGTTTTCTTGATTTCAATATTTTACAAATAAAACTTGGGGTTTTAACATCGAAAAGGTACAAATCTGTTCTGTCAAAATAATTCATGCCTAGTATGTGCATGCAAGTCGAATTGAGTGCAAATTTTTGAGGATGATAAAGGTATCAATCAATACTCATAAACTTCACTCAATTTACCGTTTGTTCCATGAGTTTCGTTAGTGGTGGTGACATTTTTGCTTCCTCCAAGCATCATGAATCTCTCCAATTCCTTGTTCTCGTCCGGAAAATTTTGGCTATCTGAGGAGCTAGCATCTTCACTGTCCGACTCCTCTGAATAGGAATGCCCATCACTCTCGTCTGAGTCATAATTGTCATAGTCGTCCCGAGAAACCAACTGATGTGCCGTATACATGTATATTGGTCCTGACTCATCCTCTACACAACCAACAAGAGGATCATGCTTGATATAGCATATATTGACCTCCCAAGGAGTGTTATTTTCATCCAATTCCCGCGATACTTTGCGTCCATCATTCAGTGAACTCAGTTCCCTTGGTGGCCTAGACCTTGATTTTCTCGACTTTGTGCTCTTGTTTGTCGGTTTTGGTGGTTTCTCTGACTGTTGACCATATACAACCACAGAATCAAGAGTTTCAACCTTCGTTTCGGGATCGTAAGTAGTTCGGGAGTATGTTTCATAAAGTTGGCCATTAGTTGTAGTAGGTGATTTCTGTTCAATCGATTTTCTGATTCTTTCGGGGCGCGGAGCACTTTCAATTTGATGAGATTTAGTTACCTTTTCTGCTTCTTTTTGACTTCTTGACTCCCGAACTACTACTTCAACAGGCTTGCTTGGGGGAGGCCGACGCTTCTGTATAGAAGAGTTGGCAGAAGTTCTTGAGGAAGGAATCACGGATGAGTTTACTTCCATTTGATAACTCACTGGACGTGAATGGCGATTGTTTACATTGTTGGAATTCTGAACCAGACGCTGGTGAGCTGCATTGACATTTTTTTGAAGACAAATTAAAAGTTGATTGGTATATATTTGTCCCTTGGTCTTAAGCACGATCAATTCTGTCTTCGTCCCGTCGTCATTTTTGACTAAAATGAGGAGTTTGGCAGGACGACCTGGCATGGCGGAGAACTGAAGGATATTCCGAAATGCCAGAGCAGATACGATTGGTCCACTTGGCCACCATGATCCTTTGGTAAGAATCAGCTCATTTCCGGTTGCAACTAACTTTGAGCTGAATCGTTTCTCATTATAATTCTTGTTAGTGTCATATTCATTGTAAACATCAATAAGGTTGCGAGTAAGTAGATCCTCTCTTGGTTTTATCACCAGACGTTTGTTCAATTTCACGGCAAGCCTTAAATCGGATGAAGGAGTGAGATAGGTAGCCATAGCTCTGCTTTGGGCGTTGGAGTTTGGTGAAAATGAAGCGTGCTAATGTGCGGAGCACAGGAGAAGAGGAATTAGTGCAGTGACTAGTGCTTCATGTGTAGCGTTACCATTGGCTGAGAATTAAAAGCGAATCAAAGAAGAGTTATAATTGTGCAATGTGTTTCTTGAGATTGCTTACTCTTTTACTGAAAATCACACCTACCCCACGCGCTAACTTTTGGCATCCCATATTTTTATGTAATAAGTTCGCTCAATAATTTGTTCATATTTTCATAGAGACATCGGTGTTTAATAAGTCTGAATTACACTGGGACCCTTTTAAAAATGATGCGTTACGGTATTGTACGATAAAGCTCGTATGGGCAGCAATAATATGCCAACAGGGACTCATTTCAAATATGAAGTATAAAAGAATCATCTATTAATAAAATGAATTATTAAATCACCCCTTGATCTAAGGAGTTGGGAAATTGACATTGTTTCGTGTTGAATTTGATTCTTATTTGAGTTGACTGATCGATAGTGTGTTTGTTTATATTATCTCGTAAATTATCATAACATTGATTTTTTTGCTTGAATCATTCACAAATATTCCATTCCTGCGCTTTATTTAATTCTCTGGAGTTGTATCTATTTTTAAAATTGCTGTTATTTAAATGATTAATCGCGGACTTTTAAATAACCACATTTGGCATCATGAACTATTCATTTACTTATCAAATCACAACAGATAATCCCTCTCCTCCCCTCCCCCCTCCCCCTAAATACCAACGAAATGTTGGGTTTTGTAGACTATTCTGTAATAGATGAAAAGAAAGATTATATAATTTGTAACTTGCTGTGCAGAAAATACGCAAAAGTGCAAAAGAAGTTTGGAATTACAAGTCAGATTGATATCGCGGATCAACTGCCTGAACTGATATGTGTTTCGAATGTATGCATAGATTATATTTGTGAAATTACTGAGGAATTGGAGCCCGAGAAACCTGAAAAAAATATACCAGGCTTGGCATGTAAAACACATCTGGCCCCGACAAGCATCAGCATCCTAGCATCCGCTGTGACCCTTAGTTCTAATCCGTAAAAATTTTAAAGGTTAAAATTAGGGAACAGTTTTTTTTATTAAACCCTTTATCGCCTAAAACGTATTTCATATTCAATGAAGGTTTGTAACCACGACTTTATTCAAGTGTGTGATTTATATAAGTTAGTGATTCATTCGTTTCTACCACGAATCTTAAATTAAATTATCGACTAATTAAGGGTAAGGCTTACATATTTGTAACAGTTTGCACTCATCAAACTTGAAAATACTTTTATAATTACTTTGAAAAATAAGGGATTATGTTAATGATATTTACCGAAATTATTATTGTATAGAGAAGAAGGGGGCAAGAGGATAGGTATTTTAAATGTTTCACAGCATATTATTCTGATATTTTCGCGAATATCGTTCTGTTAAATTAGAGATTTATTGAAAGAATCATTTCATAGTATACTATATATGTATGAATTAACAAAGTACTGCTATGCTCAAAAGCAGGAATTATTCAATCAGGTATATGGAATAGATGATGTAATAGTTATTCCACACCCTCACATCTGAAATGCCAAATTGAGATTTTGAGTCATACTTATTACTCCATGGTTAATTAACTATTAACTTGCGTGGGCGAATTTATGGCATATTTTAATTGTAATTATGATCTTTAGTTACCTATAATCGTAAACGTGTTATTGGCCATCATATAACACATTCAGAAATTCCTTCCTACCGTTTGAATTATTCTCTCAGATACGCTTAAGCTTTATTTTGGAGGAGTGAAAATTAAGGGCTGGCAGGTTACAACAACGAATGAAAATTCTAAAAGTAGAGCTTGTGCATGTCTGAGTTCATTTAACAAACCACGAAAAGGATTCAAGAGGGTAAGAGAGAGATGGGAGACAGAAAAGATGATAAGAAAGCATAGAAGCCGGTCAATAACAAGCGTGAGTCTATATATAGTTTTACACAAAAGCACATGGAAAATTTCCGGATGTGGTTGATTTTGGAAAATAAACCAAAGCAGCGCTCACCCAGGGACAATCTAGTTAGCTTATCCCATTAATTAAAATAAATCACCTGATTCTCTGCGGGGAACTTGAAGTTAGAGCAAGGTTAGACATTTCAAGCCCCAGTGTGAGGTCGAACTAATTAGGTCTCAGAGATTAATGATGACCGAGAAAAAGATTCCTGAAAAGCATAAGGATTCGTCCTTTGATTTTTCGCGTTCGGTACCAGAATCCGATAAAAAGATACGCTTCCCAGTGCTAATTCCATGTTTCTCAAATAACCATGCCTTTAATATTAACCCTAGTTTAATGAGTCACTTATAAAACCTCATGCTCCAAAAGTGTTATAATTATAAAATTTTACCCCATATAATTTAAGTATTTTATAAATAATTTCACTACAAATTTATTCAGAAAATCAGCCTAAAATTGTATTATTTGCGTCGCAGTTACGTTCCGCCACGTACATTCCCTTTCAAAATCCGGATTTTGCTTCATTTTAGGGCTGGAGCATATGTTTCATTTAATAAGAATGTTAATTAGACATAGATTGTTTTCAATATTTCTTAAACTATTGAAGGAAAAGTTTCTTTCCGTAAAGTAGTATGTGCAGTTCTAATTACATTAAAAAAATTTAAGATACGAGCACATTCTGTAGAGTGAGCCGTGGTTATATCTCTATACACATTTAAAACAACAAATTAACTAACTGATAGAATAAAGTTGAAGTTCTATTAATTAGTTTCATTAAAATTCAGCTACAAGTCTAATACACATTAAATTGCATTTTGAACAAGGTGATAAATATTGGGCAGATGTCAATCAACACCTGGAGATCAGAACGGTATCCACAGGAGGTCCAGCTGTGTGTATGTGCTTGTACATAGATACCCAAACAGATTTCAATCATCATGCAGAGATATGGCTAATGTCTAAGGGAGAAATGTTTTGTATATAAATCTAATTTGTTCATCAATAAATTGGGGCGGCTTCCCGATCACCTTCATACTGATCTAACGACATGACTTCTCTGTGGCTCCGGTCCACATAACTTTATTGCATATCACATGGATTAAATCTAAAAGATCACTGAAAGTGTGTATCAAAATATGATTTAAACAGGAAGTTTTGCAACTGTCAAAGTTTAATTTATGGAGTAAAGAGAAGAACAATGTAAATACAGGAAACTTTTCCTTTTTATGAATCTCGAGATTTAGTTGGCGTTTTTTTATCCTTAATGAATTAGGGAAATCGGAAGAAGTAATTAGTTGGAGATTCATTTTTAGGCCGACGTTGTTAGAGCACAATAGCATTGGATGTCGGTTTTCGCTAATCAAAATTCGTATGCTCTCGAATTTTGATTATCGCATATTCTATGGTTATTCGTCAGATATTGAAGGGAAGCGTTTATCTCAATTTGTGTTTGTATAATGATGGGGTACAGAGGTAAGACACATTTTCACCAGTTGCAAATTTTAAGGATAAAAGCTGAAATTAGCTGCATTGTTGAAAGATTTTTTAATCAGTGTTCCCAACATTGATTAAGATGCCTACCACTATGACAGTTATTCATTTATTAAATTTTATGAAAAGAACAATATAAGTTCCAACTAACAATACTGTTAAATAATAACAAGAAATAAAAAAATAAAAAGATATCATGTTTATGCGATTTTAGAGAATAGTAAGATATGTGCAGCATGGTTTCCGCTTTAGTATTTATTTCTTTAACAAATAAGAACGAAATTCGCAAGGTAAATTCTAATTCCTTCGACTATTAAGGCTTTATAAGGAAAGGTAACTAAAAGTGTCTTGATGACGTGGATAGATGGCAAATTTAGTATAATTACATGGAGTAAACCATAAGAAAAATATTTGGCTTATTGAAGCAAATTGGGTTCAATACTACTAACGCTAAGCAAACAAACCGAAAAAAATAATGGTTTGTACATCGCCATGAAATAACGTTAAGTCTACCGCGACCACATCGATCGGATAGATAGAATAAGTCAGGCCACTCATGTCACCAGATCAGTTGAAGGTGGCGGATAAGCCAACCCCAATTTATTAATCAGTAAATTGGGTTTGTATAGCAAATTAGTAGTAAATTATAGTAAATTAGGTTTGCATGTAGCAGAACACTTCTCCGTTAGATATCAAAGTTTCAACGCGATGATCGGCACCTATTTAGATATATATGTGCAAACACCTGCAGAACTGAACCGCCTGTGGATACTATAGTGGAGATCTCATTTCTATTAAATCATTTATAATCGTCATCTGCTGGCTATAGCAAATTGTTAAGTTGATATTGAGAGGTGAAATACAATTGTCTAATGCCCTGTCGTTATTCTTATATCTTCATAAAAATAACAAAATAAAAAAATAATTTTTTCGAGCGGTTAGGAAACTAAATTGTAAAGCAAAGTTTATTTTTATAAATATTGTGCTTCTATTTTTTTGTTGCCGGTGCGGGAAAATTGATATTTTGTTCGCATTGATCACAAGGGTGAAGTCGGGCTGAATTTTAGTAATTTTGCACGTGATGGCAATGACACAAATCCCCAATGATATTTCCGCTATACCAAAATTTAAAGTTGTTGTTGTTGGCGATGGTGGCGTTGGGAAATCTGCATTAACTATTCAGGTAACTAATACTTTCGTTACACGTACATTTATTAGTATTTTCAACACATGTTTCTCGAAGATCATAATCCTACAATTGAGGACTCTTACTTACAAAATGTTGAAGTTGATGGGGAATGGTGCGTTTTAGATGGTAGGTTTTGTTTTTTATATGATCTTCGATTTTTGGCTGAATGCTCGAAATTCATTAGGTAAATGTAATTTATGCATAAATCGATGTATAATGTTTTTGGTTATTTCTTTCATATTCATTTGCACCCATTCTCGTTCTATTATACGTGCAATTACTTAAGCATTTGGTACAAAATTTTCTTTATTATTATCCTGAATTTTGGACTCTAAAGTTCACGGTTTTTTCTTACGCATTTACCATTATTAATGTCCAAATCTAAAAGACATGAATCTTAGTTGGAGTTGGTGAGTTAATGACGCGCATTTCTATTTTTATAAACAATGATCTAATTACTCTAAATTGCTTGTTATTTGCGTCGGAAGGGGTAACTCTAAGCATATTCTACGCGTCCACTGCCGTTTTCTCTTATTTCTTAGCAGGAATTTTTATTATTCGGTTTCCCACTTTTGTTTCATTATATATATGGGATAATCTAAATTACGCTAATTCGCAGCTAAATTGTTCAATCTGCGACTTCCATTACGGGGTATTATGAACTTGAGGTAGTATTAAAGACGATATGATCCTTTTATTTGGGCTTATTATCAAGTTTAATTAATATTAGGCGCTTCGTTTAAGTTGTATCGTAAGTTGGATTGTCTATGTTTGCATATATTTTTTAGATAATCAGAAATTTTCAGTGGGGAGTTCACCGGTTGAATTTAGCTCGCTTTGGTTTTTTTTTTGTAAACTTCCTGCCTTGTGTTTTCTGTTTACTTTTACCGTTCATTTTTGTGCTGTTTTGTCAAACATAGCTGGTTTACATTATTGGGATAGAACAGGTGGAATTATGATCCGATAAGTGAAAGTGCCTGTCTTTTAGGTTCCTTCTCTTTCAATATAGCAGCGAAAGTATTTTTTTGTAGTTATAGAGATATATATTAAAGTCACATCCAAGTGTATTTCCTTTTACTTACTGTTACTTTCAAATACAGTGTCTTCTATGCAAAGTGAAACTATTTTCAAGGCTATTTGTAAGGCGTGTTTCTAGTCTAGTGATAAATAAGATAAGGCTGTGGTTCAAGTGTTATGATCTGTTCAGTAATTTTATCCAGATAATCATATTGCCATTTGGCCTCCATGTAATGGACTATGAATGAACAATGTAGTGTTTTTGGAGGTTGGAATATTCTGATGCTCATTATTGAGGATTGAATAGGTTTACTGCTTCGGTAATCTTTTGTGAAGCATATTGTATTGTGTATGTGACCATGGTATATGAAGGGGCATGATACTACCTCGGGGAATTAGTGTTGTAACTTACTGTATAGTATTTATGAGAGCAAGAACTTTGGGGTTCAGCGTATGGTCGCGGATATGCTATTTGAATATAATATATCGTTTCTTTTTTGTGGTATATTGAATTTACAATGTTTTTATTTAAAGTCTTTTCGACCTCTTGTTTATCTTACAACGAAAACGACATGAAAATTGTTGTAGGGTTTTTATTTTTCAGGTGTTATCATAATATGCCTCTAAAAGTCTTCTAGAGATAATTCATATACCCGTTTCTTCCTTTTTTTTTACCTGTGGGAACACAAATGTTTTATCAGCAATTATCAGGTTGTTGATCGACTTGCTCTACTCCTCTCAATGTCCCTCAGATTAACATACCATCGTTTTTACCACAATGGAACTAATTAATTTCATTGAAATGACAAAACTGAAGAACGGAGTAGCCAAATAGCTTTAGTATCGATCACTAGGTGGTTTACCTTAAAATTTTTGTGGATCTATTGATTCATTTATTCATGTACTCGAATATGGATTGATGAGAAGTTTATTTCAATGTTTGTAGATATCCAGACGATAGAATTACATCCAATGTATCTAAAGAGGCTTACATGAGAAATTCATCCTTTTATTAATTTGGCGAAATCCAGCTGCACTGTGTTGTGTACGTCTACTTGTGTTGGCGTATTTGACTGCCAACTTCTTGCGGATAGGTATCCACCACGCAAAACCTCTGTTCTGTTACTGTGTAAATGCCTCGGTTCCCTTTATTCCGTATCACGTTGCTTTGTTTTTATTCAAAAATTATACCGATCTCTGAATTGAAGGCAATTCTCGCGAAAAGCCTATCTCTCAGTCAATTTTTGCAATAAAACTTTTTAGCGCACTGTATGTGTGTGTGTGTGTATGTCCTAGAAAACGGAGACACATGTACACGAATGTGCGCATTTCCTCCGCAGAACCTCTGCTGAAATGTGAAATAAGTAGTAATAATTGTTACGGTGTTTTCTTTTTTACAGTATTAGACACGGCAGGACAAGATGAGTTCAGCGCAATGCGAGAGCAGTACATGCGCAAGGGCCATGGCTTCATCATCGTCTACTCGGTTACAGACCAACAGAGCTTCCGGCAAGTGCGTCGTTTCTACACGCAGATTTTGCGTGCCCGCGATCGCGACTCCTATCCCATGATTCTCGCGGCTAACAAAATCGACCTTGTTCAACAGCGTGTCGTCACTCCCGAGGATGGACAGAACCTCGCGCAGGAACTTGGCGTACGTCCCTCTTCATACATTTCATTGGGTGCATCTTGTGTCATGTCGTGACTCCTAATATGACTAAAGCTGTGTAATAGAGATAGATGTCGGTGAAGTTATCGAAATATTGGATTATGCATGAGATTTATCTTTTTGGTACTTTCTCATGGGCTGTCGTAACTGGAGTAATAGGAGTTGAAGTAGAAGGGACCGCAGAATAAGTAGAGGTGAGAGCCCTTGTTTACGTAGCTATGCTGTAAAACACTGAAGGAGAATTTCACATGTGTTGTATATGGTATTCAGGAAAGTAATCTGCGTATACCTTATCATGGTTTAACCTTCATGTACTCGGAGGAGAATATAACTTGAAATCAGACCGAATGTACTTGTTATCAGATGGTACGTTTTGCAGTTTACTTACCCCTATATCGCCTTAGCCATTACTGCACATTTTAAACAATGGTATTAACAAATTCGGAATCATCTCCAACCACCCAGAGAGAACGCATCTTGAACAAATTTCACCTTAGTAATTCTGTCAAATAAAAATGTGTAGAAGTTAATGGGATAAATACGGACCCGAGATATCCGGTTATCTCAACTTTGCAAAGACAATCCAGAAAGTTTTTAAGATTATGATTATGATCAAACTTTGAAAACTCAATAGTCTACCATTGAGGTTGTACGTGCTCCATATCAGTTGATGGTTTTTTTGTAACAGTCAAATCATTCATTAAGAACGGAGCTTCTTTGAGTCAGCATCGAATAAAACGTAATCTATCACGCAATATCATATGCGAAGCGTCGTAGTGATATCCACTCTTTTTTCTCTTATTCCAATTCGATCGACATGTATTCTTAGTTCGACTTGACAGCTTTGTCTTTCTTTACTCCCTTATCATTTTCCGTTTCCATTCTACCAATATGCTAATCAATTCCACGTCAGTGGTCTTATCTATTGCGCAATTCGTCGTTCTTTTTAAGACTGTAAGGCTGTCAAAATCGTACTTGAAGTCGCCGGACAGTTTATCTGATGTTTCCCCTTTCCGTAACGAGTTCTACTACAGCATTTAATTTAGGCTCAAAATCCTATCAGTACTACTCAAAAACTTCTGACTCTGTACATTTCCTCCCTGTTACTGCCTCCTAAAATCCGTCTCCCATCGTGCTCTTGTTTCCTTTGTATGTATGTGTTTATAAAATCGGCGAATAGTAAACAAATCAGTCTGAGACACATGCTGTCTCGTGACATGGGCAAAGTAACTTTTCTTCTCCTCTGCCCCTTCTTTTTGGACAGGGATGATCAGCCAGCAATAACTCCAGGTCGTATATGTAGTTTATTTTCAGATATAATTATAGATTAAATCTGTTTATAAGAACTTATTTATAAAGATTCTTAGTCGAAATTTTGATCATTACAGCTGGAATGAAAACATTTTGTCTTTTTGTTTATCCCTAACTTTTCTAGTTTTGAAGTTGATTAGAGTCGAGTAAGTGAAAGTCAGATATTTTCGAAACACTCCTAGATCCTCTAGGAACTCAAATAATCGTGATTCGGTGGGGTATTCTTGATAATAATTCCCAAATCCATTTAGCAAATCGTTTTCCAACACTCATCTTTAGTAGGGGGCGGTATCATGAGGTCTCTCTGGTGAGAGACTCGAATTATGTCACCCTCTATGTTAGCGTAGTTGACCATTCCGTCCACTGGGTGTGCGTTGACGGTAATCAAACCCATGACCTCTGGTATGGCAGATAGTGACCACTACGCTATCGACGCATATAGGAAATGGTTAATGAAATAAACCAAATAAATTAAGCATGATTATTATTATTCTGCAAATATACATCACATTGTCATCTTTACATATTTATAATTCCTGTTTTCCTGGGTGACTCCATGTATTTGAAGTCCAGAGGTTACTGACCAAATCACTGATAATGGTCGGTTGAGTTCTTAATTTACATCTTATGGATTCGCTAAGTAAATAAATATTCAAAAAAACTTGTGTGATCTCAGTGTTCTGAGGTCATGAGATCGATGTTCATCGGTGCACATTCCGTGATGTGGAGATGACCAACCGTCCTGGTTAGTTCTAGTGATAGAAATCGAATTGCCCATAACAACAGCTTTAAAATGCCTTTTCTTTATCAAGTCAACACTCTTCTCATCGGGCTTGGGATGGATGAATTTATTATTTATTTGAATAATGATTACCCATCTAGGACTGTTTTTTGGAGGAATGAATGCAACGTACTTTTACACACTCCTAGCTGATCGTAAAATCGCCTGTTCGAGGTTTTTTTATTCCATCGAAATTTTTTTTTAAACAAATTACGTATTTTCTTGATAATTACGTCCTCTTTCAACTCCAATATGCATTCCATTTATCCTTCTTTATATTAATAAAATATAGTTTTAAAAGCAGGTGGTTTATCGTTTTCCCTTTATCTTTTGACTAAATTTATCGATTCATTTGCCTACCTTCTTCACTTCGATTCAGAAGGGAAAATATTGTTCCAGGCTTATGCTTATTCTTAATCATTCATTGCCAAATGTAGGTTCAGTATATTGAGACCAGTGCGAAAAATCCTCCAGTGAACGTAGATCTAATCTTTCATGACCTCATTCGAATCATTCGGTGAGTCAATGTTTTCATTATCAAAAGTCGTCGACTGCTAAATAAACAGTAAGTAGACTGCTTTTATCCTTTTCAGAAAACAGCCGGTCAGCCCTCCTCTCACCAATCAAAAACCGCGACCGAGAAAGGTGAAATGTACCTGTCTGTAAACAGAAGAAGAACTTCTCTGTGATTACTCCGTACCACATAGACTAACACACTCACTCATACTGTCTATCTCTCACTCCTCTGCGACGTTTCATCCCTACTAAACTTCACCTCCCGGTGCCTGTGTAGCCAATAATTTGCGCTTTTCCTCTCTCTCCCTATCTTCTCCTGTTTTAAGGTGTTAGGTTGTCGGCACACACACACACACACGCGTACATGAAGAGTTTGTACATATATATACTTATTACAAAAGTGTGTATGTTTATCCCGAATTAAAGATGATTTCCTGTTGCCTGCCCGGTGTTCTCCTTACTCGCCGTCGCCTCCTTTCATTCTGCTAATTTTCTGCCCTCTTCTATACTTCCCCAAGCCCTCCTTACTGCATATGCACAAACACGCCAATATACGAACATACTGACAAATGTTGCTTTCTATTCAACTGGTCCTAAATCACTGAAGGTATTCTTGGTTCAGGTAGTGATTGTTTTTGAAAATTCACGGCAACAGAGTAGCAGGTTATCGGAAATCACGAAGACAAATTTTATCAATTACTTAATGGTTTAATTGCAAACGACTTCTCGTAGCAACCAGAGCCTCTTTATTTGCAGAGTTTTAATTATTGCTTAAAGTAATAGAGAAAATGTAAGAGCAGCCGAGCTTTAACAGGAGATTTATGGCAGAAATGTTACGTCTATTACAGTAGGTGGGATGACAGGGTCGGAGATAACCAAGGTTAGGGTCGTTTGAGCGTTATATTGGGGACACGATGAGGGTCGGGGATGCACAAACGGTTCAAGATGATGGCGGTCAGGTAGGATGACTGCACTAGCACGCTGTATTCTAGCCTGTTCTAGTCGTTCAGGCCTTTCTGCTCTTCCTCGCAGACTGGCGTCCCGCCAGTTGGTCTTTCCCTTGTCGCCGTCATTGGTTCTCTACGTGGAGTGACTTGTGATTGGTGTATGCAAAAGAGACAGAAGTGTGATTGGTTACTTTGTATTTTTAGTTTCGGTTTCGCCACCGTTGATGGCGGTGCCGAAAACTGTGTCTTACAATATGCAACCAGAAAGGAAACGATTGAATCTTGATGTGCTTAATATTTGTGGTGCATGCATGTCGGCGAAGGTCAATGAAATATGAACATTGTATCTTACATGTAAATCTCAGTATTTATATTGTATAAAGGATAACAAGCAAAGGAATTTGGTCTCGCCTAATTTATAATACGTTGAATTATCTTTTATTTAATATGACGCATAATATGACCAATCATCGTTGTTTCTGCGGTTTATTTCCATCTCCAGCAAACCTCTCAAAAATTTTTATCACTGATCTTATTTCAGGTTTTTCTATTTTTTTCTCTGAACGGTTATGACCTCATAAGATAAATTAGTGTAAATTGCATTTATTATGGCGTATATATCTGTTCAGGTACATAATTATTGTAAAACAACAAACTAAACAAGGAGAATGGGTGAAGACCGAATTTCATTTACCTACAAACATTAACTCTGGAAGTTTTAATTATTTACTCAGTTTTTGCATCGGAGCTTCACTATAATCCTGAATTATACATTACTTTCCGATGGAAATTGATTAGATGTGCTGGTTTCTGCTATACACCCCACTAATTAGAATAATTATGAGCTTAATATATCATCCCATTTATTTATTTTGCACGGTGGATACTCCACAGATAAATCCTTGAATAAACTTTAGTATTCCTCTAGGAATCTCCTTTAATGTAAATTACCCTCAAAATTAGCTAGATTGCGTCCAAAGTATTAAGAACACAGAAGGTCTGTTAAGAAGGCAGTTATTACCGAACACGCTTAGAAATTGTGAGTGCAAACGATGCTTCGCTGCACGAATATTCATGGCTGATTAGTTGGAAGGTATCTGCACGCATGCTTGAGATTGCTCGTTACGCGATCGCTAGCACAACCGCAGTTTTCAGAATGTTCCAGGGCGTGGGAGATTCCTTTGGTTAGCATAGATAGCGTTGTACACTCCATATCAGTACAAATATTTATTAACATCTGTACAAAATAGTACAAAAGTAATGATATTTCGTTCCATGTTTAACCTCAACTTATGTGTATTATCTGTTCACTGAACAATGAGCCAATCTGAAAACTATAAATAAAATACAGGAAAAGTTACCGCAAAAACTTCACTACGGCAATCATTACTTTTAAAATTTCTATCAAAAGGAATAATTTTTAAGTTTGAAAATTTAACACTATAATCAATAAATTCAAATAAATTACTTTAAGCAAAAAGATTCTGTAAAATACGGGGAAGCCTGCCAATTATGAATAGATCTTGATTTGCTCAAAGCCCTTTTTCCATTTAACCCAGTAGCTCTTTCTGAATTCTTCAAATCTGTCCAAAATGTGAGTTTTGAGTTTAATTTGCAATGAAAGCCGTCTGATTTCCCTTGTTTATACATGAATTTGCTTAATAATTTTATGCTCTGTCTTTTATCTTTGATATCTACTTTTTTTAGAATCGTCAATGAGTATGAAAACGGATGTCTTGTCTCATATTGAACAACAGATTGATGAATTGAGACATATTTATGAGAATATTAAAGCAGAGCATTTCCCTTTCGGTAATATTAAGGTCGGAAACTTGATGTACTTTTTAATCTCTGTTGATATTTCTCACATTTATCCTGACTTAGGTGCCATAACCGACACGAGTCCGTCACCGTCTCCCACAACAAATTACAGCGACGTAAACTATCCCAGTTGACTAATGATATCTCGGTGTTTGGCCATGTATTTTAGTCGGGCATTTATTTTTTAGGACCAGTTTGTTAAGGTCAAGGGAATTCTTGATGACCTTAAAATTCAATTTAAAACTCTTTTGTTCAAGAAAGGAAAGACGCTTTCGATGCCGACAGTTTCAAAACCTGAATTATTTCACCGAACTTTTTCAACGTCGCCAGGGAAAAAGTCGCAAGTAAATTTTTGCCTCTTTTTGTTTCTTTTCGAAGTCATATTCACGGGATTATTTGTGTATTCTTTAAAGACAATTTCAGCAGGAGATATCGAGTAGGTTAAGCGAATTGTATTTATAATCTTCATGTAATAAAACACTGCCGCAAATCTAATATTCGCTCCAACTCTTCTTAACATTTTGATGTAAAGTTTAAATTTGATCCATTTCATGTTTCTTTTTTTAATTTAGACCACTTGGACCCAACTATTCCAACTCGTCACTAGTGGTGAGCTACTTCTAGTAAAATTAAAAGTATCTAAACTCCTAATAAGAGAAATTTGTTACGATGATTCAAAGGCCTTATTTTATCTCTCCGTTTGCCAATATACAAATTGAATTAGTTTATGAAGCGGTGCTTTTTTGGTTTTAAATAATCTACCACTTATTCGATATCACTGACATTCAAGTAGTTATTTCTGCACTCTTTCAACCGAAGGTAGATTTATAAGATTTCTCATGTTGTACACGGCGTACGCGCCTGTTTGCTGCCTTAGTGTATCTATTACCTGCGTTGGTGTTTCGACTATTTTTTAGCTCCATGGGTCCATGTGGTCCTGGAAGACAGTTCATGAATCCTCCTGGATATGCTCCATTGTGAGTTACAATCTCGTCACTCACGAAGACGCCCATTATGAGTTCGAAATAAAAACTGAGGTAAATTTCTCTTTTATTTGTGATCTCTTTTTGTTCCTGTTGTGCAGATGTCTGAAGGATTATTTGCCAGTTTATTACCTGGAAGAAGCTATTCGGACGTAAGTATACTCATTTAATCGTGCAGGCCCATTTTGCAGATAAGAGTATCAAGGAGGTACAAGGAGTTTGAGGCTCTCTATGATACCCTTCAGAGGGTATATCCATATCTTTTCGTCCCCACTCTGCCACCAAAGAAGCCTAAAAGTGAGTTCACCTTTAGCACTATTATTTTTTTCTTAATGGCGGCTCATTACTTGAACACGTTGCCTTATACCTTATGAAATGACCCCCTTAACTAAATGTTACTTATAATTTGCTGTAATTTCATATAATTTTGTAAACGAATGTCGTGCAACACAGATTTGTCGAATAAGGAATCCGTTTTAGAGCTATTAAATTTAAAACGACAAATGGTAAGGTTAATGCAAAGAATTTAGTATACTAATCTTATAAGACTTAGCAGAGAGAGTAGAATCCAGAACGTCGAATCTGGGCCAAGAGAAATGTTACATCCGGGTATATATTGATAAAGAACAGGTAAAGACAGAGTAGTTAAATTAATGTGGCAATCCTTTTGGGGCAAATGCATGGGGATGAGGAAATTGAAAAGTTGGAAGTTGTGTCTTGAGGAGTTTGATAGGGGTGCCTATACTATACGGTCTTACCATTTGATAATTGTTCTGGTAACTGACAGGATATCTAGAAATAATCTCAGATACTCTATAAGGGATTAATTATGAAAATTTAATTGGAAGATGCTTTAAATCAATTTATAAACCATT
Organism: Hymenolepis diminuta; assembly: GCA_900708905.1. Lineage (NCBI taxonomy): Eukaryota > Metazoa > Platyhelminthes > Cestoda > Cyclophyllidea > Hymenolepididae > Hymenolepis > Hymenolepis diminuta. The sequence goes on along the minus strand of CAADRB010000004.1, from coordinate 3,946,541 downwards.
TGTGATAGTGTAATTCCACTGTGTCTGACTTTTTCAATTTCCTTCGTGAAAAAGTTGTGCCGGAGGTTAGTCTTATTTTTGCATTCATTAAGTTTAGGTGTGTTGTTTATTTCCTTCATATAGGAGGCTTAGACGCCACGTTATTTTTAACCTACGTTGTAAGATAATGTGTATTTTTATCAGCTCATTTGCAGACATTGAATAACTCTTATGGACATAACTTTTTATGCAGGAATAAATTGTGTTTTTTGTCCCGATTCTAATCTCAATGCTTGCATTCGAGTGAATAAATAGTATAGGACACTTTCGGTTAACCTAGTATGTTATACTTGCTGCGGGAACAAATTAGGATGGTTCTTCACTGTGTGTCCGAATCAGTGGATTAGTGTCTACGTAACGAGACAATATTCTCAAAAGCCTTTTACTCAAAATACGGCAATTACTGCAATTGGAACGACCCATAATTTTATTACATTTTAAAAAAATATGTAAAATTTCTAAATAACTAGCAATAAAATTGTTAATTTAATTTTTTTGGATAAAAATATTCATTTTTATCTAACAAAATGTGATGATTGGAGTAAATGTTTCTTAAAGTTGAAAATGTAGGACCCACACTTTATTACTTTTCCACTGAACCTCCGTTTGTGCTTATAATCATTCGTCCATTCATTTTGTTCCAATCGACAGAGCTCAGAGTGGAACTGACAGTGAAGAGGAAGTCACGTTTTGAATTGTGGCTGTCCTACTTGGCGAGTCACCCAATTTTCTGCCGGGCTCCCTGCGTCCTCAATTTCCTTCTTAGTGAGGAGGTAAGTAATCGAATTTCCATCGTTGATCACTTTCTTCTAGGAATGGCGAAGGCCGTCTAAAGAGAGATATAGTGTTGTGCCAATTGAAAACGTGGTAACCTTTCCTCCATATACTGGTGTTTCATCTATTAAGTGAGTTCTCTTTCTTCCACATTTGGGACGGTCATTCTAATCACAAAGAAATATGATTTACAAATTTTCATCGTGGAAAATTTCTCATCGTGTAGTATGTGTAGGAACCTGTACTAGAGTTTTTAAATTGGAAGAATCTGAGCTCACTTTCAATTGATAATAGCCAACGGCTCATATTTTCAGAAGTTACGTCGATTTCGTCTTGAAATAGTTGGATTACCGTTAAATTGTACGAACCCTTATTGGATAAATAGGTTTAAAGAACTTCATGAAAACATATTATTTGCTAATGGTACAGTGAGAACTGTGCAAATCTGCCAAGCCAGAGATCGCGAAATTAATGCTCATCGATACAATCCAGTGATATGGATGGCCAACCGCACTGGTTACTTTCGGTCAACAGGAGAGGTGATAGAATGTGAATTTATCATAGGAGCAAACTTCCCTCTATCCAAGTCAAGTGTTTCAAGTATTTCTCTTAACGGATTTGAGAAGTTTTTTATGAGAAGTTACTCTACATAGCGGTATAATAGTAGTGAAATGGAGAAGTGTCGAGGATTAGAATAATTTTTCTTATTGTGGTGATTAACTACCTCGTTTCCAATCACAACAGGAAGTATTTGTGAAGTATTAGGATGCTCAGAGTGCATTTACAGCTCACATTATTTCCATCCTGACGTGCATGCTACCGTTAATATTTAAGTACAACAAACACTTTCATTTCAGTCTCAATATGCTACATCAACTGGTGAAGACCATAGTCGGACTAAGCGACCACTTTAAAATGGAACAAAATTGCTTATGTGAAGGTAATTTGTTTATCTCGGTGATTATTTTTGACTCACTAGTTATTAAATGTTGTTATTGTTTTTTAGACTTTGCAGATGTTTACTCACACTATGCTGAGGATTTGACTACATTTGCAAGACTTGAAAAAGATCTTGGTAAGCAGTTTGAAAGCAGTAAATTATGGACTCTAATTTGGCATATCTCCAATGTTTTAGAGTTCAACAGTTTTGGTTTTCACCAATATTTTCAGATAAACTTCTTGAGCCTGGAGTTGTTGCGCCATAGCTTCACTATCCATGCTAATTTTGCTCAGGGTTGACTGACTTGTAATTGAGTTGAGAGGTTGATTGCGCTCATTCCAGTGCCTTGCAGAACTACCTATTTTCGTCAATTTTTCTCGTTGCGTTCAATTTGACAGTGTATACTATTATCAGTGGTTTGAGTGTTGTGTTTTTCCATTTGATATCTTACTTATGTGATTGTAGGAGGTTGTACTAGCAGCTAATTTATCGGATTTTCCCCTAACTATTCTTCGGGCTATACCTTCTGTTTATTACCAATCTTCACTCCGAAAACAAGAATGAGAGGGGATAGAAGTCGGTGGTGAAAGGACTAGAGGAAGAGAAAGTGTGAGTAAAGAATGTGGATAGCCAGGTGAAGTGTACATTTTCCAAAAGAGTATGTATATGGTTCAGTCACCACTTCGTGGGGTGTCCAAAGCCGCCTGTGCGCCCTCGGCAGGTTATTACAACGGGAAGCTACATGTGTGTCCTCAACAGGGGATCGCGATGAATGCGACAGCAGGGGATCGTGGACATATTGGTGGGAGAGGGGATTTCAACTTATGAAAAATTCACTTTGGTCACTACAAGGTTTGTTGCAATCTGAATTGTGTTGAGCTGTGTGTTATACACTTGAGTTTGGTGATCCGCCGTTGGAAATGACCTCGACGTAAGCTATTCTTGTCTAAGTCTTCACCATCTGAAAGACTTAGAGTGCATATTTATCACTAAGACTGCTGCTCTATGTCCGGACATTTCATCTTTTGGTCAAAAACTTTGCTTTCGCTACATCTCACTTTGATTCTGGTTTTCTCGATAAATTTTGCCAGTCACAGCTTCACCTTTTTTCACCTTGTTGGAGTTTGACGATTGCAATAAGATAGAAGGGTGATAGATGTACTTCTATATCCACCTCTTGTCATGAATTGTTTAATAAGTGACTTGATGTTTTCCTTTTGTAGGCTTCGTCATTGTCTACAGCTTCTGTGACCTTTTCAAGGAGTGGGCTGCGACTTTTAGTCGTAGAAAATGGCTGTACGAAAACCAGACTGTGAGTTTGCACATCCATTCTTTTAAATAATGAATCTTGAGTCCTTGATGCATGTTAACTGAAATCGGGGTATTTGAAAAATAAGTCTTAGACACAATAAAAATGATAATGAATATTAACCGGAAAAATAGTTCATATATTTAAATATGAGGGGGTACCTTAATGACCCTTTGGGGCCGAAATGTCATTTAGAACGTCATCCTACTCACAATTAGTAAGTAGCTTGAAAATTCTTAAGTTAGGTGTGCTAAGTTGCACATTTGGTATTATGCGGTATAGTGATATCTTCCTTATTTCTTTTGGTAGCGTTACTTTGCTGAAATAATCGTAAATCTGAAGGAGTTCTTTACGATGTTGGAGGAGCTCCGTTCGAGGTTGATAGGGAATTTCAAGAGTCCGCTCGAACGAATTGTCATGGAGGCGGAGCTCAATTGGGTCGTTGAACACTGCACCCGTCGGCTAATTCTTCAAGTGGCCAAATTCATTGAATCGCATCGGAAAATGTTAGTATACGACAGTAAAAATTGTTTGGATGCACTCTCTTCGGTACAAGCCCATTTCGAGGGACTTAAATTTGAGTTTTAAATCGTTCTTTTATGAAGTAAAGTAACCGTTTTCAACTGCATATCTTTTCGCACCTTCGTATGGTTGTGATCTCTATTCTTGGAGGAATGACGCAGTGAATTGCGGGAAATCGTAGCATTTGGATCCTTGAAACCACTGCATTCTTCACGTGTAGCATATAAATAAACAAGTTAACAACTACTCTGTCTTACTGCTATTTGTGGTGTCCACAGTACCAAGTTCTCTTTAGTAAAACGTGGGATGGCCAAGCCCCCATTTCTGAATTGCCAACTCCAGATTACTCAGTTGGAAGGCAGAAGATTACTTGAATAAGTCTATTATGCATGAAGAAGAAAGGGGCCTTCAGATACTCACTACTAAGTTGACCGCACATTTTCTTAACTTCTCGAAGAATGAGAGTTATTTTTAGAAAATTATTAAATTCAGTAAATTAATGGGTCGTATTAAAGATACGAATTGCACAAGGAATGAGCCGAAGCGATGTATGTAGTAGTATTTAACCGCCCACTCATGTTCTATCCTTTTTATGAGTTACCTCCTTCCTGCCTGGAAGAAGAGCCGACCAGCGTCTGGGGACCTATGGATACCATTGAGAAGACCAAACAGTGGGTCAACGACGCACGAGCTATGGGGACTTCCGTTGTAATAGTGTCCTCTTCTGCTATTTACGTTCAGACACCCGTATCCCACTTTTCTTTATTAAACTTCCTTTCTATCCAGGCTATTTACAGTAGCCTTCAATATTATGTTCAGTAGGAAAGGGAAACGACATGTGGAAATGGGAAATCTGGCTACTAAAATCAATGATTTCTTTAAAACACAAATTCCGCTTTTTCCATAAGGTTTCCATGGTCTGAGCATTTGGGGGTATTCTGTTCAGTTAAAGTTCAACTATAAAGGTGTGTATGGGGGTTATAAATATTTCTTCTCAAGACTTGTGTTCGTAACTCTGGTTTTTTACAATTCAGTCTACATTCGTGTAATAACAGAAAAAGGTGTTGCAGCCATTCGGTTTTGAATCCCTTCCTAATGTGGACTTCCTTATTCTAAAGAACGAACGTTTTGTTCCGTCCAAATCTGTTTTGAATATTGCATGCTTTTTCAGCGGCCGGATTCAATGATTCGAATTTCAAGATTTGACTCGAGAACTCCAAACAATAATGTTCAACCTTATAATTCAGTGCGCTCGTACTTACTAGATTTCATCATGTCTCATTCCAGTAAGAATTGCTAGATGGACTTTTTGAGCAAGCGGCTACTGAGATATAAGAAGGCCTGACGAATCGACCTCGGAAAAGTTGCACCCAAGATGCACTAGTCATTTGCTTAAGTCTAACAGATTGATTTTAGAGGTTGGTCATTCTAATCCCGAAATATTTATCTTTTCAAAACAGCAGTTAGTCTCTGCTTAATAGCAGATAGCTACATCATTTTTGAAATAAAAAAATTGAAGCTGTGAGGGAGTTTTCGTATTTGATTTTCTCCTAAGTCCTGCTTATGCTTAAGTCTTACATTGCATATATTATTAAGTCCTAAAATGGATAAATATCCATCGAAATTAGGCAGTGGGTACACTTTTTATCAAGGAATGGATTCAAAATGTTCACATGTTGCTTGTAGAAACTCAATTGTCTAATCCCTTTCTCAGATGTTTTATCTGTATCCGTAAGGTTATCCGCAAGGGAAGGGTCGAATACAAGCCTGTATTTAAAGTCTCTCACAACAAAGACTCGCAATGTTGCACACTAAGGATCATTGTTGAGTTCAGCGAATCGTGCGTAAAATTCTTCGTTCTCTCACAGTGAATCAAAAAATCTGAATGTGAATAACTTTAAGTACATGCTTAACTTCATTTTGAATTCCAAGTCTAAAAGGTTTTTTTGAGGAAGACAACTCCAAATTAAGGTATTTTAGTTGGGGGTACTGAGTTATACTGTCCAATTTCTAGATGGTCCATCGAAGTAACACTACAGAACCCGATTATGAATTAATGGAGGTGTCTTTAGAGGGAGTAGTAGTTGCAGCTGGTATCTAATCTTTTTCTCTAGCCACTGATGCTTCTTCTATGAACAAAAGTCAAAATTTGCGTGTTAGATAATTGTGATTCCAAGAATTTAAAGTACATAAAATTTAAGCGAATTAAAAGAAAGTTTGGAAATAATTCACAAAACCCGACTCAATGGACAAGTCTTAAAACCAGCTGAATAAAACTAATCCGATAGTAATGGATATTGTGTGCAAAACTACGATTAGCTCTGCTATGTTTAAATCAAGCTAAAAGAAGAGAAATCCGTACGAACTACAAATTTCATCTGATATCACCATAAAACTCAGTAACTTTGAAGAATGTAATGGCACCACCTCCCGGTCTTTTTAGCTAGGAAAGGTCAAGTGAAAATGTTATGGTACCCTCTAATTAATTCGAGCAGACTTGTGAAATGTGGGATTACTAAAATACAAACTGGAGTAAATACTCTTTCTAGTTCAGCTTCGTCCAATCATCCTGAGAACTTAACTCCAACAGAATATGATTCCTTTAAAATATTTCGAAGCATTAAGGCTCTAATGACTAAGAGGAAACAATTGCAATTAGCTTTACCTAGACTTAATACAGAAGTCTCAATTTCCCTTATCCACATCTTAATAAATATATTATTGGAAGCTGAATGCACCTGTCTAAAACGTATATTGATGCAAGTGTTGATAAAATTAGGAAAAATAATCTATAATCTTAGTTAAAAAGCCCTAACCGAAATGAATGTTGGAAAACAGGCGTATAAAACGGTTGGGATAACGGTAATCCAGTCAACTAACACACTCAAAATAGCTTCTATTTTCCCTTACCATAACGACATTGTATTGAACTCAAGTCTCTTTTTCTGATGAGCATAGTTCAAAGAGGTAGTGTAAAAGGACCAGCACTCTCTATTTTTATACCCCATAATGTTAACAATCCAAATTGAGGGAAAAAAGCTTATGCATTGTCTGGAAGTCGCATACAGCAATCGATAAACCAAATTAACACAGATTGACCTTGACAAGATTAATACTTATTAGTAGAAAAATTGTACCTGTTCCATATTTCCTGGATAGTCTTTGTAAAAATTTCACTCAAGTATATTTGGAATTATCAAGAGGGGTATTGTAGGCAAGTAGATAAATGTTCTAAACATTTTTTTCACTCTTCAGAGTACACGGAACGATTAACTAACTTACCCTCCTAGAATGATGACAAACATGACTCAAAGTCGCAGCTTATACGCTTTGTCTCACAAATAGCATTTCGCACCCTGCATCCTAGTCATTGATGGAATGTAAGCGGGCATGCTCTAGTCTTGACAGTTACTTGAACTTTAATAAATGGCATGATTGAAGGCTGCTTTGACGAGTCAGAGCGGTATACACTTAACATCTCAATCGCCATTTAGAAGGGTTGCAGTTAATGCCATTGAATCATGTTCTATCCGTTTCATGAGTACCTTTCCACCGGGAGGAAGAACTAACCAGGGTCTAAGGAACCGCGGACACTATCGAGAAACCTAAATAAGCGCCCAATAATACACGCACGGCAGGAGACTTCTTTTATCCTCGTGCTCTCTTTTTAATCCCGCTATTTCAATTCAAACACATCTAATTACATTTTGTACCTATTCTATTCAGACCACTTACCTTTCATCAATATGACAGGAATCTGACTTCGACTATAAATTAAATGCAAAGAATTTAATTTCAAATAGTATCTTGGAGATACTCCAATTCCTCCTAAATCATAGGGGATCTGTGTCTACCGAAACTGGTCAGAGATAATGAGCAATCTGATCATAACGTTGCCCCCAATAATTCCTAAATCGTCGACCGATCTGAAAGCCGTCCAAGGACTACTGCCTATTTGGCACTTGTTTTATTCATTGACAAGGCTCATATTATGACAAAGGAAAAGTTCGACTTGAGTAAGTTATCAAGTGTTAAGAATCTGTAACGAGTGAGTACCCGATTTATACCATCTGCCATTGATCATAGATTTGCAGGTTGAGATCATTCTAATAATGAAATTTTCATATATCGCATCTCTTAGTTTCGTTTTAGAATTTGGTTTGGAAATAGACGCTTTCACGAGTTTGACTTATCGATCTGGAAAATGAGAATGTTGTCTAGATTAGCCTTCATCCAATATTGGTTCTCTAACAGTAATAGCAAAGAGTGGCGATTCAGGAAACTGCTCGTTCGGCTATGTTGCAATCAGCTGTTTGTATCAATTGGCCAGAGGGCATGGGCTGATATACTTTTGAGAAGTCGTTCAGAAACCCAGTCATATTCGGGTAGCTTATAATCGGGAATAACGCTTTATGTAGGCTGGCCAGTTCGAAACTGTAGACGTCGGACGTAAAAATGACAAGTCGATTTTAAAAGCGGGATAAACATAATTGAGAGAAGTAATTTGGGTCAAGTCAATCAAAAGTTAAATTAAGCTCACTCAGCAGATATCTTCTCCAGTCCAGCGTCTCCTCAGGTCGCTGGGAGTCTTTGACACTGAAATGGGAAATTCACAGTGAAAAATTGTGATGAAAAACATCTGCTTGAAATGCTTCATAAATTGTTCACTTAAATATGTATAATTAGATTTGATTAAAAGTTGAAATTTGAATAGCCTGTTGAAATAGATGAGACACAATCCGAAATGGCTCTAAATTCTCCCCTCCCCTTTTGTCTAGACTAACACTAGTGTGCTGTTTGCCCAAAGTACGCTGATAAGCTGGCAACATCGTCGGCTCCAATACGGAGGAACATACGCCAGAGCACAGAGAATGAACCAATGAGGAAGTTAGTGTGATCATTGGCTAAATTGCTGGATCAGAAGATTGTGGCCACTAAGGTAATCTGGTCACTTCCTCTTCTATTTTTATGTTCAACCAGTCGTATATTTTCTTACCATGTTCCGGCAGCCCTGTTTGCAAATGTCGTCAATCGAGTGGTCTCTGCTGGCTTAGCACCTCACTCACTATTTGCACGCTTCCAATAACACGATTTTAGTTAATTAACTTCAAGGTGGACGCTTTCTCCTAATGCTAGTATTCACATTACTATTTATATATCCTTTCTACCAACTTTATGAAGGTCATAGAAGTTAGAATGGCGATAGCCAACCCATTTTTTCCCAACCTATGTTATCTAAAAACAAAATGAAATGTTAATATTGCTAGAATAATGAGCACTTGTTTGTTTAGTTACACAGATCGTCTCTTGAAGTAACAGTCTGTCCATAAATATGTCACTATCTCGTAATACACAATGAAAGGTTTTGAGACTGCAAGTTTGAATAGATCACCAAATTAATATTCCCTTACCCTCGACGACAATGAAAGTACTCCCGCTTTTTGTAATTAAAGGGCACATTGGACTATCGTTTGATGTTTGTATGTCTGATATAAGAGAGGAACAAATTGTTAGTGCCTCGAATTTTCACACTTCCTGTTGGCAGAGATCAGCACTTGACAGTTTTCTCGAAGTATGTCTGAATAGCTTATTGAAGAGCATAGATACAAGCGTTTGAGTTGAGTCGACTTCTAGATTTTGATCTGCAATCCCAATGATTCCTCCCCTTGGAGTTCTATGAGGCTTCCTTTCATGCTAAAAATTATATGTATTTCATTTAACAAAGTTTACGTGTTCTCTTACTACACACTTGAATGTCAGTTGCCGATTCAAGGAGAATTTTTATGCAATAAGGTTAACTGATCTGCCTAGTTCTTTCCTGGCTGAATTGGTCGCAATGAAATATAGTTGTGTATATGTATTGCGCTTAGTTGGTGCACATTACGTACATGCTCATGTCGTTCCGGTCAAAAAAACAAGAGTGACAGTTATTCTGCTCCCTAAATGCACGTCAAAACCCGTCACAAATCTAAAGTTATTTGAACGGAAGATTCTATCAAATTTGAGATTTGGAAGGAAGCACTTTGCTTCCAATATGATTTTTTATTAGCTTCATTTGACATCAGGGCAATATTATTGGTCTAATCTTCAGTCTTGAGATTTCTCAAAGTTTAAAATTCCCACAAGAAATCTTCTTCCACAACTTCTGTTCTAATATCTGCAGAGCGAATTCCAAATGTGATAAGTAGGTACTTAAGTAACTTTGTTTAACAGCATCTAATTTTTAAATAGGTGCTAAACTTGAAGACATTAAATTGATGGATGATTTTCTACTTCTAAAAAAATAAACATTTTTAAAGTCGTTTTAAGCCATCTCTGCTTTAACTATCTTGGGGGTTTTTAAGAAGCATATTTTGAAAGTAGTATATATTTACTGTGCATGGACAGAAAAATGCATTAACTTTTATCTGTAAGTTACTTCTATTCTGTCTCAGTTTAGATTCCGTGAATACAAACAAAATAAGATCAAACATCTTTTCTTAATGCTGCGTGGCATTCTGTGGCTTTGATTGTGTAAGCCGATTGGAAATGTAATTTAGGAGAAGTAGAACTAGGATTTGTTAATTTTTATGGCCTCATATTTTGTAGTTTGCTGCGGATTGAAATATATCACTGTAAAATCCGTTTTAATAGTTTAGTTTCCTTAAGAAAATATTCTTGCTTCACTCTTTATTGAGCAGCGGAATACACTGATTGATTATACGTCGCTTTGGAGGGAAATGCCAGAAATATACCTTATGTTCCATTCACAGATATCATTTTCAAATTCTCTGGCTATTCTGACCCCTAAACAAATTAGTATTTTCAAGGTTGCACTTCATTTTGACCATTTACCAAGACCGAAGGGGAGAATGAAGCATGAATCTTCATGCATTTCAAAAATTTCTACTTATGTCATCATTAATCGCTGAGACCTAATTACCTCAACCTCACAGTGGCACTTGAAGTGCTTGACCCTATTGTAATCTCAAGTCCCATATGGATAACCATCGTGTATTCTCAAATGTTTCATTTTGACTATTGGAATAAGCTAATTAAGTGAATGAGCATTGCTAGGGCTCAGTTTTCCCCTCAGCAAAGTCCGAACTCATCCCACCTGTTCATACTATTCCTCCTATATTAACAGTATAAAGGCTTTATACAATTACACACGTCATCCACGCAGGCACACAGTTACCGGCTCCTACACTTCCCTCCCATCCCCTCTGTCCCTCATTACTTTCTTACCCTATTGAACTCCGCATCGTAGTCTAGTCAGCTCCTAGTGTTCTTCTCTAAAACTGTTGTTGGGTAAAGCGGCTCGGCGGAATATGTCAATATCTTGTAAGCGACAAACACGTTGATATTAAAGAATGAGAAGCAAATTCGCAACCTTCTCAAATATTTCCAATTAAGAAGAAGGGGTTTACATAATTCTCTCCCAAGGCAAATATTCAAAACCCAAAACTTCACATTCCACTATCGCTTTTCTCTCCGCAATTGCAAAAAATCCTTGTGTCTTCGATAGACACGCTAAATGATCAAACGGATTAAGTAATCTTAACAAATATTTTGAGAAGATTCGAGTTTGACGACTCATTCATCCCAGAAACTGAGCCGTCTTAGTTTAAACGAAATACCTTTAGTTAACTTCGCATTAATAATACGAAACAGAGCCCAAAAATTGAATCCTCTCCTCAGGCAGAATCGGTGGAATGAAATACAACCGTTTGTCAGTGAACAACTACAAATTTCTCTCGAGGTAACTGCCTGTCACTCCGCTGGTGGATGTAGCATTTAGCCAAACGCCTATGTAAATGATTTATCTCATTGCGCTTTAAGGCCAGAGGATAAAAAGAAAACCATTATTCACTCTGATCTTACAACGAAGAGGCACATTAAATTAGAATTTTTGCTTCTTACCCTAATTGCGGTCATTAAGAGGAAAGTATGGGGAAACATTATCTGAAATGCTATCGACGTGACCAGACCAAGACCATCTCTATGGGTAAATCTGGAGGGAAATAAACATAGAGGAGACAGACGTACCTGAGCGATGCGTTGAGCCACAAGTTCCTCTAAAACTTGGCGACTGGAGAGAGGATGCCGTGAATATGCCACTCCTGGCTGGACCTTGGTACTGGAAGGAAAAACGGAAATTCGTTTAAGCCTTTGCGATCCGATATTAAATAAGTAAACTCCACTGTCCGTCCAAGACAGAAGGTTCATGTGACCGAGAAATTCACATTCAATCATCCTTCTGGTAGATATTTTAAAAAATCATTCAAATGGGGAAATATGCGGTTTCTCATTACATCACTGATCTGTTTTTTATCTTTTCATGGTTTGCCAGGCTTATGCCTATGAAAGTTGGGGAGGAATCAAACGCCTTTCGATAAAGCGGCCCCACCAATAACACCTAGGATAAAAGCTTGATTAGCGAAAAAAATAATACACGAAAACTACTTTACTAACCAATAGAAACATTATATTTCAGTTCTTCTTAACCCAAGCACTATAAAACATTTAAGGCTATTGAATTGTTGAGTAGCCATAGGCGAGTCCATCTGAAAGGATGTAAGTGATTATAATCACAAAAACGCGACTGTTAAACTAAAGTCGAAAATCGACCAGAATAAATTGACATTTGAATGTTATTTTCAATGTACTTTGAAAAGTCTGAGTTATAATGTCACATATACAATTTCCCCGTATAGGGAATAAGGAAAAGGCCGAAAATCTTATGATTCATCTCCCATCTCCCATCGATTCTGTCGAGAATGTGAACATCGGCAAAAAATATGCA
>CAADRB010000004.1:3808321-3934122 GCA_900708905.1 Hymenolepis diminuta | reverse complement strand
ATTAGATTATCGATGGGTGAAATCACTCTGAACGAGAAACTCTTATTTCGACCACAGGAGTTATATTAAATTTCAGATTGATAACCTGGGAATTATGTATATAACTACAGGAGGGACTTTCACATACGAAGCTCAATTTCGGCGTAGTAAACCCTGCCTATCAGCAATTTTTAATGATAAGAAGAACTAGTTTAAAGTGAAACCGGGTACGAATATTGCACACTATAAGTTTACAAACGAATGTTAAAGTATGCTCCTTCTAACTGCGCAGTAGTTCTGGACCATTAAAAGTCCCTAGAAGTGAATTTGGATAGTAAAGAAGTCTCGAAAATATACACTCCTTCGGTGTAATCTGGTTCAATGTACGAAGTGTAGTGCATAATAACAACGAACTTATCTCTAACCTAAAGGTTCCAATCAGTGTGTACACAAAAATAAACCATTGCCTATTGATCATTTTGAGTACAGGAGAGGCAGCAGTCTTAACTTCTCAACTAATATATGCCTTCTCTACCACGGAGTTATTAAAATCGACTGCACACGATTGCACACCTGGTTAGGAGTTTAGTTCCGAAGGCTACTACATGAATAAATTTAGACAATTTTTTAACTTGCATTTAGAACGGAAAATATTTTGAAGAATAATTAGATAGGTAATGAAAAAAATTAAAGCAATTAATTCTTTCATCAAAACAACTAAACAATTTCAGTGGGATTATCAAAACAGTTGCGTGAATTTAAATGGCGAAAATATGATTTTGGGCTAAGGTGATGGAGATAATGATAATATCCCCAACCCCAACCTCGTTCTCGGACAGTGAGCGAACCAACTGGGCGATGTTCGATGTGTATCACAAGTCCAAAGATTAGACATCAGTCATTCAGTTGGATTTATTATTTACCACGGTGGATATACACAAATTGCAACAAACTGTGATGATTTGTAGTGGTCCCAATCTATGAAAAACAATGGTTAAGTCCGTAGATGAGGTTACAAATTGTGGAGAGAAATTTGCGCACAAATAGCGTAGTGGTGGTTTGCTTCCACATCTGCATAGTCAGAGATTACAGATTCTATATCAATCGGCACACTGAACAGATGGTTAATATTGGTCAGTTACACTTTCAACTCTTCGCCTGAGCTCCAACATCTACATTCTTTAGAGCTGATTGACTGGAAAATTTTTTTAAGTTATCGGTCCCGCACATTTAACTTTATCGCTGATCCCGGATCTCTGGCTATACATTATGCGGGTCTATTTAGATATCGGCGAGTACAATCTGATGTAACCTTAAAAATTACAGAACTGTTTAAAGATACAAACCTGACACTAGAGGAAATATAAAGAGTAAAGGGAAAACTAAAAATTTCGAAAAGCTCTGCAGTTAATGATTTACAATGTGACCTTATTAAGTGGAGCGGGTCGTCACTAGATACCTACTCACTGAATTTCTTTAATGATTGTTAATAGGGCAAAATCCGTGTACCCCGATTCGGGGTAGATAGTGAACCAATTAGTATTCACAAAAGCAACGGAATAAGAACTGATCCAGCTAACTACCGAAGTTTTTCCCTTCTTGACATGAGGAAATACTATTACATCGATGATCTGTGAAAAGTTTAATTTGCATATAAGCGAACGATTGTTATCCGCAGTACAGGCTATCCATGCTCTATGAACAGCATTTCAAGAAGCTATCGACCACCATTTTGGAACAGTGCTTATCTTTGTTGATTTAAGGCCTTTGATTCACCACTCATCTTTACGATTTTAACAAGACCGTGTAAATTAAGGCTGCCTGGGAACATAGTCAACCGCTTTAGACATTACCTAGATGTCCCATATAAGGTCATATAAGGGACTCAAGTGAAGTATTTTCAATGGAGCAGGCCATCAGACAAGGATCTTAGTATTCCAACTTATACTAGAGGAAGTCCATGTAACCTGTAAGGATTTGAAGGTTACATTATTGAGCTACGCAGGATGCGAGCGGCCACTGGGGAATTTAGAATATGCAGGTGACTTATTACTAGTTCGATTGGGCATGCTAAAATAACTCCTACGGAGATGCAAATTAACACTAGACAAATACGCCATGGAAAATGGCGTATGAAAAAAAGCAGTCTGAATGTGCCTAGGTTCAGATCTGAAACAGTCATATCTTCGTTAGATGAACATTGGATTTATAAAAATCTATTCCACTCTTACTAGACCACAAACCAAAAATCAAATGCATGAAGAAAATGACATGGTCTGCCTCGACGCTCGATGTCATCGAATCTTTGCAGACGCATGTGAGATGAGAAGACACTGGCGAACAGATTCTCACTGAAATGCACACATTCCGCAAACTGATAGAATTCCTTGCCCAGGGAATGGCCGTTACAAGAGCTAAGGGACGAGGAAAGCTAAGAGATCGGTTAAAAATATGCCATTCAGAATTTCATTGTAGCGATGATAGGGAATAATTTAAACACCATGAAGGGAAATTAAAATACACAAAATCGGATAATTTCAGAAATCAGATGCAGTAAGGCTTTGATTCTCATCTTACACCAAGAATTTTCTGATATTGCCTAAATCACTTCTACCACCCCTTTATTTAGACGCTCTCCATAATTAAAAATTGTAAAATGCTTTTGGTTTGCTATGGATAATAGTAATTTTTCATCAATGAGATATTTCCAACCTTCGACGGTTCTTATAAGCATTAACATAAGATTTATTTTTGAATTTTCGCTTAGGTGCCACCATAACTCTTAAGTGACTCTAAAATCTGATATTTTCAAATCCGATGTTTTAATTATCGGGGCTTACCTCAAACCTGACACTTTCAATGATCGATTTGGTTAGTTTATAATTAATTTCAAATTGTAATGAAAAAGTCATTGTTAATTACCAAAAAGGGGGCTTTTTACCATTATACTGCTTATATAACATTCTGCTGTGCAATATTTGAAATGATTTGCCTCATTTTTTACACCTAACCAGCGTTCAGTCAGATACCTTTTAGACACTGTAATTCAAAAGATGGTTGTTCGAAGAATTTGAGGCAACGTGTTTCAATTCATGTTTCCGAATCTTCAAAGTCACTGTATAGAGTAAAAAATAGTGAAAAAGAATAAAAAGTTAGATACTCTTATTAATTAGAATACTTCATATTTTCAATTTTTTTCTGTTTTTCGTATGAAAACAAGTAATCAGGGTGAAAGACCGGAACGGTGCTTGAATAAATAGATTTTAACTAAATATGTATGATAAATTCCATGCTCACCAAATTTCTGTTGACCTCTTAAGGTCGATATTCAGGGAAATACAACATTTGGAAAAGTAAAATTTCTATTGGAATTTGCGAGAACATTGTTAAATGTGGACTGAGATGAATTTTTCGATGAACTTAAGCAATTATCTATAAAAAATAGGGAATAGAATTGCTTGATTCTTAAATTTTAGCTAGGAAAATTTATTTTTTAGTTAAACGGAGTTTTTAAATTATTTATGCTAGAAAAGTCGAATTAGTTAATAAAATCTAAATGCATTTCAGACGAAATTTCGGACATTCGTAAACAAGAATTTGTCAGAAGGCACTGATTTTGCTTCATTGCAATTTTCAAACCATCTTTTCCAAAAATTATCGCAATACGCCCCTCGCCATTTTAATTTTTGATGTTAATTTCTCTTCTCATTGAAACAACGCGTACAGTAGACCATATGACTCCAGCTGAAGGACAAAGTGGCGCTTCAACCTAATCTCGTAAATTTCGGCAAATCCAGAAGTATACCTTCTTCTGCTTTGAACAAATAAGAAACGATTTAGAAAATGAATTATTAAAAATTTTTGTTTTCGAATACCGAAATTCTCTGCACATGTTTACCACCCGAATTTTAACTCGGGAGTCAAATGACTTAAATCCCTCAAGGTATGGACCTCTTGAGAACAAGGCAGCACTCAACACTACTTGAGCTCCTAATTGTCACTTGAGTTTGTAATATTAACATTGTATTTGTGATTCGTAATATGAAATGAATAGTAAACCTTCATCTTATTTTGATCAACTGCATAGATGGTGTGTTGTGTATTTTCCAGAAGAAATCTGAAATTTATTCAGGAGCCTCTATATGTCTCCCTTCGTGCGATTTGTCCTATACTGTAATATTTGCACCATCGTTCACATTGGAATAACATTATACCCACATTAGTAAGTCAAAAATTTTATTTTCACTACCTCGTCACCCAGAACTGCTCATCTGACGGCTTAAATAAGTCTCACAAGTGGTAATATGGCATACTTTTACTCTAAATTTTCATCGTCAGAACACTAAGAGGTGTAAGATGATTGAATTTCTCTGAAAATAGGATGATCAAAGTTGTTATAACCGATGAAAATGAAAGCTGATACTAAGGTCAAATCTTGCATGACTGTAAATGACGACTTCCTCTCTTGTGTGTCCAACACTTCCGCATATTGCAGACCGCAAATTTATTATCAGCGTCCCTGCTTTTGCAATAAAATCGATCATGTATTTAGCGGAATAGTGATTGTAGACGTAATTATTTGGAATGTTGTTACGAATGAATTGTGTTAAAAATGTGTATTTGTAAGCATAATAAACATCACACTGGCTTTTGATAAAAGCACACTAGGTAATAATGTTGTTATAGACTTTTGTTTTCCTGAAAAACGACCCAAACATACTTTTAAAATGGAAAATCGCAGAGGAAATATAAACGATTAGCGTATTTCTAACATTATGCTTCTATTGAGCACATCCTTCTACACTCACGCCCTCTCGCGCGTCCTTGCCCAAATGACTTATATAAACTGCTTTTGTATTCCAACACATGCACACTCAGGCACACGCTTGTCAAACACCTGCTCCTACGCTGCCCTCTCATCGCCTTTGTTCCTTATCTCCCTCTTAACCACTTTAATCCTCCTTGTGACTTGATCAATACATTTTGGTCAAAAGAGCTCTCGGTCTTCTGCTCTAGAATTGGTGTTAGTTTTTGGTTGCCAGCTGTTGGTTGTTACGCATAACCCCAGTACTATTATTAAAACAAGTCAACTTTTGTGCAACCGTAATGTACATAAATAATATCCCTTTTCGATTTTCAACTGTTTGATATTAAGCAATATCATATTAAGTTTATTTGATTAATAAGAAGGATTAGTTATTGTTTATACTGTAAGTACGATTTGGACGTATAACCTTCAATATCGCTATTACCAATTAAAGAGTGCGCAGTTTTTTCTAAAAAACAAAAATATTTATAAAGTATTAGTTTGCGTCTCTTCATCCTTTACATCATTTGGATAACTGAGGAGTTAATGTCTTTTGGGGATTAGTATGATAATCAATTTGGAGCGGGGGAGGGGGGTGGGGAGACGATGAAGAGATAATTGTGTTGTTTTTCGGGAACAGAGAACCTGCACTTCGTTGTTACATATTCTATAGAATAGCTCTGATCTATTTGATACCAGATAGGAGTCAACATCTGAGCTCGCACATGCTTGAAGAGCAGGCAGTTGCATCACTTCAAGTTTTATTTGTACAGAGCATTTAACTGACATAAACATAGATTTGAAGAATTGACATCTGGTAAAATTTTTAACTTAGCAAAGCTCACTAAACAGTATTTACTGAAAGTGAATCCCTAAGCAAGTAATTAAGTATTATAAGAACCTTTACTTTCAAAATAATATTAGCCTTTCAAAACAATAATGTGTTAAGAGGTAAAACTTGAAATGATCCTAGTGAATAGGAGATGGCAATCTCACTAATAGAAAATTTTAAACGCAGCGCAAGTTATAAGGGCTGAGTTCCCGTCTGATTAGACACAATAAAACTTTCTTGACGGTAACTGGACTCATCGCGAAATGCTAAATCGGGATCTCACTGCAACGATCAAAATATCAGTTCTGACCTTCAATCCCATGTTTACCTTTTTGCCGATCTGAATATGCCTAGACCACAGTTTACATGTTTAAAATTAGCTCTTAACATTAAAAAACGATATATAATTTATTCTGAAACTAATATCAAAGGTTATGTATCTGAAAGCAGGGACGACAGGACTCTGGAATCGATAGGAAGGCGAAGCAACATTTGTAATGCATACGATGTTCAATGCTCGTGGCTTTGACACTATAGAAAAGCGCAACTATGAGAAATCGACTTCTTATTCAGGCTGCTTTGGGGGAAAATGCTATGATCACCGTTATAATCTTCCAGATTTTATGTTATGGTGAATAGAATATTTTGCGAAAATTTCTGAACTATTCCAGAGATATCAAAGTTGAAACTTAACACCGAAGGCGTATTTTATATCCAAAAATAGGCAATCTCTCTCTGTAATTAAAATCTACAGTTTTCTAATTTGCCCTGCCCTAGAACCGAACTCTAAAGAAGTCTGTTCTCCTAAAGTACACTAAAAATTCAACGAGCCTTCAGGTGCTGTCCGTCTGCTCCACTGCTACAGAAGTTTTACATGTAGTTAGGTATCGAAAAAATCAGTCTCACCTTGTATAGGCGAGACAACTTTTTTTACTTTTCATAACAGTTTGGATGGGATATTATCCTATGCTGTAGCAACTATTGTCAGCAAGGTCAGATTCCAGCCAATTTATATAGTTGTCGATTTCCCTTAGAGAAAGATCTACGGAAATAATTTCAGGGAAGTTTTTAATGACTGCACTTCCACAAAAGTGCAGTGTTAATAATAAACCCCAGATTAGGGCCGAGAGAATTGCGCTAATACGCGTTCATTTTTCGGTCGTCAGAACGCTACGATAAAAACTCTCAAATCTCGGTTCGTCTAAAGGTGTCATTGTACGTAAGGAATGGATAGGAGGGTAATGAAATTCCTCAAGGACGTTGCAACAGAAGAAGTAGAGATAGTCTAAGTTAACAACCTCGCCAACCAACAGAGAAACACTTACCAGATCAACAAGAGCGCAAAGTGAACGAATGCGGAGATAGTATACTCACCACAACTCCAGATAGCTTAAGACGGAGGTGGGCATCATGGAAAGATGGTTACTTTCTCTCGCTCCTAAATTTATTAATGCTTTCTTGCCTATCTGTATGTCTTGAATACCTTGATGCTATTTTATTTCACCCTGCTTGACTATGTGTTCAATATAAACCTAAAGACCACACTCCCTAC
Organism: Hymenolepis diminuta; assembly: GCA_900708905.1. Taxonomy (NCBI): domain Eukaryota; kingdom Metazoa; phylum Platyhelminthes; class Cestoda; order Cyclophyllidea; family Hymenolepididae; genus Hymenolepis; species Hymenolepis diminuta. Next base: position 3,926,952 of record CAADRB010000004.1, on the reverse strand, counting down.
AATTGGTTTAAAAAACATCAATATATGAAATTAAAGAAATCAGAAGAACGTAGACTATGCTAGCATAAAAATTATTATATTAAAGGTGCGACCTTAATACATTACACGCAAATAGAATCGATTTCAGGTATATTAAATGCTTATGCACTGGCTGCGTCTATTTCCATCCTTTCTAAATGCCCTCGATGGGCTTTGGACTGGGCGAATCGCTTATGGCAAATTGTGTCAACTTCATCAAAAAGTTTCTCCAAATCACCCGCATTCTCAAGCTGCTTGGAAGAGATGAGGATTGTACCTCTGGACTGCTGAGCACTAACCTGAACAGCGTCTTGCCAAGCCTTGTCCAATTTCACCAACTGCTCATCCAAATCATTCTTTGGAAAGGTCTCTGGAGGTATCAGACTGGAGCAGTCAAATACAAGTGTCATCACCGCTGGAAAAGCCGAATTCGATTGGGCCGATGATTTGCTTGTTGTTCGAATCTGAAATAGAAAAAGGATGCAGTTATTTAGATCCTGGTGACACTCATTATTTTCGTTAACGATAACTCATCTTCGAGACTAATTTTGTCTCCTTTTCATATTGGATTAGAGCGGGAAAAGAATGATTAACCATCGAATGTAACTCGCTCAAGATAGTCGATTCCAATAAAGAGACAACAGTCTACTGTTTCAACTAAAATGACACTGATTCGTTAAGCAATGTAAACACAAATATAATTTGGAAATTTATCTATATAAATGCACATCTGAATATAATATGAATATTATGGAAAACAAACTATTCCTCCCGCTGAAAACATTCTCCAACCCTAAAAAGCATAGTCCCAGTCGGCCTAATGCGGTTTATGCCTCCATTTCGTCTATGGGACTTAAAGGGCTACCAGTACAGTTTGCAATTTGAATATTTAAACGACAATGAAGATACTATAAAGTATCCAAGAAACCTATGATTGGATTTCTTTTCAATTACTATTCAGAAGTAAGGAAAATTTCTATTTATCTCATTGGGTAAATAGGAATTAATCATAAATCCTCATTGCATTCTTCATATTTTATTTTATTTCAACAAAGAACTGGCTTATACCTTCAATTTTCATTACTCATTAACATAGACATTTCAAAAACCCCATTAATCATCCTTAATCCTTCCCTAAACCTGATTGGCTGATCATAAATGACGACAAGTTGACGTAATCTTTTCCTACTGGGCAACAACAATAAGTAGTATAGTCACCATACCGAAAAATTCAACCAATATTCCTCAGCTCGATGGATTGAAGCAAGAAAAATTGACGTGACTTTCGTGATTAGGCATATAAAAAAGTTTTATTTTCAGCTTACCCAATCTTCGCTCAAGTAATTTGTTTTTTCATCTTCGGATTCAATCAAGGTGCCGTAGAGCATGAAATCAATCCAATTTTGTAGCACTCCAACTGTGTTAGTCGTGAGATTCGATTTATCACATCCTCTTTCTTCTCCATCCATAGCTTGTAGGCGGAAGAATTCTAGAGCAACAGAAAGAGACCAAGGAAGGGACGGTGGAGTTGCCAGTAGACAACCAACATCAGGATGTAAAGTGGGAACGGCAAGACGCAAATCAAATGGATAAGTGGAAGACTTTGCAGAGCTCAAGTTTTTCATAAATGTTTGATCAGTAGCTGGGCATAGACCCATTGCAAGCGATGGAATCGAAGCAACACAACTCCGATAGGTGAGGAATTGACTGAAAATTGTGTGAATAGACTCCCAAGATTGAGCGTAAGCAGACATTTGACCGTACTCCGACTCGTAACGATCATGGACATTGAACTAGGAAGAAGTGTAAAAGGAGAACTTAAGAACATTGTGAAAATAAACAGACTGAACGTGCCAAAAAATTTCTTAGAAAAAGTATAAAATTAATCAACTAGATCCACTACAGTTAATTTCTACGCAAAGATAACGAGCTGTTCATAAGCAATATTTGAAAAATATTCGTCCGAACACAAAGAAAATACCGTACTGATACGAAGAAATTTCACTTATTTGCTAAACAGTTAACAGCACATAAAAAATTAATAGTACCTTAGGGTAGCACTTCCAAATCTGAGGATTCTTGTAGACTTGAACGAAAGAGTTTGAACTATCGGATTTCCCGCAACACTGAGGATAAGTTACCACAGCCCGAGTTTGAGAATATTTCTTTTTGATAAAACTGACGAATTGAATTGCAATTTTGCGTAGACAGTCTTCGACTTTTGGAGTAATGAGGAAATGTGATGGAATAATATCAATGTGGAGAATGTCATTCGGTTTCTTCGATGGAGTGGGTGGTTTTGAGGGAGATTTGGCACCTATTCTGCGTTCAACCGAAGATTCTTGCCTTTCATCGGACATTTTTAGATCAATCTTTCGAAAAGTAAAAAAATCAGTGAATTTAAAATTGTCCATTATAGTCCAATTGTAAAAAGTGATGTTTTGTAAAATATTCTCTTTAAAAAACTACCAATGTATTAAGAACCAATTCATATCTTTTGAAAGCAAATGACTAAAGATTCTAAATAATAACGAAAACTAAGAGAACAACTTATTAAATACAATAATTTAGGCAAAATTAAAAGGAAAGAGAACTAATATCCGGAAGTACTCATAAACGTACATCAAACTGCAAGACACACGGTATAGAGCGCCAACACTAATGACGGCGAAACCGAAACTAGAATACCTACACCAATCACAAGCCACTTCAAGGAGAGAACCAATCACGGCGACGGAGGAGGGAATAACCAACGGGACGCCAATCTGCGAGGAAGAGCAAAAAGGCCTGAACGCCAGAACAGGCTAGAACGTGGCGTGTATGCGTGGTGGCATGTGTTTCCGCCTTACTCGGTCTCCATCGTCTCAAACCGTGTACGCGTGCATCCCCCTTCATCATTGTATCCTTAATCCAAACGCTCAAACAAACTCTGATCTTGATTATCTCCCACCCTGTAAGTCTGCATACTATAATGAATGAACCCCTTTTTGCCATAACCCTCCTATCAAAGCTCGGCTGGTCTTACAAAACATCAGAAAGTCACTAATTTGAATAATTTGAGGCATTTGTGTGCGAAGTTCAAAACGTTAACAAGGCTGATTGGATCACGTGGAAAGTGATCTGGAAAGTGCGGATATGTAACCGGTCGCGTAGAGAACAAGCGCGGATGTGTGCAGAGACCTCAGTCAATCAGCAATCAAGGTCCCTGCAGCCTAGCGTGGTTTTGCATTTAATGACTAAGCTTTTGAAAATGACACGGTGAAATGAGCAATAAATCCTCTCCACCCAACATCTTTCTTGTTCTTACCACTTTGGGCATGGGCTAGCTAATTTTGGGAGGAAACTGATAATAGAGGACTCTGTTAGAAGCTATCTGGACTGCTTAATATCTTTTGTTTTCTAAAATATATGATAATTTTTAAATCAAAGATGTTTATATTATGTCAATGGGTTTTAAACTCCTACTAGGTAATGGTATCACTTATACGTTTTAAGAGAAACCTATCTTCGATGGTTGGTTTACAATAAATTTTTAACTATAGCAACGGTCCAGAGAAGAATGCAAGTAATATTACAGTGGTGAACTGCGCATCAGAAGTGACGGCTAAAGAAGGAGTCTGTAAACAAAGATTCTGCCGACAATCGAAAACAAAAAGAATGTTTGACAAATAATTACCCGATGATATGCCGAAGCTGGAAAAACAATGAAAGTAACGTTAGTGTTACCAATCTATTTACGTTATGGCTGCAAACGGCGTATAATATAAATCGACCTATTAATACACAAACGTGCGTTTTTTTTGATATGGTGGTTTGGGTAATTTTGTATTGCAGTGTTGTCGGGTCGTATTTGTCTTAGAAAATCTAAGAGTTGGTTACGGTACCCTACAGAGTAGGGCAGATTATAGAAATAAATTATTTTAAAAATTGAGCACAATCGGCGTTGTTAATTTGCAAATTTCTGACCAAACTAACAGCTAATAACTCAAACACAATGTATTTAAAATGTCCGACAGTACAGATTCTTCACAGATTAGCCTTTATATTGTTTAGTGCAGCAGTTAAGTACTTATTTCGTGTTAAATTTAGATCTTGAACAGAATCTCGACAATCAAGGTTTAAAGCTATTGTGGTCTTTTGTTCCTAGAGTGACCAATTCCTGCCTGTGCTCCCTAAATCATTCATGATTCTTATGAGTGTACGCAATCATAGCGTGTCTGATTACAAAATCCGCTTTTGGTCTAAAGGGTGTTTTGACATTCTGACATCATTCGTGAAAAATACAATTTATTTACATAAGTTTTCTTTTTCAAAAAATAAATAAAATCACTCAGAATTGCCACATTTATGTCTATTTTCTGTCGAGTCTGATTCAATAATAATCAGCAAATAGGTGACAAATAGGTGGAAAAATCTAAATATTCAGATTGTGATAATACAATTTTACGAATTATCTGTTTACATCTGATTTAAAAAATCACCATTCAATTACTTAAATGCTGTCAATATTAGTACTTTTCCAAGGTATTAATGTCACTCCTTAATATTTCAATGGTTTTTATTTAAAGCACTAACAAGCTCCGGGCTAAAATGAACTTGAGGACTTTGTTTCGGGCACCATATTTAGATTACTATTTAATCACCGTCATTCAAAAGGCACCCGAATTTGTTTATCTATTTGTCTTCTCTCGAGTTTCTTACGAACATTAAGGGCTTCTACTGGTTACGTTTATGAGTTGTAAGCTTCTTGAAAATACGATAAATAAACATCGGATTCAAACCTAGAGAAGCAGTTTAATGTTGTAGAAATATTTCTCTATTTACAACCTGAAATTATTTAATAATACTTTCGTTAATATTTCTCTCCTGACCGATATTGCTTTGGATATGACTCATGATTTTGTAAGACACAAGGTATAGGGCGAAACCGAAACTAGGATGTAAACTAACCAATCATTTCTTTCTTTCCTTTCATTCCACCAATCACAGGCCTCCCTATGGAGAGAACCAATAAGGCCAACTTGGAAGAGCCAACCGTCGGAACGACTCACGAAAAAGAGAAGAAAAGCCTGGATGCGAAGACAGGCTAGAATACCGCGTTCCAGTGTCCAAGTGACATCCTCTGCCCGTGCCCTCCAGCGTTGCTCTCCGACACCCCTACGTCCGTCTCTGTACCGTCTACTCAAACCTGTCCTGTTCTGGCTGCAGCTTAAAGGCATCTCCGAGACCTCAGACTACGACTATGTGAAACCAATCATACTCAACCTAATGAGCGTCACGGAAAAGCCAAGGGCAGTGAGTGATTTCTTCCAGCGTAAGCAACAACCGGGAGAATCCTACGTCCAATTTGCCATGGCACTTCAGGCAATCCTCGCCGAAGCCACGGGGAACAGATTTTCCCCTGCAGACCAAGAATACCTGGTCTCCAACTGCTTCATAGCGCGAGCCGAGCCGCTTTCCCTACAAACCCAACTCAGGCCCTTGGGACATGCCGGCATCGTCGAGCTCATCAAAACAGCCACGAATCTCTCCACAACCCGGGGCAACCCCAACCACCAAGAAATCCCACCCCGCCCAACCAACCCCACGCAGCCAAAGGCCTACCCGTACAGACAACACAAACCCTCCCGAGCCATCCAGGGTAAGTACGAAAGTGTGCGATTATATACTTTAAATTCGGGGAACTGTCCAGTCTTAAAAGTAACGATTGGGTCACGGGCGCAAAAATTCCTAGTAGACACAGGTTCAGCAATTTCTATTGCCAAACCAGGGACCATCTCTGCTAGGCTAAGGAAGCAAATAGATCAAAAACACAGTTGTAATGGGGGCCGCGAACGGGTCAACCTTCAAAAGTGAAGGCTCCTTTAACTTACAGTTCAGGTTAGGGAATCAACAGTTCCGACACAGAGTGTATCTTTCCTCGGTCATCAACGGCGCCGGCTTGCTAGGGATGGACTTCCTAGGAAAACACCAATCTAGGATCCTCCTAGACAAAGGCAGGCTGATACTTGACGGCATCTTCGAACTAATCCTTGGCCGGGAACGCCCCTCCCTGGGCTCCTGTGTAGTAAACACAAGAGAACCCAAGACCCGGAAGAATACTAGAGCAGAAAAATTGCTAGACGAACTAGGCGACCCCCCAGAAGAAATAAAACCATCCCTAGTCGCCAACGAAGATATCTTCGCCCTAGAAGGCGAACCCACCGGCAGGTCAAACATTATAAAACATATGATAGACGCAGGCGACGCTAAACCCGTCGCCTTAAGACCACGAAGAACCCCAGCGCAATACCAGGAGTTTGTTAGGGAAGAGATCGCCAATTTACTGAAGAATAAGATAATTAGGCTGTCGTCGTCCGCATGAGCGGCACCGATAGTGGTAACTAAAAAGAAAAGTGGGTCGCTTCGGCTCTGTATGGACTATCGTAAACTCAACGCGGTATTCTAGCCTGTCTTCGTATTCAGGCTTTTCTTCTCTTTTTCGGGATTCGTCCCGGTAGTTGGCTCTTCCCCGCTGGTCTTCATCGGTTCTCTCCACGGGGAGGCTTGTGATTGGTGGTATGAAAGGACGGAAAGAAATGATTGGTTAGATTAAATTCTAGTTTCGGTTTCGTTGCCATTAATGGCGGCGCCCTATATCTTGGGTCTTACAGTTTCATTCATTTGAACGGTCTCTGTAATTCTTTCATACTTTGTTTTCTTAAAATCTGTACGATTTGCTCATTTTATTGATTTCTATTTTCCACGGAAGGAATAGTTTTCGGCTCTTGATACAAGATTGTTATTAATCATTATCACGTAGAATTCTTATTTTACCATTTTCCAATTTTTAATCCTATTTAGCATCTGTTAGTTCTTATATTCTCCAAAGATTAAAATTTGTTTCGTTTTTTTCATTGATAAATAGCTTAAAATGATTTTCCTTTTAGAATCATGGACGATCTCTGCTTTCGTACTAAAGCGATAGTTCAGAAAGTCCCACAAGATTTGTGCGTTCTTGAACAATCAATTCGTTCGCTTCGATGCGTCGACACTGATAAAACGGCTCTTCTCAGACAAGAACACCAAATCGCTCAGAGTATCGATCTCGTAAACTAATTTTTTGATATTTCGACTAGTAAATGCATTTGTTAGTTGAATATATGTAAACAAATCTTAACCTATTCTTAAGGCTTTATCCAATTGCCAAAGACTGATTGTCCTCTCTAGGAATGAGCCTCTTTTCAATCGGAAAAAAATCGAGTTGGCTGTCAGTCAAATACAATCGGAATGTCATTATCTTCGCAATAATCTCCAAATTATTCAAAGGAAACGGTGAGTTTTTACTTCACCGTTAAGGCAGTATTAATAACTTCGCTTTTATTATATCACTTTTTTTCATTGATGTAATATTTCAGGGCCGCTATGGAGCAGGAGTTGCAGTTCAGAGCAAATCTTTTTGCCCCCCCAGTCGGTTTATCAGGATCTGGAGCAACAGTTGTACACATTGACAACGAGGTTAATGAATTTTCGCGTCTTCAAGCTGTTGGTCGGCGGCTAGATGAAATGCTCCTTGGTGGATCTGCCAGCCTTGAAGCCCTCAAGTATCAAGGGTATGTTTGTAATTCAATTATACTTATTTCTTTCTAGTAGTTATTGTTTTATCATTTATATAGGAGCACACTAAAGAACTCTCACCGACGCTTAATGGACCTCGCTAACACTTTGGGACTTTCAAACACTGTAATGCGGCTAATTCAACGACGAAGTTATCAAGATAAGGTTTTATTCTACGCTCTTGCTGTTGGAACTCTAATTAGCATGTATCTAATTTGGCATTTTATCCGCGAATGGTAACTCTTACCGTACGTTGAAAGTTGCTGTAATTGAACTTGCTGTGATAGTTAGTTTGTAATTTTTTAAATATTATTTACCAGCGCAGACGAATACGTGTCAATACTGTCTTTAAGTCTTGTTATTCTTTTATGTATAGAATGTTACTTAAGTAGTAGTAGTAATATTAGTCGTTTAGAGGTTTAACAAGCTATCTTCTTTTTGCTTCTATCAATCTTCTATGTAAGAGTAGGAAACAGACAGGGAAAGTTTGGCTAGTGAAACCCGTAATAGTGAGAGTTATATGGTGTCTTTATCTGGCAAATTTAGACGGATAGGATGGGTATTAGAACGCAATAGGATGCTTCGAGCTTAGCAAATACGTCAAAGTGGGATTAAACAATTTGATAATGTTGTGGTGCATACCAAAATGCACTTCATTGATTAGTTAACCACTCCAATTGGGAGTTGACAGGCTGAAGAAATGGGATACGGTACTGGGCAAAAAATCGGTCTTACAAATGTCATTCTGATAGTAGCCGACGGTAATGTGCATCTTTCATGAATAATGGCAGGCCAGGATTTGATTGTCCGGATCAGTGGGTTTCAGTTTAATATTACCAACTAGCTGGTACTTTGTGGCTTTGCATTTCTGCTGCTTATAAAGGAAGGCAATTGCTTAGAGTATTGACAATCTATAGTTTCTTTAACTTATCACGATATCCAAATAAAAATAAGATAAGGAGAAGGCAAAACGTTGGTAAGCAATATTATTTGAAAAATACGTAGTACATGAGAAAGAAATGGATGTTAAAGAGTCAGTAAGTAAAACAAAGGTGGAATTATAAAACTCTGAGGACAAGGTCGGTAGTAGCCTAGCTAGGGAAGAGGCAATCATACGCAGAAGTAGTCTCAGAGTATGCAGTATCTGATACTAGTCCAGTTCCGCTTTAGCAGATCGCATCGGAAAATTAAAGGGCCGAATTATTCCCATCTGGTTCTTAGCTGTCACATGCCAGCCATTTTAATGCATTCGATATGACTGTAATGGATCTGCAGTGAATTGTAGTATGCCGAAAATTCAGACTAAAATTGACCGAGCGCAATAAATTGTCAAACTAAGAGTGCCGAAATGTGTGACTTGCTCCAGACACAATTGGAATAAGATATGATGTTTAAGTAATGGGGCTTTTTGTGCATTTACATAACGTTTTCTCTAAAAGCATGTGCTTTACTCGGCTTTTGATATGGGTGATTATGATGTACGCATTCAATGACAAATGCAAAAGCCGCTTTCATGTAGGCTACACTTGATAATCTTTAAATTTTTTATCATTTTATCCCCAACTAACTACTACTGATCAAACGGACCACTTCATGTATTTTTAGTGAATTTTTGCTTTGGTAATGAAATACTTTTGCAGAAGTGTTCACTCTGCTTTTTTTGCTACCCACTATGTGATAACAGTATCTGGATTTACCGAAGAAAAATTGGTTCAATGATTGTATAAAGCTCGTAAGGCTCTACAGGCGATTCAACCAAAACATTAACTATTCTTATATTTTGGTAACGGAAATTCAAAATTATCAATTTTTTCCTCCCCTAATTTCCTGCTTGAACACACTGTTTCGCTTATGTCCTAAATTCGCTTTCTCCTATCTTGTTTGGTGGTAATAATTATTTTAATTTAAAGGGCCTTAGCTCTTGATCCAACTTTTCTACATTAGTTGGTAATAGGTATAAGTTCTCTTCATTATCGACTTTCATGTGATATTTGGTCTTTAATAATTCATATGTAACGTTTAACGTGTAATATAATCGATAACTGCTTAATTTCAAAGTCCTGACGTATCAAGTTCTTACTTGATACGTAAGACATATCAAGTAGTTTCTGGATAAGGAGAATCTTAACTTAGCTCAATTTATTTTTCATGAAGGAAATAATTACCGCATTGTCGCTATATTTTATTGTAGTATTTATCTTTAGGTATAGTACGTCGATTGTAAAAATGATATATTTAAGGACTAATAATTATATTGAATATTCCTCTACATTGCAAGATCACGAATTATTTCTAGGATGTGCGTAGGGTTGGATCTTTATCGTGTAGTAATTTCCTAGTTGTTAGTATTAATATCTTATTATAGAATCCTATAAATGATATATTAGAAATAAGTACATATTTCTCATGATATTTTTCCTAAAACGGTAATGTTATGACACACATTATTGCTTATTAAGGATATAGTAACGTAATTCCTACAAACTACAGATGACATAAAATTGTTATAATTTCGCTGAATCGATGATACTGGGAAATCGTCACTGTGATATCAAGGCTATTAGTGTCAAACTACATTGTTTCTCAGCTTCACTTATAGACAAATTGATTTGAGTTTGATTGAGTTCCTTGACATTATACTTGTCTAGTATATCTATTTGATCCAACGTAATTGGTACAATATAATCCAATAAAGTCTCGTGAAGACGTGCTAACTCGGGAGGTCTTCGCTATTCTTATGCGTAACGCTCTATATGTAATTATCCTGTTAGTTATATGTTAGATTCAAGATACCTGGTGCTACAATCGGTACTTCTGTTTACTAAGAATAGTGAAAATCAAGTACAATTTTATAAGCCCAACATGAAGCATTCCACTTTGTGGTACTCTGGATTTTATTTACAAACATTCTAGACTTACATCCTAATAAGTAGGGTCAATTAGTGGACCTATTTTTTGAGTTAAATAAATCTATATGGTTACATGATTCGTTTTTCAAATATGCCAATTTATAGTATAATGAATATAACTATTCTTGTCGAAATTATTAATTTTTTAATTAGGAAGGATAGTGCTACAGAACAATCTAATAACTGGGTTAGCTGTCTTAAATTTTATAATATTTCTTCTGCCCATTAAAGAATATGTATTTTAATATTTAAAATATGACGAAGGTTTACATAAAACGTTGTATTATAGCCTAAAGCGGAATATTAGTCTATAAATGATAATTAGTATACAAATTGAGCTTATGGACTTTTTAGCTAGTTTAATAGCACCAAAGTAGAGGCAATATTTAAATTTTATTTCGTAAAGAAGTTTTTATGTATATACTAATTGTTTAAATCCTAATTTCCGTATTTATAAATTCAAAAACATAATGCCCTTGAATCGTACCTTATAAAAACAAATGCGCTAAGTAAGAGTTGGAGTTTCGTTAAAGTTTCGACCTTGTGGCAATTTGCAATTGGCAGTTCAATCATTCTACGAATATGGGTGAATCGAGTGTTTACTCGATAAGTGAGGTTAAAAAGCACAATACTGAAGGGGATTGCTGGGTCGTAATCAACGATAAAGTATATGACGTCACTCATTTGCTTGAAAAGGTATATTAAAGTCGATTAGTTTTGTATTTTGGTTTGTTGATATTTTATTTATGTATTTTAGCATCCAGGGGGCACTGATTCCATTATGCAAGTCGCAGGTACTTATGCAACAAAGGGTTTCAACGCTGTCCCCCATTCTGAAGGTGCTCAGCATTGGATGAATAAGTTCTATATTGGGGAGATTGCTGAGGTTTGTTAATATTTTGTGATACGTTTAAAAAATGTAATTTTCATTAATATAAATTTTATCTTATCTTTTTAAATTTTAGAAAGACAAGGAATGTCGCCTTAGATGGTCTGATAATTGTCCTAAAAAGAAGTTGGCTGAGTAAGTCATTTTCTTTTGCTTGTTATACCTAAGAATTTTTTTCTATCACGAGTACTTCACCTTTTTCAGACTCAAGTTTATGAATTTTGCAGTGCCAACCGCTGTTCTACTCACTGGTGTATATGCCATGGGTCGCTATTTTCGACGCCGCTAATCCATTCGTCGCGATAGATGAAATTTTGGCTACCAAATTATGACTGCAAATTGATTCGAATTGTTATATATTTATCTAATTGTGTCTGAGTTATATCTTATCATCCGCTTTTTCTACGTTGTTTTGTACCAATTCATTTTATGTGGCAGTCTTTTTAATTAATGTTAGATTTGGTTCAAACTAAAATATCCATTCTGGCTATACTTCTAGATCAGTTTTTTTTGGTATGGACCTGTAAACCTGTCTTAGAATCATACCCTCTATGTAGCGTTCGTGTTTGTGCAACTCTCATTTTGATGCTGATAAATGTATATTTTACCAATTAATAATTAGCATTATCTAAACCCGTATTTTCATGTAGGCACTCATTTTCTTGTGCATTTCTAGATTCGATAATTCAGAGTGGTCATAATAATCTTTAGTCCACTGGTCGTGTTATTTGTCTTGTTTTTTCATCTCAGACTAATGTTACTGTAGCATCGGCATGTATCGGATGTATCCCGTTACACTTTTCAGTCACATTTTAAATCTTTTTTTGCCCGGATTTCGAAGTTTTGAGGTGCGATGCAAGGATGATCATTCATTACTAAAATTAATAGAAGTTTTGAACATTTCTGAAGCAGATAGCAGGATTGGGAAACCATATTACTAGTTGAGAAAAGCCATATATCCATTTGAATATAGAAATATTGCTAAGAAGTATAACTAGTGTATCACTTATTTTCTATGTTGTAGTACCCGTTGCATCTGATTGATGCTCATTTATTTATATGAAATTAGCTTATTTACAAAGACTGTCAAGGCGAGTTTAAAATTTGTTTCAAAGTATTTCCTGTATTATACATTTCCCCTTCACATAGCTCAAGAAGATGGTAGTTAATTATGAATTAATCAGTTTCCTAGATAAAGTACCATTTAACAGCATTCACTGGTATCGGTTGCTCGATATATCAGGTGCAGAAAATGGGACCATTTAATTAGGCGAAATAGGGAATGTCAGTTCCTTCTTTGCCTTTCAGTCCAGTACCATCTCCTAAATTCCATACCATTTATGACTTATAATCTCACAAATTTTCATGTAATCCAAGTTAAAATTCATAGCTTTAATGGCTAAAAATGATTCTCCATCGTATTTTCATTTCTCTTCTTTGGCTTTGGATTCGGAGAAGTGCTGTGAAACAAACTGGGCGATCGACTTGCTCCATGGCATATCGAATAAAATGCTGAAAATTTTATTAGATTGTCTGAAAGACCAAATCTAATGCTTATTTTGGGCACATACATGAGGTAAGCAGGCATTCAGAAAGAATCCACATTTGTCTCTAAATTTTGTATATGTTTAATGTGATAGGCCATCAGTAACCCTGATAAACTTGGTTTTGGTTATGCAGCCAAAATGGACTGGTTCCAATCAATGCTGCTTACTATGTTGGACAAGCGAGTTTTACTAACTAAGCAATATCGGAAAAAGTTAATCAGCTTGGTTATGATCATACCATTTCTCCGCCAATTCACAAGCGAAATATGAACTTAGATAAAATTTAGTCTAATTAAGGGTCAACAAAAGGTTATTTTATAGAATATATCACTCCTCCACTATCACTAGAGTTTTTTAAGAGAACTAATTCTTGCAATTACTAATGGCTTTGTCTTTAGTTGTTCGTAGTGGGGAGATACCTTACAGAGAGATTACACAGAGAAATCGAATTAAAATTTACATTAAAGTCTGGACATAATGAGTAAAATCATACCGGAGAATTTATAAAGGAAAACATCGATATTAAGACTGTATAAACGGAAGGCCAATCGCTAGAGTTTGAATTATCAATGCGTTAACACTGGTTGCTACGGTTTATCACATACTGATGTAACGAGATGTTAAAACAACTAACATCTGCCGATGTGTTTGGTATTGGTTCTCAAAGATTAATGAACGGCAATGTGGCAATTTATATGACTCTTAAATATTTTTAAACTAAATAAAGGATTAATTAAAAGTCCGTTAGTGATTAACAAAGCTGTATATTTCTGTCGGTATAAAAATGAACATATGCGAAATGAAGTGAAACCAAATACGTATTATTTATATTTTAATTTGTAATGTTTCTTTTTTTACGGGCCAAATAACATCGGTTTACAAAATCTGCTTCGTTGAAATGAAGATTTCAATCAAAACCCATTCCACTTATAAATATGCACTAAGCAATATGTAAATTTTTCACCTGTTAGAATTTGACCATTGAAGCTTAAAAATTTTTAGCAACATCGGCGTCCGAGAATCAACTTTTCAACTCTTTCGTATGTGAAACTTTGTTCTCTGAGTGTAAATCTCAAATAAATCTTTTTTGCTTAAGAAATATTGATTACCACTCGTTGTAAATTTACTATAAAATCGCCTATTCCATGCGACTACTTCTTTAAGTCAAATCTTACAGTTCAATCGCATCATCCTCTCAGCTTTTTACTTCTCAGTTGGTGTTTTTACATATTGATGATTCTGATGACCAACACAAAGAGACTTGGTAAAGCTGACGTACCTCAATGTCTCCTCAAGGCAGGTGTGATTCTCCAGCCATCCATAGCAGTTCTTACGTACCAACTGAACACCTCGGCGGTGAATTCTAATATTATCGAAAATAGATTAATATGAAATTAACGCCTTCCCTACATGCTCTAGAAACGCCGCCAAGAAAGGTCAAGAAATTGCAGACCGAATAGAAAAGCTTAATATGCAAAGGTCCAAATCCGTACAGAGCGGGTAGAACTTCGATCAGATATAAAAATTTAAACGTACAAATTACAAAGCATGGGGGTCGAGATCTAAAGTTAAAATTTTAATTAACGAAATACGACATCTGAGCATTCGAATGTTTGACAGCTGGTCATCATATTTTATAGCAGTTTATACGCTCTTAAATGGGTGAAGTCAAACGGGACTCTATTGAGGTCTGAAATGATCAACAGTGTGGCACAGTTGCCTACTACGAAAATGCGAAGGGGAATTAAATCTTTTGGGAGTCTGTTATAATTTATTTTCTTGAACACCAAATTGGATTATTCTTGAGTGGAACTAAGTAATCTTTTCTTCATTCAAAGCCTTTGTTAGTCCCTCTCTTTAAAATATTAATCTATATACCAGAGGACTAAATAATTCCATAGCCCCTTAGTAGTGTTCACAGCACTTAGAAGGTATTTTGGGGCCGTCCTTATGAGAAATTCATATTCACCACATCTCACTTTGATCAGAATTAACAAGAGCGGTCGATCACCCACACCACTGGATGTATTCCAGTGAACATTGATCACGCGACCTCTGACTTGGCAGACGTGCACGTTGACCCCTGCGCAACCTGCGTCTTAAGGTGCAGAAAGTTATTTCTGATATTCAACAACATTGTTTGGACGCAATATATTTCATGTTAATAAAATGCAAATGATTTATCGGATATAATAATTGGAATCCATTGTTCACGAGTAGGCAAATCTTTCCCTCTTTACCAACTCGTGGTTGGCCTACATAAATAGGAGAACATGAGGACTCAGGATTCAAGCATGAATTAAATTTCAATGAATTATTATTCACGAGAATCTAAGGGTAAAGGTGACGTTAACATATGGATAGAGGTGAAAATTTTGATGGGGTACTAAACGGTTGCTGAGGAAAGACCGGAGATAGCATTTCATTTACTCAGACTTATCTACCTAATGCCCATATACTCTGTTGAAAACTACCGCTATTTCAATAGACAGGAAAAAGAATTCTCATAATCCAGACACAAATTACTCAATCGATAATAATATGACAGCTTAGATAATTGTATCTGAGTAAGAGTCAAGTAGAATATCAAACCACCAAAAACAAACTATGATGACTTAGAGTTTAGTGAAGAAAATAGCACCCTACTAAATAAACTTACATAGCGCATGCATTGACCAAAACGGTACGTCCCAACCCGAATTCATAAAATTTCGAGGTAAATGGCGCCAAATTTAACCAGTTTACATCCCAAAAATTTCTCTGAAGCATTCATTATCTATAGGCATTTGCGATAGACTAACTAAATTACGCGGAAAAATCGACTTTGGTGAATTTGCAAATTAAAAATAAATTAAAAAGTAGCTATCAAAAGGCAGCGTGAAAATTCGTTAACCTTGATACTTTTCAGAACTCTCGCCATGATCTTCCTTCTACGTGCCGGGTTTATGATTGGTTATTTAGCTCGAGAACGAATGGGTCTATATTTCCTTATAAGCCCATTAATTCGAGAAAGATGATGGATTCACTTCCATCTATTTGAGGAACATTCAGACACTATATCCTCACTCCCTACAAGCCATTCATTTGGCTCTGATTACTAATATTATTAAAATAAGCATTCACACATTTTGCGTGTCCCTTCTGCTTAAACCAAGATCACTAATAAAGAGTGAGTCAACAAACGGTACCTCAACACGGCTATTCGTCATTACCACATATCAAATCTGGTATAGCTTTGTGTTATTATTGAGCTGTTTTGCTTCTTATATATGGAGTAAGGTTTTTCATTCTACTTTAACAAGTATAATCTCCTGTACGCTAAGTGCAAATTTTATCCAGAATATAGAGCTAAATATAGCCGTGGCTAGCTAATATTAAGTCTTGACCGAGAGTGGGAAAATTGTCTAATGAATACATCATTCAGAACTGCTACATATACACACGAGCTTAACACTATTTTGGAGGCATATGAGGAGGATAAACACCGTATACCTCGATGTATCGAGTCTACATATTACCAAAATATCATCAGCACATTGCACAGATTTGTGGTAAATTGTGCAGTATGTCTGATAATAAAAATAATACACATGGTCTATGTTGGAACAGTATACGGCATAAGAAAGTTGAAACCCGAAACCATTTTGGAGCGAGATTCACTTGGAATGCACGCCTCTCAAAACCCACGTAAAAGGTCTAACATTCATAAAAGATCGGAAATTTCTTTAACAACTACAAAACAGACTCGGCCGAAGAGATCTTCTACATGGAGTGAAGAATCATTTTCAATGAACTCAGACGAATCAAACAACAACAGACCATTTTAGAACAACAAAAAAGTAAGAGGGAAATGTTTGAAGTAGTATTTACACAGACAACTGTACAGACCAATTTTCTGTTAAATACATTCAATATAAATCTGATAGAGCTTTGAAGTTAAAATATCGGGACCTTTTCTCAGGGAGCTCGGAGGAGTCTTTACTAGAAGATGCGATTCCGTTGCCATTTTCAAGAGCCCTTTTCCGAGTGCGTTTTGCAAGAACAAAGTCATTGAATAGATCTAGACATCCTGCAATTGGAATCGTTTGCATGGCTGCAATTAGAGGACAGGGGAATGAGGGTTTGGGATCAGATTCAACCTGAGATGAGTACTCATTGGGCAGCATTACTGCTGTCCAATTCATCTTATAAGTACAGGAAAGAGCCAAGAAATTCGCTCGCAGACTTGGCTCTATCGCATCCAGAGGTTTAAATGGGGAACTAATAAGTTGGATTAGAGGTATTTGAGTACATCTGACGCGATGTGCACTAGACCCAACTAGTTCTGCCTGTCGGAATGTGACAACATATACGATAGACTCAAAGACGGTGTAAAAGAGTTTATGATTGTTTTTCATCAGTTCGAAAGAATGAGAGATAGGTCGGCCTTTCCGATGATAGGTATATTGGACACACCAAGAAGCAAAGTCCTGCAGCTGTTCTATTACAACATCCTCGCTAAGGTGTCGACAACGTGCTAGATAGTCGGCCAAGTACTTTACGCAGGTAATCTGAACCTCTTCTCTTTGTCGATTATCTGTCACGAAAGTCCACAAACTCTCTAACAAGTTGATGCCAAGATTAGGATGGAGAGAAGACATGAATGTAACGAGAAGTGGAATTACTGCAACAGGCGACTGAAGAGGTAAAATATTCTGGACAAATGAATCTCGCAGATTCCGGAAAACTGCACACATAGACTTCCATTTCTTTTTTCGTTCATCTTTAGATAACGTCTTTTTATTATATTTGGGAAATGCCTTCAAAATGCAGATACAATAAAGCCAAAACAGAGTTGAATGCTTACTTGATTCAGGTGTCAAACTAGAAGAAATAGTCTTAAATACTTCATTAAACCTCTCGGGGTTGAAAGGGTCGATCAAGTCCGCGGGAATTGTATCCACAGAATCCTTTTGTACATATTCTTTAGTCTCGAATTTAACTAAAAGATCAAAGCAAGTGAAGAAGATTTTCTCAATCGTATCAGTGGAGATTATCGGAGGAGATTCGTAGCACAAACGGAAGACACTTGCCATGTCTGAAAAGAGCAAATTGGTTTGTCGACCCCACGAGGGAAACGATCGAAACAGATAAGTTACAAATGAA
Organism: Hymenolepis diminuta; assembly: GCA_900708905.1. Lineage (NCBI taxonomy): Eukaryota > Metazoa > Platyhelminthes > Cestoda > Cyclophyllidea > Hymenolepididae > Hymenolepis > Hymenolepis diminuta. Next base: position 3,908,848 of record CAADRB010000004.1, on the reverse strand, counting down.
TCCTCAAAATGTGGCATGGAGGCGAAAAAATCACGAAGAGATTTAAAGGCCATAATGGTGAGACTATCTTCTGGAATATGCTTAGCTTTATCAGAACATAAAGACGGTTTGCAGATAACACCACAAATATGATTCAAAAATGACTCTGCAAGCTCTTCAAGTTGTGTCGCCAGAGCAACAGTTAAGTCAATAGCTCTTTGTGCAATTTCGGGAGTGAAAATATACCAAGGTTTCGCACCTGTGAAGAGCTGAACGAGTAGCTCTCCAATACTCAGTGGAATTTCGGCAATAATCCGTTGAAATTCATCGATGATTGGTCCAATTTCACCAGAACATTCATCTGCACCCATCAACTTGTTGATAAAGTAATTTAGGTTTTTTGAATTTCCACTGATATGTTCGGATATAGCTTTAGAGAGGTAGTCAGACTGAATAGACATTCTGATCTAAAAAAACCAATTTAAAGTTTTTAAATATCTTCCTAAGAATATTTCGTGCAGCTTAAAACTATTGACAAACAATGCTAAATTTAAAAGTTAATAGATTAAGTCCACACGCCATAACCAATACACCAAATTTAGCACGCACACCATTTGACAAAAACGTGACAAGGTATGACGTAACGACCGAACTGGCAAATATGCACTCGTTCCGTGATTGGTCTGACTAAACCTATTCAACGCTATTTAATTCATATAAACACTCAATTTCGCAATTAATGTAAATATTTTAGTAATTCTTAGCATTAAACTCATTATATCATAAAAATTTGAATTAATTTTGTTTTACGGGACAATATATTTGAAGTGCTAACTATCTTCCATTTTAATTACAGCCTAGTCTCCTAACCAATATTCGAATTGAAGTAACTCCTTTCCTTTGAAAGAATCGAAATGTGATTTCATCAGAGGCTCCTATTCCAAACCTGGTGTTTATTTTAAAATATATCTGTCTCAATTTTGCATATATTTGTAAGCGTTTATCCAGTTTAGCATTTTGTCTATTCAGATTATTTGAATTATATATAATGGATAGCTTATTTACTGAACGTAATTTCGCTCGCCGATTTTTTTAGCTCTTGGTATTCGACTATATTTTCCGGATATTTTTTCATAAGGTTACTAGCATGGCAAAGTAATTATTAATTCATTGCCGACGCAATTTGGTTCGTTAAATGCCGCAGAAGGAACATTTGATTGTAAAACTTTCGTAGATTACAAAACATATTAAACCAGTTCGCATATTTTGTCAGTTTCTCAGTAGTTTCCACTGGACGAGTTATTTCCAGGTTTTGAGGAATTGCAAACTCAGACAGGCTGTTATTATATTTGGTTACCCTTATATATCCAGTATTTAAATTAGTACTTTTCAGATTTCATATTTTATTATACACACCTCTCACCCTAGCTGGATTTTCTTTGAAAATTCATGTAATTTGCGTCTTTTACAAATTTTTCTCAAATTTATCTTTTTCACGCATTTTGATTCGCTTGCATGACTACCGTTAACTCAAAAAGTTCACTTCCTTACACATTGGTGACTCAACAGTAATCACGCACATACATATTTATCAACGGTTAAGGTTCCTAAAGAAATAAAAGCCGAACAAGTGTTAAGTCTTTGCATGCGATGTCGCCATCCTCTTTATCGCCTATCGCTCCGTTAAGTTATATACCTCATAAAAAATAATTTCTTTGACCGTTATTATAGCAAGTCAATAAAGCAAATCCAACTGAAAATAAACTTATTATAATGTTGAGAGCATTTCAAGTATATTTTATTGACCACTTTATTGAACATTTGTTACCGAGCGGCTATTGGTTAACCTTAGTATTACATTGAGGCTGAATTTTGTTCATGTTCTCAAACATGAATGTTTCTCGTGTCCTATTGCGCAATCCTGATAATTTACTTAAGGTTATTCTTGTTAAAGTTTAAATTAGTCTTGTCTTCTGTCTTTTTTCGTAAAGCTAGCTTGTGCTTTTTACATATAATTTCTTTCATGATCGCCTTACGGTCATTAAGCCTGTTTCTGCTTTGTATTTTAGCTTTCCAGATCCTTACGAGCTTACAGAACACCCAGGAATTTGGGTATAAACTTTGTTCCAGAACGGCAAGCCTGGGTCATTGAACGCCTTGGCAAATTTCACGCTGTCCTCAAACCCGTATGATACTTCTTCCATATTCTAATAACTTAGGGCCTTAACTTTTGCATTCCATTTGTGGATAGAATTGCTTACGTTCAGTCACTTAAAGAAATCGCCATTGACATCCCAGATCAAGCAGCTATCACGTCTGGTTTGTGTACTTTATAATAATTTTCATTTATTTAGATAACGTTGTATTACAACTGAATGGGGTCCTCTTTTTGAAAGTAATGGATGCGTATAAAGCATCGTATGGAGTTGAAGATGCAGAGTTTGCCATCACACAACTGGCTCAAACCACTATGCGATCGGAAATCGGTAAAATCCCGCTAGACAATGTCTTTAAAGAAAGAGAGGCTCTAAATTACAGCATTGTCCGGGCCATTTGCAAAGCGGCTGAACCATGGGGTATCGAGTGCCTTCGATATGAAATTCGTAAGTAATTTTTCGCTCTTGGTAACTCGGTTTTAAATGAATTCTGCTCAATTTAAGTATATGTATGATAGGAGGAATAGTTAATTTTCCGGTAGTACAACGCATCCTAGGTTGATTATGAATGACTCGATTAGTTTCCGGAATTTTCCTTTTATTCATTCGAAATCCTTTGTTAATGCTTGTGTCAAAGAAAAATATGACGTCGAATCATGGAATGGATCAAATCGTAAGATTTATATCTGACTGAAAAATCTCCCTCCTCCCTCCCCCCATTAATTAACCAATTATTTAGACAAAATTTGACGGGCTGCTAACACAGGTGGTTTATTTTAATCCTACATCTATCAACATGTGTATTTATACCTGAGTCCATTAATATTATGCACAGAAATTGGATTCAACCACTCAAGAATCGAAGTATGAAAATCCTAACCACATGATTTCATGGCCATCGTAACCGTCCTCCGCATTTACAGAATAGTATATTCTGTTTGCTTATGGAACACCGGGCTTATGGTTTCCCTCTGAGCTTGATTTCTGTTGTATTTTTCTTACAATTTCTTCCCTTTAACATATTTTTCCAGCTGATGACCGTCTTGGCAACTTTTATTATTTATAGAACTTTGTTTTGTTCACCAACTGTTTTTCTATTCCGTGTTTTATTATCCTCAAGATCGTGGATGAAATGTAAGGAAGTTCTGCAATTAGCCATTTGAAGATTTCTTCATTCGGATCCGTTTTATGATTTTCTCATAGACGATCCTTCTCCTTTTAATACCTCACAAGGTGAATTTATTTAAAATCATAAGTCATCTTTGTGTAAATATGTTAAAAAATGTAGTTTTGTTGAACTCTCATTTCAACTGGTGGAAGTTCGTTACTCATTTCTGTTTCCCTATGAATTAATTGAGAAAACTTAAAAACTTTTCTCTACGTTGCTTGTGTTGGCTAATCGCGGATAATGCTCCTTTATCTTTGACCTCAAATCTAGCGTACTTGAAACTGTACCAACATTTCATGTTTAAGTGTTTTTTTTTCTGTCTAATATAAGTTCTTTTATACCAGACGGACTTCATAGTTGGACGTTTTGGCTAAATTATCCTTCTTGGCATCTTCATACGGGCTCTTATTTATATTAGTTAGTTATTTAGTTATTTCACATTCCTTGGATAAGGGCTTTTGTTTCGTAGGTTCTTTAATCATGATATCATTGTAGTTGTTTTGACAGTCTTAATTTTCTTCATTTTAAACAGTATATAAAATGACTAACAATTTTCGGTAATGAATTAAAACAGTAGCATGTAGAGATAACTTTAAACGACCTTATTTGATCTAGGGCATTTGATGGATACTCATTACACTTTAAGAAGTTGCAAAACAATGCGCCACAAAAAGAATTTCCTCCCATATATTAAACATTATTTTGGTTTGCTTCATATTTTCTATGATTAAGACAGACGGGTGGATTAGATTTTTCGTCCTAAAATAGGTAGATTCAAGTATTAGCTGCATGTTCTCTCGCATCTTTTGCGAATAATTTACTTTGTCATTACTGTAGGTGATATCCAGCTTCCGTCCAAGATCAAGGATGCCATGCAGATGCAAGTGGAGGCAGAGCGTCGAAAGCGGGCCGCCATTTTGGAATCAGAGGGTCAGAGGGATGCTGAGATCAATCGCGCCGAGGGCATTAAACAAAGCCAGATCCTTTCGTCTGAGGGTAAATTAATTGAAACTGTCAACAAGGCTGAAGGTAAGGAGTTTTGAGGCATTTATCAACGCTACTTACGGACATCAGTAATCTGCATTTTCTATTTTTTAAGGTGAGGCGAAGGCAATAATGAAATTAGCCATGTCTCGTGCAGAAGCCATCAAAGAAATTGCCAGGGCAATTGCTGGAAAGGTAAAATGGTTTGCTTTCTTCCGTAGTCAATCTACGATGCATGAAGTTTGCTATGCTTGCTTAGTTGGTTATGGGGATAGAGTCTCCATAACTCTTATCTGGTGTTAGACTATTCTGTCATTAATAGGGACTTGCTCTTATTGCTTTTGCGTGTCAAAATGAGAGTGCTGTGGTCGATGCCCCTTGCCTGTTCATTCAGACGGGAAGGGTCCGGTTCTCATAGGTGCTCATCTAGTGCTCTGACTAATACTTTTCAATAGAGAATTGACGGAATGCAAATTTATCAGTAAAAAAACATTTAAAATTGAGCGTCAGGAAATGCATTTCTCCCATGCTGTCCATTCTGACCCTGCTTTGTCTCATCCTTGGCTGTTGTACCGACGATTGTTTCTATTAATCGACATCCCTCGAGTATGCCTTGAAGAGTAGTATTTTTGAACTTAGCCATCTCAATATCAACTTAACAGAACATCGTATGTAGCTCACTAGAATCAAATACCACTACTACAAGATCCACTGTCCTACTGTTTGGATGAGGAGTTTGTGATGCCCCCTTTTTACATCTGGTTGTAGAATGGGGTCGATGCGGTTCAAATGGCAATTGCAGAGCGTTACATTGACGCTTTCGGTAATCTGGCCAAGACCAATAACACTATGCTCCTACCCTCGGAAACGGGGGATGTCTCCTCGATGGTTGCTAAAGTGAGTTTGATTTATTTAAACGTGTATTTACTCTGCTCTTTGTTTACCAACTTATTTTTACCCATACCATTACTTAGAAGATTACAAATTTTAGTAAACAGAAGGCTTGCAAAAGCAAGGAAATAGAAAAATCTTTGTGGATTTACTTTGTGAGAGTTCATAACCTCATCTTCCTGACTAGTCTACCAGTGTTAGATAAATAATGGGAATCTGAATGAGGTGTGTTCTCCAACTCTAAACAGACTTAATAATCTTTTTGCGGAATTCGATCCTCGGGGGCTGGGTTTCTCGATTGTACGTACTTTCGGGGCACGTAGATTCGTCACTACTACATTTTTGCTAATCTTGTAATGGGTCAGAGCAACTATTACCATAGTGCAACCTCGATATCGCAATAACATCTGTAATAATTATGACAGTCATATCCTAATAATTACTTGGTTATTTATATGGTTAGTATATATTTTGCCAGTCATGTTAGAAAATACAAAGATCGCTATTTGGTGCATACTGTTCTCAAAAGTCAAGATCTGGATCTGTTAAGTATAAGAATAAGATTCTGATGGCGAGTGGGTAAATCATAAGGCCGATAAGATTCTGACGTGGGGTCTTCGAAGCTGGTTTTATTTACAGTACGGAAAAATTATGCCTTTCGGATTGGCGCATGCATAGCCGTGATGCTTTAAGTTTTGGGATGGAGAGGTGAGATATTTCTACTGCTTACTAAAATTAATAATCAGTTTCTGCAATAATACCAAGCAAATATCCGAGCATTAACAGTGACGTCTTAACCATTATTTTGCCATACAATTTGATTCAAATGAAAGAGTTTCATTTTATGTTTTTCCAGTCAAATCCATCAATCCAGTCTAACCATTTATCTCATATGTGCTTCACTTTACTACACATCGGGAGTAATGCTTCATGTCTTGTTTCTCTAGGCCCTAGCGATTTTCAAGGCAATGGATATCGATAAGTCCCTTTCAGAGGCAGCATCGTCGAATCCTCCTGAGGCCGATGTCAGACCAGAGTCGTACTTCAAGAAACCGGTGGAAGAACAGAAGAACCAACAGAAGGAACAGGCGGTAAGAGAAAATGTAGACAATAGCGCTATAAATAGCAACAATAACAGAAATGTCTAGCCACTTTGTTTTGTACAGTGAATGAGAGATTGTTCATCACTGCTGAATACTAATGTATTAACTTGCTATTTCTGGGCCTTTCTTCCTTACTGCATTAGTGGATTTGGGATAACTTTGAGTCGTAATTTTTAGTATACTGAAATCAATAAGTAGACAGTAATAAAGACTAAGCTTCATTAATACTTGTATGGTGACATGCGAGGTCTTCAATTGTATTCTAATTTCTCAGCTATTAATGTAGATAATCGTGTTGAAGACAATCAGAAATCTATTTTGTTGAGAACTACCCATTTATTTTGAAAATGGGCAATACTCTTTAATTTCTAACGATATCTGTTTTGGTTCATTAAGCCGCCTATACTTTAGTTTGGATGATTTGAGTGAAATATTACGTGTTAAAAAGAAACATCTAGGCAGTTATTCTTGTTAGTTTCAAATAGATTTATTAGTTAATTATCGAGCAGTTATGCTCAGGTTGGCGCAAGATTTTCGGTATTTTATATTGTAATAAAACGTGGCGGTCTCGAATGAGAGAACTAAAAACGATTTGCTTGTATATGTCACTCAATTTGTCGGAATCAGTTTTGCATCTGTCTGGATATTAAACAATTCGACTGGAAAGAAAGTGCGGGCTGTCATTAGTATTACTTTTAAATGTGTTATTATAAAAAATCAAATAATTCTTGAAAATACAAAAACCTACGCCTTGAGACTTGGCAAATGTGGCAAAATATAGAGTAAACCAATAAGTAAACAATGGATGGTGTAGTATTACCTAATAACCTACTGTAGGTCTATCGACACTTACCGTAGAAAATCAAAAGGAGAAGATTTTACGTAAGCAAAATCGCGATTAATAAGCTAAGTCGTCTAAAGTCAGAGGTGAAGGCCAGATGAGTGGAATTCAACAAGTGTTTACATTAATTGATAGTCAGTTGTTAAAGCTTATTTACTAATTTCGGGAAAATTCACACATTTTCAGTTGTTATCTGTTATAATCTATGGAAATATCTGAAATACAAACAAATTGATGGAACCGATGAACAGTCTCTGATATTACCTACTTTAAGGCTCAAACTGAAATATACGTATTTATAACAGAGGAGGGAAAATTGGGAGTTTTCAAATGAAGAAATGGCAATAGGAATCAGGACCACCAGAACCGTTAGGCTGTCTACTTTTTAAAACTAAATTTAACTAGAGGCATAAACATCTTCCTCGTACGGAAACACGAAGTGAAATGGTTGCATATGAATTCGCGTCCACCCTTTCTCAGATCGCGCTTTCATTTGGGAAGAGTCGATCACATCACCTCATGCAAACTTTTCGTTCGCTGCTGATGTTCAGTAATGTAAGGGATATTTTTCCTTGCGGGACTCATAATCTAAATATCGTATTATCAAATTAAATTAGCAAGAAAAAGCTTTACTTGTCTTGGGCAATATTGTTTGAATGCACACAGGCGTAATTAAAAAAGTACTTGATCACATACAAATACCTGCTAATTTACAGGCCGATGTAGAGGATTTTTGTTAATATTTAGGAGAAAAATTCACCTAGAACTACTTTTTTGGGGATAAAAGAGGTGTTAATTAAACAGCGCATGGAGGATTAAGCTTATCTGGTCAGAATGCCGTCTTTTCCGACCTCAAATAGGGTAATAATTAACAACGTAACTCAATTAAGTTAGAACGTCTGGATAAAAATACATCGATTGATCAAAGGTACTTGAAAAAATCAGCATTACTTTTCGCCCAACTTAGGTAATGGTACACTATTTTATTCTGCATTATTAATACCTTGATATTCAAACCATTTGCAAAAGGTTATGTTTATTTTAAAGTACTGGATGAAACTGTTGGTTTCTGAATTATAATAAAGGTATTGAACTACTTATAAAATAACTTGAACTTCAAAATCATAAGGTAGACTTAATTGGGACATTTGATTAGAGGTACTACTTCAAACTAGGATATTATTAGCATTAGGTTGAATAGAGCAAAATTTGCGTTGGCTAGAGATCTATCTCTGATGTAGCCAAGACAGAAATCAGAAGGGAGTTTAAATTAGTACACGCCGTAGACAAAAATTTGATACTGCAGCGTGAGAATTTGCTTATCACACAATATAATTAGATAGGAGAATTGGATTAAGTTTATCCAATGATGTCGTAGGAACATGTTAACATTGACGTCACCGTCGATTTGATAGGCTGAATCAACTAAAACTACTGAATATTAGATTGGGCATTTCTCTTTTCTGAAAAAAATTTGCAATGTTTTAGTTGCTCGACAAATTGCGACCTATCCAAGGTTCTCCATACTGCATTTTTCAAGTCGAGACTGAACGCTTTCATTCAATACGTTAAATAACTTGTGAAATATTTATGATAAAATAAATGAACCGATGGCATCTTAATAAGGAGATAATATAATTGAAAATTTCGTTGAGGAGTTCGAAGGTGTTATCTACATGCAAGATGAAGTTCGAAATAATTATTTCACCGGAGTATTATTTTTTTATACTAAAATAATAGACTGAAAAAGTGTCGTAAGCTCTCAAATTTGAATTTTTTAAAAAAAGATGTAAATATAAAAATGTCAGTGGATGAATATTAGTTTTTAGAACTTGGCTTAGGATGTTTCAGTTCGTTAAGGCTTAACATAACATTCCGTAAAGTAACATGGCATATTGCAATACGCAAAACCTGGTAGGTCTTCAAGTAAACAGTCGACTGGCGAACAATTCAATCGGCAGAACGACGTGAAATTTGACTGCGACTTAACTATTATTTTTCGAAATTCATCAAGTTCCTGTAGTATTATGGCAGGATGCTCTTTTCAAATTTCTTTTAACCATAACTTGAATTTTATTTCCCTGTTGCATATCTTTAGCAGTCCCTACCTCTTGGTTTTGAATAAAATAAGATATCAGAAAACATGAAGAAAAAATCGAATATTTAGTAAAATTTTTTCTTTATGTTTTACGTTAATTTTAATGGAAAAACCCAGATTTTATCAGATACTAGGACTGTTTCAAATTTATCTTGCAACATTAAGAAGATCTTAACTGAAAGGCCTTAGTACTGTAAAATGATCCAGAAAAAACAGCCGGAGACAGCCGACTTATGAACGACTGTCCAGATGCTCGGTAATGTACCAGCGCTTGTTAAGTCACGTTTTGCATTAAAGAAAGAATGGTTGAAGATATTGAATAAGTCATTGAAAAATAGGGCATTAATGAGTCTCCATAATACTCAAGAGATCTAGATATGTGCAACTGCAAAGCACTAAATGGAGTTGACGTTTGGAAATCGTTGACGACGTGCATAAAAACGATATTAATAGTAGATCAATAAACCGAGGTGATTTCACGGTCACATCTGGAGTATTCTTGTGATATGCATGAACTAACTTCATTCTTTGGTGTCACCGATATTAAATTAGAGAGAGGATTTCAACAATAACTTTTGATCCTCCTACATGTTTTATCACTTAAGCAGATCAAAATCAAAGTCTAATTCGTCTGACAAGAGTTAAGCCTTTATCTCGACCTGCACGATTTTGTAAAACTATCCATAGCTGAAAGTGGTTAAATTGCATATGCTTAGATAAAGTCTAAAGTAATTCTGGCTTTTATCCCTATTGCATGTACCAGATACCTCCATGCGTGGATATTTTACCCACAACAATATCAGGGTATTATTATCAAACCTTCAATATTCACCAGTTCAAATTTTAGGTTTGCTATGTTAAAAATTTTTTGTACTGGTCAGTAGTCTCTGAATACCACAAACCTGAACTTAAACAGGAACCTTGGTATTAAATTATGAAAATCGAATTACAGGACAGTAGAAAATGACCCAATAAACTTATATTTTAAATTTGACTGCATAAATACATATGAACAAAATTTCAACTTCAAAGAAACCAAAAGTTTTAATTATAAGGTACTTAACTAAATTTCAACTACATATTCGATCCAATTAGGATTAGATTAATAAAGTCTTTTAAAATACAGTGATTTTTTGTTCAAATAGTGTAGCTGACAACGTTGACGTGACTCCACCACGAAAACGCTAAAATTTTAATACTTTGTGTCACGAATAACAATAAATCTCGCACTGTCAAATTTTATTATCGAATTAAATGACCACAAACACACGTGAATGCATATTGCTTTTAAAAGAAGTGTGGAGCACTTTATGCTTTTTTATTTTTATTATCTAATATAGAAAAGCAATTTTACTCATAGTATTAAATTTAATTGAATTCAGAACAATAAAAATAGGTGGCCGATAAAAGTGAAAAGAAGATGTTTCTGTGAAAAAATCTTCAGAACTTAGTCGGAGCTAGAAAAGAATGCCAAAATGTAGAAAAGGTAATCAAAAACCTTCCAAGAGCTGTCTCTTCAAAGCAGTTTAACTTGAAAGTTATTTATCCTAATAATTAACATGTATAAATGAACAGATTTATTATTTAAAAATATCTTAAATAAATAGTGCTAATTTATAAAATACTGGTATTATCTATGGGATTAAAATAAATATTATTTCAAATAGCTTAAGATTAGGTCCATTTAAATTCATAAAACTGAAACTTCGCTACCATTAAGCGTATTTTAGGTAAAGAAAATACTTCTTTCCCAAAATGCATTTAATGACCATTTATTAAGACAAAACTTCCAAAATAAATTATTTTATTAAATTATACATTTTTTTAAAAATACATTAAAACAGGTTACTATGAAAAATGAAATTGAAGAATCACTTTGATTTGAAGGAAGGATGTTGTGAAGACAAGAACTTAAAACCAATCGCGAGAAAATTTAATAGAAATTCTCAACAACTGATTTTGAATACAACGAAAACTGGACTATTGGGACAGTATTAACTGAGTTTGGTCATCACGAGAAAAAAAAGAATGTATTATAATAATATTTGGTAGCAAAATTAAACTAGACTGGTCATTAACTTAGCCACATAATTCGGTTTGCTTGTGTTATAAATGTGTGATTTTAAAATTTCAAATTATTTATGTGATTATTACTAAGTAAATTAATTATAGACGGGTAGATAGATTCTCCTGCCTTATACAGATTGCTCTAACGGCGAAAATTCTACGTCTTACTTCTCTGTCAGCTGCCGTGTTTTCAACGTCGGGATTTCTGTATCCTTTTGAGTTCGATTTCTCTGTTTTTGAACTACACAAGTCTGTTTGTGCTTCTCTTTCCATAATGTATCTTTGTCTAAAATATCCAGCCTTTTCACATCAAGCAAGATAAAACTAAAATTAAGAATGATTTAATAATAATTGGGACAGTATTTCAAAAATATGATCCTCCGGCACGATTTAGACGTTGGCACATACCGAGTTCCTCAACCAAGCCCAGATTTTCATTTGCCATCACTAACATAAACATTTTACTTTTCGCTCATTTATTTTTATCAAATTGCTCTCATTATGAGATATAAGAAAAATGTATTTCAAACATGAATTTTTGGCTGAATTTAAAAATTTTTGCAAATCATTTATGTATAGTTTAAAAAATCAAATTTTGGAATTGTCCCTAATTTTAGTTGGAACTGGCAATCCAAAAAGTGACTTATATCATTGTTTGATTTAAAGCGGAAGCAACATAATTTTGCATAAATTTTGAATGATATTAAAATGCTTCCTTGGTGCTTTTGAAAATATAACCAATGCAAGCACAATTAAGTGAATTTCGAAATATATTTTGAAAAATTCCAAACAAGAAACAAACTTTGCCAGTCCTTTTGAAAAAGACGACTCGAAATTAATTAAATTAATAGAGATGAACAATGCTGACAAAATTTTTGCAGAATTTGTGAATTGTTATGCAAGTTCTACATCCTTTGGATAATTAAAGAGAATTAAAAAAATATGTCATGATGTCGAACTTGTCAAGATGAATTGCATGGAGAAATCATCGTGTCTTAATGTTCTTGTAAGACAAAAGATATAAGTAAAATTATTTTAATAAAATACATCAAAAGCAATTTTGCTCATCGCTCACTATAAAGTATCACACGAACCGTTGGTGAGTCGAGAAAAATGGAATATTTTAAATGATACAAAATACTGACTTTTATTAAACCGAATAGTAATAATAGAATACCCGGAAATTAAATATAGTAACAGATTTTCTTTAAATTTGTAACCTTTTATAATAACCTACGTTATCAGAATTTGTAGTAACTTAAAAATGTTATAGTTGGTTCTAGCCATTAAAGAAGAAATTAGCAGTGCAACCGTTCTTTTACACTGCCGAATGTGTGCCATCACCTTATTGGCCCAAATGCAAGATTGTTCTTCGAGTTGAAGAAGAAGGACGTCCTCGTGAATTTGATCTGCAGAAATTACCAAAATGCATGAAGATTAATCATAAAGTCTCGCAGATCCTTCTCTTTATGAGTCCCTTTGCCCAACTCGTATCCTTTTGACAGTCTTTATGTAAATAAACTTATTATTTTTAACAAATAACAAAAGAGATTTACCGGTACATAATATAATTATTGTCTAAACGAATTTTTTAACGAAATATGGGAATTTACAGAGAAGTTTTAAATTATTTTCCCAGTTGATGTTGAAATACTTTTGTCGACATCTCGATTTTTACAATTTCTTTGGTTTTAAGTAAATAGACCAATTCAATATATTAACTGATTTATTTATTGTAATCTGATTTATTTAGCAAACAACTCTCGGACTTTGCAGAAAATTAACAATTTAGACTCAGCAGTTAAAAAATATTTGGACGTAAACTGGACGGGTTGTCAAAATCATTGACTTTAACTCAAGATATGGGTTGAAAATAAAAGAAAACGAACTGCTCTAATTCAGAAGTAGTTTTCCTGGCATTTTTATTTTCATAAATGAAAAAAACAAGTGTTTTTTTAATGACCAATGAAGTAGAAAACAAATGCGAGAAGATTTCGTAAAATTAAGAGGGAATATGTTCGTACATAACTCAAATGTTAAAAATATTTTATTGTTTCGTAGTATTTCAATACAAAAGTGATACTGTAAAATGATTTTTTTACTTTTAAAATGCTAACCTTACCATTTTAATGAAAAAATAACTATTAATCGAAAATAAACAAGCACTCATATTTTAATTTTAATTAAAATTAGTTCTTGTGCATAAAATAAATCACTTTTGCATCTGACAATTTTAGCAATATCGAAGGAGAAATTTAACTAATGTTAAAAAATCTCTACATTTTAAAAATAAGAATTACAATATTCATTTTCAGCATTCGCTAAAGGTATTTTAAAATTTGTTGAGTTTTTCCTTAAAATTGTCAAAATTTCAACTATCTAATTTGTCTTGTAAATGTAGGACATATTCAATTCTAACGTCTGCATTTTCTACGAAGCACCTTCGTCCGCATCGATGTTATTGATGTCCAAACAGGTGTCGTGATTTATTGTTCAGAAAACTCTCATTTTCAGTGTAGAATCAAAAATTCTAAATTTTTATTTAATTAAAAAGGAGAGCGTGTCTAAGCGTGCAACAAATTTCTCAATTTCATTAATTATTACGTAGTTTTCAGTAAGGGCTGAGTAATTAAGATAGTTCAAGTTACAGTGAAATTCTAAATAGTATTAAATTTTTCTTACAAATCTTATGCCTTGGCTACAATTTTCCACTGTTTAAGAATTGAATGAAAATGATTATTAACGGTAATTAAAACGTACAGTGTTAAGAAAATTTATATTCCCAACTGTTCACTAATTTGCTAATAGATAAATAAATAAATAAAATAATATATATCTTTACCGTCATCTAGATTAACCAGACTGAACCAGTGCGGTATGCCATATTGATAGGAATTGAACCCGTGGTCTCTGACACTACAAACGTACATAGTAACCAGTGCACTAATAGCTACTGCAGAGGGAAGCAGAATTTGAGGCTCTCACCAAGGAGGCTCTACGATGTCATCCTCTGCCACGATGAGTATTGCAAAATACTTTCTTACACGTGCTTGGTGAGTGTTATTGTTATAATGTATATATTCAATTAATATCGTGTCTGTAATTGCAAATTATATACATGTGTAAAATAGTTTAACTATTATTCTTAGAAACACTGGATTTATCAAATTTTATTTGTCTCTGCATAATTTTTAGGGGACTGAAACTGTCATTTGAGCGTGTTGAAAACGTCCTACCGACAATTCAGTAGGTGCTTAAGTATCAATCTTTTTAACTGCCGTTGGCAATTTATGCTCTCAAATTATTTCTTCAGTTATTTTCTGTCAACTTTTATTTTCTCATTTTTACTCGATATTCCCAGAATGATAAAATAGGTCTTGGTGTAAGAAAAAGTGCAATTGAGGCGTAAAGACAGAACATGTCAAATAATTTGCCCAGGAAACAACGTATTCTAAAAATATGAAGTAGATTTTATTATGAAATTTTACTGATCTATCTCGATCACGCTTTAAAACAGGACTAAAATTAAATTACGAAATTTCAGTTTTTTGAATTTGTGCATAGCAAAATGCAAGTATTAATTACAAATTTTAGCTCATTCAAAATCTCGAAATTTAGATTAACTACGTGGAAATTAAAAATTTTAATTTGAATATTATTGTAGTTTTTAGTTTAAATTTTATTATGCAGCGGTATTTTATGGTAGCATCTGTATATTACCTCATTTTCAGCTCTTGAAAAAATTAGAAAGTCTTTTGAGTTACGAGTTAATTTCATGTTTTTTTAGTGCCGTAATGTCCGATTACCGTCGTTTTAGTA
Organism: Hymenolepis diminuta; assembly: GCA_900708905.1. Lineage (NCBI taxonomy): Eukaryota > Metazoa > Platyhelminthes > Cestoda > Cyclophyllidea > Hymenolepididae > Hymenolepis > Hymenolepis diminuta. The sequence continues at coordinate 3,893,742 of CAADRB010000004.1, read as the reverse complement.
AGCAGAAATTTGCAAATTCATCTGGTACTAACAAATCCATAGCAAATTTAAAAAAACGTTTATTAATACACATCGTTGTTATAGAATTAACATCGAGGATTCTCCTTGGTAAGAATCCCGTCCTTCCCCTTATTATCTACGCTTAGCTATGCATTTGATCACTTTATTTAATATTATTGCACTGAAAGGTATCGAACCCAAGGCCTCCGACCATGCAAAAGAAGACGCCGGCGGACCCGTTTGAAGAACTTCTGTCATGGTTTAATTGATTCTCAACCACAGTAGACAACGCGTTTTTAACGACATATCCATGGCAGTGGGGGTTGAATTTGTTACATTTCTAATAAATCCTCTCTTCTTCAATTAGCGTCCGCTCCATTCAATTGAAGTGCTTCGTACAATTCGTAGCTATGGATCATTAGGGAACCATATGTATACAAGTAGTAATATAGAGTAAGACAAGTATAGGGCTATACCTTAATATTTAAATTAACATAACGATGAAAAATGCCGGAAAAGTCATTTAAGATTCCATAAATAATATTAACATTCTATCGAATTTTATCAAATTAGCAGTTTTAAAATCTCTAAATAATATATTCTTAAATATAATAATTTTTAAAATTAACTGCTTGCAAAAATATTACTAATATTTAGGGTGAAGTTATTTTTATTCAAAACAAATCGCTCAATTTATAATTGCTGGATTAAAAGAAGCTGAAATCAGAGATAATTAATGAATTAACTGCAAAGTACTAATTGTTGCTGACTGTCGAAACAAAGAGCGAAACACATTTTAATTCTAAGGCTTTAATTAAAAATTAATTAATTTTAATGTTACAGTATGTGTGGCAAAGTGGAACTTAATTGACGGAACCATAAAATTACTGTTGCGATATTTCGAATTAAAATATTATTTTTGCTTCACGTCTACAAAATGAATTCTATGAAGAAAAACTAGGTTGCACTAACTGCAAATTTATTTTCGGTACTGATATTCCCAAGGAAATTCATTTATCATAATGCCGCTTAAATCCCTGATAAATTTCATTTCACGTAATCTCCGCTTAATGAAATGTTGAAAAGACATTAAGTCCTTCCATCAAAATTTTCAAATTTTACATTGATCTATACCCAATGCTTTTGAAATTCAGAAGGAATTGTGAGGGGTTAGTGAAGAGCAAAATTTAAATTTGACAAATTTGAACCGCACAGATTGATCCTTCCGATCACATGCAAGATTTCACTAATTCTTCCCAATAAATTCAAAGAAGTACAAACTCTTTTATAGCAATTCATTTACATATTAGTGTTATATCATTAAGAGTACCTTTACCATGTACTAAAGGTACCTGTATTGCAGGCTCTAGATATGAGTTAGCTCTTATCATTCTCTCAGTATCTCGGTCTTTGATAAAAGCATATTAAATCAGCTATCTACATCAATTGTCTGTCCAATAATCTCTCAGCGTCGAAAATGACCCCGCTAGGAGAGCAGGAGATGAATTCTTAGAGGTGAAATTTGAACCTTCAGAACATAACGCAGTGCACCTTATCATAGATGTTAAATGAAATTTCACGAACCACGCCACTTTAATTTCTTCAGACCTTATTGCAGCCAAGGTCAGACAGAGGGGATTAGCCACTAATATTTAGGAACAATAGAGTTCGTTTTGTGAAGTATAGCTTTATCCAGAAATATTAATTCTTATGAATGACTTAGGTTATAGGTCAATAATGAAATATCACAGAAATGTGGCAATTCATTCATCATTAGAATGTAGCAATCTCCAACTGATTTATTCTACTGCTAAAGGACAGACAGAAATCTCCTCTAATCATGACGCTACATTGGTCAGTTGGCCAAGCTCAATGCCCACATTCTTTCCGAAAGTGAAACTTCAAACACATTCACTAAATTTCTGATTGTTAAAAAAAATTCATTTTACTAAGATCTTATGTGACAATTTTGTTTGAAAACACACAAATTTTACTTTAAAGCGCCAAAAAATCATGTTTTATAATAGAAAAATCTCATATATGAGAAAACATACTTTTAAATACTTTTCATGTGTTAAGAAATTGCACATTTTTCAAAAAATATTTAGAATATTATTTAAATTTTCAAGTTCAAAACTTGCGTACACAACCATTGACGAAGAAATATTTTTGAAATAGATTTTGCACCTAGTGAAACTGGTTTATTGCTTCTGTAAAGTTAAACTTTTAAAAGGCAAATACTGTAAAGAACAAAGTGAATTCGTTTGTTATTCAACATTCCACATTTACTTTCACCAAAAAGCTCATTAATAAATAAGTTTTTTCTCCCTGCTCTCTTTGTTTATTTAATGCGTCAACATTCTTTCAGAATTATTCATTTCCCATGTCAGGGCAAAAAGCTTTACAACATCTCACCATGAAAAAACATCCAAACACAGCAAATTAAGAAGGAAATTGTTCACATTTTGAGGGGATTGTAGAGTAGATAGCAGAAATGAGAGTCAGAGAATCAGGATGACTCCAATATATCTGAGCTCTAGAATAATCGGGTAAAGTCGGGTTCCTTCAGGTTTATCCTTTCTTTTCATCATCCCCCTCTTCGTAGAGCAAATATGGATGATAATTTTTTCACACTATATTTTCACATTATTCTTGTGGCACCTATTTATTAGAGAAAGATGCCTTTTCAGGTGTGATTGATGTTCCGTAATGCAAGGAATAGAATTCTTTTTGGATTCCTCATCCAATTTTTACCCTCTTCTTCACTGAACAACTATTCGCCATCCATTTATGATTGTCTTAACCCATTCTTTGTGTGCGCAGTTTAAGAGGCACTACTTTTGTTAAGCGGGATTTCAATAGCACTTTTGCTAATATCCCATCTCCTTGAATTCTCGTCCATGGATTTAATCTTCGCCTTTGTAGTTGCGCGGCAGAGTACCATACTGTAAATCTTAACATCATTCTTCGAGCAGCATTCTGAACAGCCTTTAATCCATCACCATTCATCTTACGACAGACGGCTGTAGATAAATCATACAGATAAAGTGGTTCAATGAATGTTTCCAGTATCTTGCTTCGACCTTGCCTGAAAGTACTTTTAATCTTAGAATAGGTCTAAGTCTCATTAGCTATCATTTGGCTTTTATGATATTTGGTTTAACAGCATCGTCGGCTAGAACTTTATCATTCATTGGAGAGCCCAAATAAATAAAAGTATTTATTAGATTGAGCTTGTGATCTTTTATTTTGAGAGATGATTGATCCAGATCTGCAGAGACGTACATTCAGATTGTTTTGCCATATGCCACTTCTATTTCCGTAGTTTTGGAGAAGCTATTCAGTTTGTCCAATAGATGATATGGTAGTGCAGAGGTTATCTGCATATTTAAGATGCATCAACGAGCATTTGAGTCCTGAAAAACCCAATAGCTCAACTTTCATGACCTCACAATTTATATATACTTAATCTTACATTAACGTAAGTATAATGTCACTTGCATCAAAAGGTAGAAAATCAATACGAATTGTCCAATTAGAGCTGAAAATAAAAATGGTTACTGATATAGTGAAATACAATGCCAACAAGAATGTCAACAAAAAAATGGACACCTTAACTTAGGGAAATGAAATGGAATCGTAGATGATCAACGTACATTCGAAACTTACCTCAAGGTAACTCTTTTATGAACCGAATAGGTGAAAAGTTCAACTCAAAAGTGCTTTGCCGTTTACCGGAAGTGCAATATCGATTCCTCATTATGGGCATGCCTCTTCCAAGTCATAACCTATATTAATCGAAAATTTATACCTAAAGGAATGAGAAGGATGCTATTTTGAGCCTCACACTGGATTCCAAGATACTTCAAGTGAACTCCAGTAATTTGTTATAAAAAGGTGCAAACTAATCTAAGGGGCATTATCTATCATGGAAGTAAACCAACAAACTCAGAATATTGTAAACATGATTTCACTTATGATTACGAAAGTTAAGTTACTAAATTTCGGAGCTATTTCCTTATGTAAACCCATAGTCTGTAGAATGCATATAAATAAACCTATCTTCCTAACTCATATTTACGCGACTCCCCATCTCCTCCCCTACCTTCCCCCACTCTATTTTTAGTCGACTGAATTAACGTGTTCCTAATCCGGGTGCTATTCATGATTAAATCCTGCAAATTATTTACAATTTTATGAACAACAATAACATCTTGCATATAACTATTCTCAAATTCATATTTAGCCCGTTAAACGAACTCCTTATCTAAATTGTATTCCTAAGTAATGCACAGTTATTACATCCTTTAAACTAATACTTCTTTAGAGCATTCATTTTCAATATCTGAAATGGTACTTAGAAGTCTATTTTTTTCATTTTCTAATTTAAATACTGTGCCAAAATTACAAACCAATTTCAAAAAATTTAAAAGCATTTTTTCCTCCTTCCGGTAGCTGACAACAACTCTTACCTGTTTAAAGGCTACACAATGTTTCTACTTAAAATAATTTTTTAAAATAATCCAAAGATTAAATATATTATAAGTTAAATATTTTGATACCGTAAATTATGTCTATTGATAATTTCGTGCTAATTTTAAGTAATGAGAATCCCTGGATAATATTAAGTTTGGGTTTCCCGCACTGTTTCAATTGTAAATTTTGTTTATATATTTATTCATGTGGATAAAACAGCTTATCTGGACGTGAATAATATTAATTAACACTTCAAGAGTTTTCAAAGAATGAATAGCTACACTTCAAGAAATGCTCAAATGTCAAAATGTTCATATTTACGATAAGTGATCTTCAAACAATATGATTATTTAATATTGAACGGACACTTTTAAAACTCTCATCATGCGTCTCTTTAAGACAGTGGAAAAAGGCAAATTTTCGCAGCTAAACTGTAAAAGTTAATTTTTTGCCTTCTTCAAAATCCTTAAGCTCGTAATTATTGCGCTTATAATAAAAGTGAATCATTGGTCAAGCATTTGAAGGTCAACACGATTGACAAGAAATATTAATAGACTTTTAAAATTTCAAAACCGTAAGTTATAAAACCATAACTTGGGCAGGTTTTGCTATACTGTCTATTAGTTTAAGTGCTTAGTTGAGGAGGTTTTACTTCGGAATATAAAAAAGTGTATGAAAATGCACTGCTATTAAGAAAAATGTGGTCTTAAAGGATTCCATTCAATTCCCAAATGCAATAGAAATCACTTACACGGTAACCATAATAAAAACTGAAAAATGCTTACACTAGCAGATTAATAATTTGTATTAGTGCTCAGCCATAAAGCTGGAATCAATAATAAATTTATTTTCCTCGAGTTTGACCAAGTTCGGTAGATTGTCAGCAGAACTTTTCATGGTAATCTTTAGGCTTTCTCTGTGTTCATCGATAGTTGAAACTTTTCGACTATACAGGCTGCATACGCTCAAGACGACAGGTCCATCTATCACAGATTTCTCAGCTTTTTTCCTTCACGTAAGTTAGTACTGAAATCATATTGCATCAGCACTCTTTTTGTGACAAGCATTACATCATCAAATCCAGAGAGCAAGACTGCAAAGGAATAGTATTCAGTTAAACGGTCATATTAGTAAAAAAATTTCCAGGAACCCAATAGGTTGCTGATCTGTATTTAAGTTCAGACATGAGTTATTTGAATATAGAAATATTGAAGGATCATAACGGAATCTATGTTGAGATCAGTGTAAAAATCGCAAAAATTCCCATGCAAACTCAGGACCAAAGTTTCTGTTGTCTCTCTTCCCAAACTCATCGAAATTTAGGTCAATACCTTGATAAAATGATATATTTTGAATTTGTTCATGCTTATTTTTGAAAAATGGTTTAATATGTAGAGTATTTTACTGCTAAAATTTGACGATCATTCCCTCTTGTTCGGCGTTTAACAATTTCTTTATGACAAAGGTGTTTCATTATTGTTCTAAGTGTTACCGACAATGAACAAGCCATACCAGTCTCATTGCATTTTTCCTCCAGTTAAATCATTTGAATTAAGGTTTGATTTTGAATTAAAACTGCATTTTAATAATGTTGATAAAAATAATAATATTAACGTAATAATGTTAGAAATCCCTGAAACATAAAATTTTGAATGGTTTAAAATCTCAGTTGAAAGGAGGTGGCTATTACTTAATACTTCTCAATTTGTCAGATAGTTAATACCACCGTAAGTGGCATAATCATGTGGAATGTTATAAAAATTCATTATTTTACACTGATCAAACGAAAGCATCGTGTGAATAGCGTTTGTTTAATGTTCTCATTGAAAATTTATCAACCGTGAATTTCACTGGCATTCCAAAAGCGTTTGCGATTGAAAAGACAAAAAACAAGTTCCACCTAAGTTTAATTAAAGCAAAGTAGCATTTGAATCATTGTGCCTTCTCTGTACAAAGAGCTTATTTACGCCTAATTGAGCCTCTCACTCAAATAATGTTTCGGTTGCTCATCGTTAATATTTAAAAAATTTACCTTGAGTATGATTTTTCATGCTCCCACCTGCAAACATTACGCGCCTGCTCACCCTACAATTATTTCACTTTGCTAAAAATGATAAAATACATTCATATTCATCCATAAATTCTGCTCGTTAATATAACAGGCTGGTATCACCCACCTTTCACGTCACATTGTTAGTACATATTTCACAAGTTGATAAAGCAGATATACAGATATCAGGTTCAGAATTTGGAGGAGAGGGCCAACTGAATCAAGGAGATAGTACATTTTTTATTCCAGAAATCTCTTATGTTGACCTCGGTTGGATTCCATTATTACTAGATGTATAAACTTATGATAACAATAGTGTTGAAATATCAGCCTTTGTCTTTTACTTATCTGTTAAAATGCAATTTCAGTTTGTACATATTTCCTCTCCACCATGCACGTTGCAATACCAACACCTTGATCTTTACTGCTAAGGAATGAGTAAACATGTATATGTTTGATTAAAAAGGAATACTATTGTCACGAATCGATTTCCGAAACATTATCGAATCTGTTTTTGCTTGTGTTACTCCTGTTAATTTCAAATAATAGATATCATTAATTAATAAATTCAAATTAAAAAGTGTTCTGATATTTAATAATGAATCAAATGGTGAAAAGGACTTAAAACTACTATTATAACCATACTTCCACGTATTCTCATTTCTCATGATTACATCTAAACGGAAAACCGTTGTGCCTCCGGCGCGAGATACGCTGACGTCAGTTTCATCACAATGTTAATCAACTACATATATTTTTTATCAAAATAGGCAATTCTGGTTGTTTAATCTATAACAAAATCTAAATCAACTATTTCGAAAAATATCAATCATCAAATCTGTAATTCATTTTGCACAAAAGCCTTTCGGTCTGTTAAATGTTTTTGCTTAGTAAGATATCGTGGACAACGAAAGTTTAAATTTTGTTATATCAAATTGCGATTAAAGTTTAAAACTAATCATAATTATTTATTCTGAACAAATAGGAATCTTACTTAATTCACGCATTAGATTTTGTACAGTTTTATTTATAAAACTGGGTATTGTTTTTTCTCAAGTCAAAATCTTTTCAGAGGCCATTTAAGTAATATTTGTTTAGCTAGAATTTCAAATTGCTTAGCAACAAAACTGATCATGTAAGCAATCTAAAAATAGATACCTCAGCCAGAAGAAAAAGGAAAATCATAGGTTCGGATTGTTCCAACTCTATTCGAACTACGCGCAACTACCCTAATTTATATTGACTCAAATGAAAATTTAAGAGCTAGTTAATACTTCAATAATAATGAAAAAAAATGCAAATAGGGTATTAATTTTGGCAGGGCAAAACAATTGAAAAATAATCATTATATTTTCAACTTGATACCTCCACTTTTTAAGCTTCGCCTTCTCTGCAGAACTTCTTCAAACTCGCGTGAAGTCTCTCTGCTGTTTTCGTATTTCTTCCAGGCGACTTATTTCCTTTTCAGAAGTGTTTTTCGATAATTGGTGCAGTCTCTGCTTTTTCTTCCCAGTGGTACTTCCATTGATGATTTCCTATCAAGGATTCAATTTGCAGTCGTCTAAAAAATTCATGAGTACAACCTTCAATTTTAATGCAATTACTCCCTCTTATTGTAGGATCTGCCTTTTTCCATTCTCTTGATTCGAGGCATTCCTTTCTTATGCCTGGAATGAATACTGCATTCTCCTTTTGTTTTAAAGTACTTCATTTTCTATCTTCTCAATAGCATTCATTTTTGATACTTGTTTCCGCCCAATAACTATCGCAGGAACAATTTCAGGATACTACTTCCTTTTCTTCCCCTACGTTTTGCAAGTTTTCGTAACAAGTTCGTGCGTATACTTTTGTCAGTTTTCATTCGAAATGAATATTGGTTCTGTCATCTGACTGGGCATTGGGCTAAATTTCTGGCTGACGCTCTTTCTAGATTCTGGTTTAGATCAGCACGTTAATTCCTTATATCCTTGTTTACCAATTAAATTTCATTTTTGAGATTTTTTTGAACAAAATCAGGCAAAACGCAATTCATTACAGAGCTAGCTTTCTGTCAGAGGTTTACGGAGAATTGGAGCATTCTGGGACTCAAATTCACCAGAAAACCCATTCAAATTTTTGTGCTTACCATATTTCTGCTAGTTCATGCCACTGTCATATTTGATGTTCAGATGTATGCATTCATTTTCCATATCCACTGATGTGATCCTACCACTTCGATCATTCTGAGAATTCAGAAAAGGTATTAGTTGACCAAAGTTTCCCAAAACCATTCAAAGGCGATAAACATTTAAAGTGATCCTTTGAAGTTGAAGAAAGATCGGAGTGTTCATTTTGAACCATCAATGCGGTCTCGATCATCAAGTCTTCATCACGTTATTTGGTGATGGAAAGACATTTAAAGCACTTCTATTGTTCGAACAACTTTTTACCAAACAGATGAAAAGAATTTAGACTGTTTTATTAAACTTTTAGTCCAAAATTGTTATAGTATATGTGACAGATTCAAATATTTCATTTCTAGCCATTCCTCACTTCCGTAACGACAGTCAAACTTTTGCTTCACCTGGGATATGAGCACGATCGTTTAAGAAAATATTCCTACACTTTTTAAAACAACTAGGGATCTGTTCATTGATCCCAGCGAGAGTTATTAACCTATGGAACCAGATATTATCAAGACTATTTGAGAAAGAAAAAATCTGTTTTTTTTTTTCGGTTTATACTTTCATATTTATGGAAAATTTTTTAGTAGCATTGTAGAAATTTCTTATTTTTTCCTCCACTATTGATTTATGGCGTTCATACTGTTTCTTTGGAAGCAATTTCGTCTTTTCCTGCATTTTCTCCAGAATAGTGTCTAATTCATAAATATTTTATGGTGTTTTCTAAATGAATAATGAAATTTTGGGTTCTTTCAACAATTTCGCAGCCAAATTTTAAGATTAACAAGCCGATATCCCATCCACGAAGGGAGAAAGCACACAGATCCTCTTTATACAGCGAAAAATTATTACAATTAAGTTTGAACGGTGTACAATATGGAGCAATGTGTATTAATTCGCATAAACGATTTAGTCAGTATTTCAAAAAAATGGGAAGGAAACACAAATAGAAAATTAATTTCGACAATAATAATTGACTGTCTAGTAATCATTCGTCATTATATTTTCACCTTAACATTTGTTAAACAAATTTTTTTGCAAGAAACACATCACAGATGGCTTTTACGACTAAAATGTCCTAGGCAGCTACGAAAACACACCCAAACGGGAAAAATCTGTCCAATCATAAAATAAATTATTTTTGAATAAATATCGATTATGCTGTTCGAAAAAGTGGTAAATATATGTAGTAAATATTAAAATTTTATCACATCAAGGAGGTATTTATACTGCCTAAAATAGATGCTCAGTAGCAGAGTTTGTAGTTCAAGATCGGAAGAATTTCTGTGAACCATTTAATATAAAATGTAGTGGACACGTGGTGCTCCTCCTTTGAACGAACTGCTCATATTCAATTAGTAAAATACGCTGCACTACCTAACAAAATAATAATTTATTTATAAGGTCAATGGAAAAAATTTAACTTTTTCATAAAAAAGTGAAATTTAAGCGGCTCAATTAAATAAACTGTCATTAATTTTTTCGCTCGAAAATGTAAGAGTCAAATTTTAAACCTTAAAATTGAATATTGTTGCCGAATATATCAGTACATCAGGGATTCAAATGAACAAAGATTCCTAATTCTATATTTTTATACTTTATTTATTCTCTCCCCCTTAGCTCTATTCCCCACTTGATGCCTTCATATAAAAATTTATGAGTATTTTGTCATGGCTTGGTTAAAAATAAAGTCGAACGCATTGGTAAAATTATATCAAACTTTTACCCTCATTTTTTGATTTTGTGTCATTAAAATTCTCAATTCGCTTCAAACAACACGCGTAAATATTTATTTAAATATTTCAGATTTATCTTATGAGGTTGTTCAGACATTAATTCAAAATAAAAGCGATAGGTGTTTCCTGTTTATTTGAAATGAATTTAATTTTTAGATAATGATAAATAGACACTTTTTAAAATATGAAATTCAAAATTCTTCATAAATGATAATCAAATTTTTGTTTAAAGGAGCAATTAGTTTTAAAAATGGTAGTTCGAGGTTTGGCGCCTCCCAGTGCTGACTGAGAGGTTAACAGTATTAGCCGCCAGCGAAAAGTGTGTGAAGGCTACTGCAGTCGCCTAACAGCGACATCCAATTTTCCATTAGTTAGAAATCGAAAGAGCAGCTGACTACGTCTATATAATTGTTTAACGAAATGAAATGATCCGCCACTAGTTGAAAAATACAGAAATGGTATACATTGAAAGCTGTTTCCCTATTAGAAAGTTTACGTCATTTTAATGAAGGGTTCTGAATTTGCACTCTGAAAGATCCTTTATCTAAAGCCGTCAGTTTTGGCTAAGACCCCATTTATCATACCTTAATTGTATCCCATGATGCAATATCATACTAGAATACAGCTTAGAGCAGAAATGATGATCCGAATGATTGCCAAGAATAATGGAATGTTTCAAGGATTTCTAAATATTGTGAGCGCAATATAAATGCGCAACTTTTAAATTTTTGGAGAGTCGCAGTTGTAAACCTGATGAATTATCGCAATTTGCGAAATTTTGACTCAAAAATATAAACTTTTTGGTCAAAATGTTATTTACTTGAACTATTCTCTTTACTATTAACCATCTGTGTTAATTTTATTAGAAATGTATAAATTAGAATAGGCTATTACACGTAAATTGAACAGAGGTCGTGAAACATTTTATTAAGATTACAATGTACTTTATTTGAATGGTGCCACTGCGAGAAAGGGTAGGTCCAAATTTACGAAAGAATGAGTGATTGGGCAAATGTTAGAGCTGTAGGTTGTTACAAGTTGGGATTTACATTTTGCATGGACTTTCTTCTTGGTGCCAAGGTACTAGCAGGATTAGCTGTTTTAATGTAGCGGTACTAACCAGAACTTTTAAGCCGGATTTAGTCGACTTTGGTTTTCAGAATACTTGAAAACATCTTGGCCTGAATCACACTACCACACTTGGTTAGAAAATGAGGCATATTGTATTAAAATAGCCTGAGCAACCATTCAAACTAATCAGTTGCTTAACTAGGTCTGAATTTTGCGGTAAGTAAACTCAACAAGGATCCCCGTATTAATTACTGAAATTTGAATTATTTGAGCATGATATAATGAATTATATCCATTAAATACAAATTAAATGGATAGAAAAAGCGAAAAAAAGGCGAAAAGTTGACATTTTCTACTCGTTCTAACTATTTAAAATACTTCCGCTTTATTTTCCCTCTCCGATTTCTGCTACATTAAAACTGTAAGTTGCAAACTATCATTTAAATCACTTACCTTCTTAACCACAGGAAAAATATATTGAAGTGACAAGACCGACTCTTCTTGGTTAAATAACACCGGCCAATAAGCTCTGAACGTGGTAGACGAGCGCTTTCTGCAATCCAGGTTATGAATCATGGAATTCGAATTAGAACCTGAACTGCCCATTTAGTACAACGCGAGTTCATAATCAAGTAAAGTAAGACACTTTGATACCTTGACGTTGCTCTCTGTATCTTTTTGAACCCTTCCTCCTTGTCATTTGATGGATTTCCCGTTATTCATTATCAATTTCTTTCTAAAATTAAAATGTTAAATATTTTTATTACTATGGATAGTAAAATTAGTAATAATAATAAACAAGCTGAACTGGAAAATAATTCGCAGGACGATCGGCACAAATTTGAAGACCTCGTTACGATAAAGCAATAAAATTTATTTAATAATATCCCAAGTAATTCAATTACAGTTTTCCCCACTCAATCACCATTGGCAATGCAAACACTAGAACGATTTTCAGAAACACCGGCAAATAAGTTGTCATTCTACAAAATATGTTTGAAGATATTAAAACAAAGAATCAACGAAAAATGATTTTCATAAAGCTCAGTAGAAAATTCATTAAACTTCACTTGCATAATATTATAATAAGTAATTGAGCATAGATTCCTGGCTATAGTTATTCATAATGTTTAGCGGTTGCAATAATTTTGTTTTGTTTTGAATTTTCCCAGGTAGCTTTACTGACAATTGTTGGGCTTTCATTCCAAATCAAGCTCCTGAAAAAATACGTGGAAACTGAGTATTAAATGCCGTGGTACTGTTTGTACGCAAAACGGTAACTAAAAGTAAAAAATCCTTAAAAAAGCAGGGAGCAAGAGTTCCCTTCTTTGTTCGAGATAATAATTTATGCTCAAATTGCCCAATTAGATGAGATCATTAAAATTTATTTCAAGATTGTTCGTTTTGCTGCTGTTTTTATCTAATGAATATTAAATGCGCCTCAACTGCTCGATGCTGAGTTCAACTTGAAAAAGATGCTCCAGGTGTGTATTTCAGCGACAAAAATTAGGTTGTGCAAGGTATTTATTAAGATCTAAATAGTCATGAATTCCGGTTCAGAAAAGCAGAGAACAAGTTCTGTCGACACAGCACTGCACCTATATATTTCGCAAAAGACAAACAGTAATTTAAATATAGAAGTTATGGGGTAAATTTAATTCAATAATTATATCAGTTAAATTATATCTTCTTTTTAAAAGTGCCTGCAACCGTAGTTCATTTTGTGATTCTTGCATCGAAACTTGCTCATTGTTGAGAGGCCGCTGATTAGAATTATTAAAGAGTTTTCTTAATTTGTTGCAGAATGGAGCTGCAAGCAAGCAAAAATTGGGAGAAGAGGAAGAAAAATAGACAAATATAATTACTTTAGACCAAATAAACAAAATGTTACCGTTATTGCAATTGAAATATTCAACAAGAAAAATAATGTCCTCAAGTCATTTCATATTTTCAGGTTACCTAGGCATTCGATTAGTGTTGACTGGGATACTCACGGTATCAAGCTACTAATTATAAAGAACAGGGATATTTAAACGATTGGCTATAATGTCTTCAGCTGAATTTAGTAGAGGTTAAAAATGCAAAGGCTGAGACAAGTTTTAACTCATAAAAGAACCCCGCACAACAAGTACAAACTTTAAAAGCATACAAAGATTAGGCTATTTGCAAACAGGGGAGAAAGAGAATGGGAGAACAAATTTGAGTAGAATGAATGAAAATCAAAGTCTCGTAGATTGCTTAGAACTAACATCAGTGCATCACATCAGCTATCGCAGGTGGCTAAAATAGTAGCCTCAGTCCACGCAAAATTAGCAGACGGGAGAGTACTGAAATACCGACGTCTTATTGGGTCGGTATAGGGGACGGTTCACACAGTCTTAACAGACGATTTATGAAAAGGGGTTTTTTGGAATACTTCGTCCTAAATTTAAAACTAGATGCAGAAGTTTTATCAAACGGGGAAATTATCACAAGTTTTATGGGTAGCACTTCAAGGTTCGATATTTGTTCAATGAATACCTCGTAGTTTCAATTCAGTCCGCTTTTAATTTAAAAATATAACAAATATGCGGATAGGATAAGCTTGTTTGTACAAATTATGCTCAGTTATGTAGATCGACAAAAGATTGAAATTAAACATTCCTTTAAGTAGGATGACTCTTTATAGTACTTTAACCATTTTATTTTCCATTTTGGTGTTCCAATTTGAAATTTATTGATAACCGATGGAATTTTTATAAGTTAAATATCGAAATTCTATCAAATATGTAATAAACAGCAGTCATCCACATATTATCAACTCCGGTTATTAGTGCTGCTCGAACCAACCTGTCTAGGCGCGAACCTGTCCGTTGTGCAATATCACCTCACATTAAATTCTTCCAATTTTCTTTTGTGATATGTGCTAATTCAAACCAGTTTCCATGTCTGTTATTGTTACCTTAAGGGACCATCGTTTATGTTTCTCCTTTTTAGTTATCTCCAAAAAAGTTTACTTTCGGTGAATCAAAATTAGTCACTTTCATTCCAGACTTCTACTCTCTGACTTCTTGATCTTATTTCTATTAATACTACGTCACATTAACTACGAGCTATTAGGCACTTTTATGCTCCATTTTTAATTGAAAACGAAGCTTATCAAATCGAATAGAAACCGCGTTGTAATAGGGGTTTCTATTAAAATTTGTAACTATGTATTCATTCAGTGCAAAGACAACCTTCAAAACCATGCCCTAATGCAGTCCACTTCTTTCAGTACGTGAAGTCAGTAGAACAGAAAGGACAAAACAGAAAAAGTAAATTGATCTTTTATTGACGTGTTTTATTAACTTTATTAAAATTGACTTCTTCATAATTTATCTCCCATTTTGAACGTTTATACAAATTTGTATATTCAATACAAATCAAATCAAATCAAACATTTTATGAAAACCTAACTTTACCACTTATACCTCAAAAAGCCGTTAAGTTTGAGATCCTCAACGTAAAATAATCGTCTACGCACCTTGAAGTGAAATAAAATAGTTAGATAGCAGGGTATTTTAAAATTAATGTCTAAATAAAATAATTATCGTGTTATCTTTAATAAAATATTATTTCAGTTTAAATTATTTCAATAACTCCATACACTATGGATACTCAGGGAAGTCCATAAAGTGTAAAAGCTGACTTTTCAGATACTCGAGTATGTTAGGTCAGATGACATCTCCTTACCCCGAAGTTGTTAAGTGATAGAAGTAAATTGTTTATTCTAAACTGTAACACTACCGTTTCATTTTGAAACGGAAGGAAGAACTCCAAGAGACTGAGCCAGATCAAATTAACAGTGGCATGTGTAATTCAGTTATTAACAAACAGGCGGACTCTTGAATGAGAGATTCAAACGCCGAAACATCCATTTCAGTTAGGTATTTGCGTTATATCGTAAAATGGGTGCTGGAAATCCATGTTGATCAACGCGCCTAAAACAGTGATTCTGTTGATGTTGTAAAAAAGTGGCCGATTTTTCATTAAAATTGCATGGGTTTGGCAGCTTCGAACTTTTAATTTGCAGAATTATCAGTATGAAATATTGTCCATTTGTCCGATAAATTCCAAATCCATGTACTTCCACCTAGAAAGAACAAATTAATCAAATCCTTAAATAACACCAAATTCCTATAAATCTCGTCCGACAGGGACTTAAAAATCATGTAATTTTCGAAAAGGGCAAATATAAATGAAATGTTCCTTCCTCATTAATATGCATTCTGACAAGTGTCCGAAACCATATGCCTTAATGTTATACCAGAATATTTATTATATTTTATAACCGCCAGTCGGGACCACTTTTTTAACTTAAAATTTGTACAAATTGCATCAATTCAGTATCATTACATTGTGTTGAGACATTTTACCTTTCATATCTTTGGTCCACAGGTTATCCATCACGCCATTTTGGATTCGCTTACCTGGTTGTGGACCTATTTTCTAATATGAGATTCAAAAAAATATAAAATAACATTATTAATTTAATAATAATGTTATGACTTTTATAAAATGCATGCTGATTTCAAATGTTGAAAGATATCAAAATATTTTTCTGCGCTCTTCATCAATATAACAGATGACCCATCAACTGAATGGACGTCCCTCTGCAATTCAATTCTTTATGTGATTATACGTATTTAAAATATTATTTTATTCGAGTATTTAGTAATCATCCATATTTTAAAGAATTACTAATTTAGCATCAGCAAGCTTTTATCTCAAAATGAGCAGCGTTGTCGAAAATTAAAGTAGTAGTGTAGAAATATAATTAAAAATTAGTTTAACTCATGTTAAAGTTGTATATGACGGGATACCTCAAGGAACTGCTTTCAGTCGGTCACTGCTGTCTAATCCAAAATTGTGGAAGCAGAGTTTGTTTTTAAGTGAAGTATATTATCATATTATCATGTTTGTCCATGGCATCGCTGGGATATTTTTATTCATTTATTCCCGTCAGGATTCCCCAGTTATTAACCTATTTATACACATTTTTCACCTATTCTAAACCTAACTCACGCCATTACGTCTACCTTCACCTTTATCTCTCTCTAGTGATCAAATCTTTTCCTCACCGTAAAGCGCTCTGACACCCACCTTCAATGATCTGACTATGAAAATTTTTGCACATCTGAACTCTAAACATTTTGCTTTAAGCTAAATCTACTTCAACTCCGACCATTTAGTAACCCTAGCTTTAATACTACTGTAATAATGAACAACAAATTGGAAGTTCTCGAACTCTCCTAAAAAAAGAGAATGGCAAAAAGCATTGCAATACAGTGTTTTAAAGATCTCGGTTCAGATAATCGAAATGGACTGCTTTGATCTTTTAAGTGCATTGTATTACTCTCAGTAATAAAAGTGTAGATAATTTTTGTGCTTTATTGGCTCTTTTTATACAGCAAGAATTTTAAACATTAAAGATTATTTGTTAAAAATCTACGCGGCACATAAGAGTTACAATAGTTTATTTATTTCTTTTTAAAACCACTTAAAATGGCGAGTTCTTAAAACTCTATTTCTTAATTCATATAACGTAATCTATTTAACCGTTGAGGGGTTTAAGTTTTCATATTTTTTTTTAATATTGCTGAAGGTACCTGAAGGTACTTCATACTGGGATCCTGATAGGGGTGCCCCAACAAAACTGGTTAACTAGATCTGATATAAATTTACGAGGCTTGTGAATAAGAGAGGCAAGGAGATAAATCGGCAATAATTCAATAACTCAAATCACTCCGCAGTGCATATCTCTGGCATAATTTCGATGGTCATTAATACAAGTTACTTTGCAGCTGCAAAAGTTTATTTGCTTCGGTTTTTTATATTTATTATCAGGTGTTACTGTCTGTTAACTTTGCTTAAGCATTCCTTCCCTTACGTATCTTTAGTTAGATTTCCAATTAAGACTGTTCCTTACTGTATACCTTGTGGAAGTAATTTTTAAAGAAAATTTCATTGAATGAAAACTCTGTTCTTACCATTATATTTCTTCAGATTCCCCTAAGAAACTACCACATATCATACTTAATAAGTTTATTTTTCATTAGAATTCACATTTGCGCAAGCGAAACTACTTATAGAGCGTTATGCTAAGGACCATACATTATACATCAACATTGTCCGTGTTATGCTCTATTCTGCGAATATAACATGAGCGCATCCCATGAATGAGTCAGCAGCCAATCAGCGTCCGGTCGCTCCCGCCAACCATCCGAGGCGGTTTCCCGGGTGGCTGAAATGGGTGCCATAATTGCTTTTCAAATGGCGCGGTGCTATATGTATGTTAGGAGATCCTGGAATAATAGATTAGAATTCAAGATGAAGAAGAAGCTGTAGAAGGTAAGTATTTTATTTTAGAAAATATTTATGCAAGTCAAATTCAGTTTATCATTCTTGATATCTAACATACTGAGTGGAATATTTTCGTAAATTCATTTGCCGTTTTCGTATTTGTTCCATCAACGGTTCATAATTGGGATCACTTTTATTCATTGGCAGTTGCAGCGATTCGCTGCGTCTGCTCACTGCTGTTTGCGAACGTGTATGAGGTACACGGTCTTTATCGCTGTAATTAACCAATTGATTGAGAATATCTCCCCTCCTCTTCAATTGTGGACCGAATTTCAGGACATGGTCAAAGATATTACACCTTTTGTCATCCGCCGATATTCACAATGCCCATGAAATATAAGCTGTATCTCTGTGGAATATAATGATCTTATGCCTGTTTTGTTCCGCAGCAAAATCAGAACTGTCACAAGAAAAATGGAACGCATTCTGCGTGAATGTGGGGTACTAACTGGAGAATGGTATCAGTCAAAGATGATAAAACAAATAGTTCCAAATCCCGTTAAACTGATTCGATACTTCAAATTTCGTGGAAGACCAGATGTTTTTGAATATGCCAATTCGATGTCTCCTCTTGAGGAGTCTGCAGATTTCCATCGCATCGACCAAATAACAAAAACACAATCTGGCATCGATACGAGGGAATATAATCGCCAGAATAAGTTACAAGTACTAAAAGCAGAAATTATTCGTCGTGGAGTGTATGCTTTCGATCAAATTCACAGGCACTTCAATGCCGATGAAATCCTCGACCTTAACGTATCCATTGGCTTACATTGGATGAAAATTGCGGAGCAAGCATTTTCAAATCTTAATACGTATGAGCTAATAATGTAGCATTCCAGGAGTTATCTGGAAAATTTGAAGAAGGAACACCATGAATGTGTTGTGCTGATGTCAGTGATATTTGTCTAAGTGTAAACTGGTTAGAGCATGATCTAAAATGAATAATATAAACACCTACGAATTTTTAGCTGATATTATAGATATAATGGACATGAAAAGCATAAAGGCCAACTCTTTGTGCTTTTACGGCCAAAATAACACGGGAAAGACCTTGGTTACCAAGGTATTAACGTCATATCTTGCGGTATGGAACAACAGCATAAAATTTTCTATCATTTAAAATAGTATCTTTATTATAATGCCCTTGTTCCTTATAGGTTGGGACTGTGTGCCGTTATGGTGATCAAACGGCCTTCCATTTTGATAATCTTCTAAATAGAACTGTTGTGTTAATGGAAGAGCCCAGGATAACGATGACAATATTTAATGACTATAAAAATCTGAGTGGATATGATTTTGAATTCGATGTTAAATATAGAGCTCGACGGTCCTACATCATATTCCGGTTATTGTAACTACGAATACATAATTGGGTTCTCATCTACCCTCGATGGAGTGAGCCGCACTAATGTCTCAGAGAAACGATGTGCTTTAAACCATCGAATCGCATCAGAGTTAATATATGGCAAGGCGCCGACTTGCATTTGTGCTTATCATTAAATAGAGTTGTATGAAAAATGCGGTCTTTGCGATTACTAGTGTTTCTGCGTTTTGATAAATTTTTTCCCATATATACCGCGTTGTTTGCTATACGGCATTCATCTGACAAAATGAGTACCGAGAGATCAGACGGTAAACCGATTCTTGAGGAAGAAATTCTAAAAAGAGAAACACGAAATGCTAAAACTGTAGGCGGATCAGAGAATAAGACTACGTCCATGTCTAATCCAGCACAGCCATTCAGAAAGTTACTAACTTACAGTTATACTGGACATGCTTTGCCTTTAGAAACAGATATATGGTAACTATTCCTGGGCGCACTGGATCCGGATCACTCGACCGCGTTTGTCTTTGAGGTATTCGTGTGCAAGTACTGACATGGTAGAAATAAGGCTTCGTTAAACCCAAGGTGGAATGGAAGTTATCCTTTCGTCTCTTTTGGAAAGGCTAGACCAAAAGTCAGCCGTTTATTACCATCAACAGGACAAGCTACAGTCGGTGTTGTGTCGGTTGATAGAGTTCAATTTGACAATTCCAACTACATGCTCATTGGCATTAATAAGGATGGTTATCCTAAGGAATCGCAACCCATTCAAAGTCTTAGCACATATAAAACTATTTACAGTAAAGGAGAATTTTACGCATTTAATATGAATGTAATGGACATTTTTACAAAAATCCTACTACTGATAGCAAACAATTCCATACTTTGCCAAGGGACTATAACTTGAAGTACCACACTTTAGACCATTATGACCTGACGATCAAATCATACTTTTACATATATCGTTCCAAAAGTGCCTTGGTGAATTAACAGAGGGGGTATTTCTTTATGGTAATGTGGTCATTGAAACATAATTGGAGGTCTTCTTCCAGTCACTACCTGAACACGTACCAGACTTCGACTTTGAATTTCATTGACCTTGGAGCTTATCCAATAAAAGATGAGAAATTGAAATCTGTACACTTTGATGCCTATATTAAATAAAAGCATCATAATTAGGCTTTGTGTTTTCAAAGACGGGCGTGTAGTGGTACAATTAGATGACGATGACTCACTCTCCGAAAAAGAACATAAAGTTGAAACGCCAATGCTATTTAAAGAAGAAGAGCCAGAAATCAAAAATGAAGAGCCTGCACACTTAGGAAAGAGGAAAATATTCTACTTGGTGACGAATAGATGATTCTAGCAGACTACGGCTTTTTAGGTGGTGGTTTACTTGTCAGAGGAATTTGCAAGTGCTATTGCATCTAGCTTAGGCCGTACGGCTAATACTTCTAATGCAATTACTAACGCTATTCAAAATATATTAGACCTGGCACCTGCGTTATCTCAGTCGTCAAATGTCATTGAGGACATACTGAAGTTAGTTCAGAATTTAATAGAACGTAGCGAAAATTTTTCTGATGCCATAAGGACAGAGGAAGACAAAGAACCATTAATCAATACAACTGAATCATATGGCGAAGTCTATTTGGGCCTCGAACAGAGTAACATTAAGCAGGAACCTATCAAAGAAGGGGGGAAAAATGAGCAGAGTGCGCCCCCCTTTCAAAGTAATGACTATGAACTGCTCTATTTAACAAAAGAACGTGAATTAGTAACCCCTTAGAAAGTCGTGGAACCTGCACAACCTCCACCCATTAATCACACTGCTGAAAAGGAAATGTTTAGGGTACACTTACAGATAGCCACAAAAACTGCCCCAAACATTAAATTTGATAAATTACCTACTAAAATTCCACTACCGAAAAACCCACATGTTAAATGTCTCGATAGGCAACATCCTTTTTTCCAACATGGACAGGGTTAAAAAATGACTGAGGAATTACGGGAAAAAGTGCAGCGGAATAAAGCCCAGGTTGATTCGTTAGGAAAGAATATAAGTGAATCAATTTATAAGGAGCGAAATGTACCGCAATTGACGAGGAGAGATATCCTCAATCAATTGGTTAATTACAGCGATAAAGACCGTGTACCTCATACACGTTCGCAAACAGCAGTGAGCAGACGCAGCGAATCGCTGCAACTGCCAATGAATAAAAGTGATCCCAATTATGAACCGTTGATGGAACAAATACGAAAACGGCAAATGAATTTACGAAAATATTCCACTCAGTATGTTAGATATCAAGAATGATAAACTGAATTTGACTTGCATAAATATTTTCTAAAATAAAATACTTACCTTCTACAGCTTCTTCTTCATCTTGAATTCTAATCTATTATTCCAGGATCTCCTAACATACATATAGCACCGCGCCATTTGAAAAGCAATTATGGCACCCATTTCAGCCACCCGGGAAACCGCCTCGGATGGTTGGCGGGAGCGAGCGGACACCGATTCATTCATGGGGCGAGAAGACATCCCATCTGTCTTCAATGTGGTCAGATCCTCTGGAACAAAATCTGATAAGTGTTAATGCTTCCATTCTGAGGTAGTGTCATAAATGTTTTCTGTAGTGCTATTATATTTGTTGAAATGATGAATGAGAAAGGGAAGTACAAAGACGTAAGGATGTTATGTTACCTTCAGTCATCTAAAGTTGAAGAACGATTCCATGGTACTTTTAATGTTTTCTTCATTGAAATTGGCTCGGTTTTTAAACACCGTGACTACTTTGTCATCTTTCAAAGTTTAAATTAAATAAAGTTTGAGAATTTTAGGTCTGAGAGAATTGAACAAATAACTTAAACTCACAGCAATCGGAGATAGAAATTGTGATGCTTTTACGCGGGAAAAATGTATATTCTAATTTTAGCTGTTTTAGTTCCGTTAATTATTAATTAATGATTAATATCATATTACTTCCTCAATCTTGGAAGGAGAGGTAAATTTATGTGACAAGATCGATCATCATATTTAAACAATCTTTCAATATGCTCTAATCATCATGAATAGGAACTCGCCCAGTAATACGGGAAAAAATTAATAAATTTTTAATTTTTGAAGATAAATAAATATCATATAACTTTATTTCAAAAATCAGATGAAGTGACGTTCGTTGGTACTTTGAAATTACTCTTAAAATCCTTTAACCCTCCACCCTCCTCACCTCCCCCCAAAATTTATTGGAGGTATTGGTAACCAGTTTCCATTGTTTTCTACACGAACAATTTAAAGATACTTTGCCTTGAAGTGAGTTATCTTCATATTCTTCACTATGAAAGTTGAATGCTAATGAATGCATTTTCACGGACAAGATATGGTCATATTACTTAAGGGTTTTTGAAGAGCGTTTTTATGGCGAAGAAAAACGACAGTACGGAATCTCATGGGCTGGTCTGGGCAGTACACAAAACCGATAGCGTCAAATGAATTTAATGAGGTTCAAACACTCTTGCGGTAGCATCAACATGAGTTTCAGCACACGTTAATGAGGATTATTTTTCGGTGAAAATGTTCCAATAAAATCGTAAAGCTCTAGCATCTCAGATTTCTATTTGGGTACAATTTGTTTTGACTCCGACCGGAAGGCCATACTATTCGAGTTAGAGTGGTTTGCGAGGGATGTTTTTGAAAATATTAAGATCCTGATTTAATTGCAAAAAGGTCTTTATTTGTTTTTTCTTAATAAATAGTAACAAATTAATTAAAAATGTTCCTTTAGCACGCTCTATCAACTTTATAAAACTGTTAATGTTTATGTTTACATATAATAATTATTTGACGCAATAGGATAATAGAATTCCATTAAAACAAACGAATCAATCATAATTAATTATGTAGTTACACATAGATTAATTTGAGATTCCTATTAAACTGCAAGACAATCCACAATTCAATTTTATTTTCTGACTTTAATGAAAGTCTTATTTCTCATGCCAATATTCGTTTTCTTTCATTGGAGATAAACGTAGCATTGACAATTTAATGCTTGATTATGATTATTCATTGTAAACCGAAGTAGACACTTTTTACGTTTGACTCTTGAATATGGAAAAAATAACTGAAAATGGAGGACGAAGTAAAAATTGCGCGTTTGTCCTAATAGTACTGCCTACGACAGGACGAAAATACGTCATTTTCAATATAGATAAGATATCATAATGTGGGATATAAGTGAGCTAATGGAAGAAATCTTACTGCGTTTGATTTTCAGACCCAGGCTGTCCACTTTTACTTAATGAGTAGCTCATACACAATCTGTTCTGTCCGCGCAATTCAGGATTTTTCCCGGGTATTCTGAATGAGTTATTGTTAGAGATTTTGGGAGCCTACAGAACAAGTGATTAATTTGTTTATGGATCAAGCCATTTCAATGTAATCTCTTATGATTCTTGCAATGTAAATCACGGGTTTTTAAAGCAGCAAAGCCAACTACATTCTATTCGAGATTTGTGTTGCCGGTTTAAATTCAAAGTACTAAGATTAATTACTTTTTAGATATACAATCTCGGACTACCTATAATAATGATAAAAGGGAAAGACATATCAGGCATCTTTACTTGAAATATATTTCTTGAAGATTTATTGTAATACAATTTTTCTAAAAAAGACTATTCATATGCGGGGTCAAGCTATGTTATACCTGTCACTAGGTGGGTATGAAACAGGAAGCATCTTCACAACGTTAGGAGCTTTACAATCACAATAAAAGTAGGAAAAAAAGACAATAGCAGAATATTTATTAAGTGAGATCATATATCAAATGGCGAAGTAAAGCTAAAAATGAAGGGGTCAGTGTGGTATGAAAATCGATAAATTGACTCAATTTCATGCACATAACAAAGTGAAGTGGGGAGTTTAGATCCAGAGCCACCAAAAGAATGATCGTAAGTGAAGAAGTGGAAACAAATTTATAAGTAAATCGAATAAATGAAAATTCACTAAATAAACACTTTTAGCCAACGGCCTAGTTTCTCAGTCGTTAACTAAAATAAATAACAAGAAATAACTGAGGTCAGCGAAAAGGCAAATCGAAGATACCAAATGGTATTAATTAATATTTCGATTTCGATTTAAAATGCTCTAGAAGAATTATAAATACAGTATTCTCTTCTGAGAACTCAAATATTGCGAGTGGGATGGATATCTTCATGAGTTTTTGTTTGATCAGATATAAATACGCAAGAAAACCTTTATATAAGTCCATTAATGTTCGTCACAAACTTCGTTCATTCTTTTGGATTTGCGTACATCGATAATTTATAAGAAAATGACAAGTGAGTAAAAGAATTGAATTAATGATTCAATCCTTTCAATGGACCATCTTTATCTCATAGGGTGAGATAATGAAATTTTTATACACCTGCTTTAAAATTAACTAATTTCATTCTATTCTCCGCTATATGGGACTGTCTTTTTGAAAATCTTATAATAAATAAAAATCAGTTTAAATACATCAAACGGAAATAGGTGGATTATTTGATTTGTTAAATTTTATATTTAGAAATTGCTACAGCTAACACTATCGAAAACAACTGACCAAATGAATTCCCCTACCTCCGTCATGTCCTATGTGCGGTTCAGGACAATGCCTTTGTCCAACCTCAACACCTATGAACTTTTTGCCCTGTCCAACTTCGTTACTGGACTTCTCTATTAAAGCAGAGTCAGAACAGCCTCCCCTCCCCCCTTTAAGGAGTCTTTTTTTTCTATTAACCCAACAGGACGGATTCAGCTAATATCTCGTTTTGCTTCTAACCTTAAGACAGATTGGGGCCATCAACTTAGCGACATCAGTCCACCCTGGACTTTAGGGCTAGCAGTTAAATACTGTGGACAACCGAGGTAGCGGTAAAAGGCCCTAATCTGCTCTCCTACTTATAAAATATATGAATTTAAAGTATCTGTGAACCATAGGATAACTGCTAGCCTTTTCAAATAAGAAAGCCAAGTTGGACAATGTTTATTAATAAACCATAAAACAGGAAAAAAGTAAGAGTGAGAGGGGGGGGGGAGAGAGATTAGAATGAAAACCGAAGAGATCGAAAAGGCTTGTGTAGAGTCGTATAGGGATTTGTGTTATCATATAAGAATCGAGGAGTTTTTACAGACCGACAACGATAATAACGAACAATTCATTTTAAGTGCCGACCATGTCAAAGATGACATTGCAGCTGTTCACATCCTCAGGGATTTCTTAACGGGATCATAGCAACTACATTGAAATTCAGCAGGTTGAAAATGATTATAATCCTTATGTTATTGGTTATTGTTGACACAATACATATAAGGAAGGGATCCATCAAGACATAATGGTTACTATGATCTAAGCTTATTCAAAACTCCCCATAAGAAATGTTCATTTAAACGCTCCGAAAAATTTCAATTCCACTTTTATCGAATCAGTTCAAGAGCAAATTAATTATGCAGTAAATTACAATAGTTAGAACTTTTCAACTTGACTTTTAGTAGCATTAATAAGATTTAAGAGTTGACAATCTCTATTCAACTATATAAACCATTTATTTTAAGTAGTTTGATTTTAAAACCAGATAACTTTCTATAGCATCCACTGCGATCGGTATTTATTTATCTTAAATACCTTTTGGAGTTTAAAGTTTAAGAAATTTATATCCCTTCTGAAGGTTATTGGTTAGAATTTCTACATTTATTCATTTGTACCGTCTTCATCAGTCATTTCACTGTTCAGCACAAATTCATCAGACAATGTAGGAAGGTATAAACTTAAATTTAAGTGAGTTTAAGCAATTAAGTTGATTTGTTTTAGTTAACCGAATTTGTTGTTGCTGCAAAGTTACATTGCCAAGTCTTTTGCCTTCAAATTTCCTTTTACATCTTCAAATTGGAAAATGCAGTTGCCAGCAATCCTTTGAACAGTTATTTTATTCTATAGTTTAGACGGTTGCTAAGGCACCTGAATACAAGAGAATAGTAGTAACGAATATTTGTACTAAAACATTGATAAAAATTTCACTTTCAAGAGGAAAACAAACTTCAAACAATAACAATGTGGCTAATCGACCATTAAATTGAGACAAAAACAGTTTTTCCTACTTGATCTAATGTCAATGAAGAGAAAAATTAATCAAAAATAAATTCAGCAATGCTTAGGATTAACGAGAAATTAAATTAAATCTTCTGTTATTCGTCTTTTCATCTTGTATAACATTTAATGAACTATCAGATTTTTTTTCCCAATTTGCTAACACGAATACATTAAGATGCACATTTTGGACTTTTTATATGCACGGTGCGTAAGGCAACTGAGGACACCCTACGCACTTTTAGAAAACAGAAAATGAAAGCGTTAATGGTTAAAACTTACTATTTCTTACTACAAAATAAATAAACATAAAACTTATTAACCTAAGTCTCATTCTATTTATCCTCCTCCGGCTTCTATCACCCACTCAATTCCACCCCGAAAGCGCCTGCAACCTTTGATGAGGTGGCCTTTATTGATATCCTCCATTGCTCGGGCTATTGCTTCCATTAGATAGGAGGACTTGGTGTTATGAGGATGCTTATTAGCTTCCTTTTCAACCACGCCCCGCCTCACGCGTAATAATCCAAAGGATTAAGGTTTGATGAGTTAGAAGGCCATAAATTTGGCGTGACATGATGTTGAAAATTCTGGGCCATCCAATCCGGGCTTTTGAGAGCATAATGGGATGGAGCTGAATCTTGTTTTAAAACATAGAGTTTTCCTCCATTGGTTACGCTGTCTATCCAAGGCGGTTTAACAATGGTGTGAAGAGTCTTGACATAGGCATTTGAGACTACATAAACTCTAGGATCCTGTGGAAAAAATTGAGGAGTCATGATGCGTCCTTCACTCCTAACAACAGCTAAAACCATCACTGTTGGCGGAAACTTCATGCACATATAACAGTTGGAACTTCAGTGGGGCCTGCCCGTACATGGCCACCTATTATTTCTTCGATTGACTTTTTGATCCGGGTGGAATTTTTTTTAAAAACTAGTTTACAAAAAAGAAAATTTAGCTGGCATGTTTGCAACACGGTACTGATTCTTGTTATAAAAGCTGTACGTCTTGCTATGCTAAGTAAGAAAGCATTCTGCTTCTAGAGGGAAAGGACAACAGTATGATAAAGGTAAATAAGACTTGACACTGTGAAAAGAGATGCTCTTTATATTCTTGAAAATATACATTATAGCATTCCTACCGTTTAGTCAAAACGCCATGAGAATAACAAACTGCAAAAGGGTAGATTAAGGTTAATATTTAAGGACAAAATGAAACACCTTCGTCCCAAATGGTAACGGTGTGAGTTTTTAAAAAAATTTTCATGATTATAAACAGGATCATTCTGTCAATTAATTTGCATCCATTTACTGATCACAATCTAGTTGGTTGTCTGTAATTATTCTATGAAATAACTTATTAACACAGCCCATTTTTGAACTTTTCAAAATAGATATACTTCGTTACTCTTCCGATTTCTCACTTTAGTACATTGGACCTGGTTGCAGTGTGATTCTGCGGTAGGTTTTCAGTTGATGATAGGACGCCCTGATCGTATGCCGTTAACATTTGCTAACTGGAATATCCACAGTATTAAGCCATCAACCGTAAACCTGAGGTAGTTATGTCCCAAACTTCCTAACCTAGCAGCTGTAATTAGAAAGGGGAGTCAGTGAATACGTCTATGGTGTCATTTGTACTTGATCAGGTATAGCTTTAAGTAAAAAATCGCAACCAAAGGGAGGCATAGAAACGAATTTATTCAAGAGCAACGTATTTTAAAAAGTATATCCCGAACTACATACTGGACAAGACACCGTGCAGGAATAAAAAAATTAGTGATTGAGTTTTGGAGGCCGATTTTAATCTTCTTTTAGTCAAATGGAACATGAAGCGATGCATTAATAAATTTCCCATACGTACTAGATATTGGACAACGTCATGAAAAGTCGGACAGTAGTATGAACAAAATAATAAGAAAAGTTAATAATTGTAGAAATTCAGTGTTTCACTCGAAACAAAAATAATGATCTCGGGTATTTGTCATTTGACGCTAATGGTAAAACTCTTTAGATCGATAGACCTCATTGAATCATTATTAACTATCTGCTACGATTCCGTAAGTTTTTTTCACACGGATGTTTTCAATTTTTATAACGGATTCTACAACTTTCTGACATTTGTTGATTCTATTCAACCATCATCTAATCGGCTCATTGAAATGCCCTGAAAGCAGTTTTCAAATATTCTGCCTATTTAGTATCCTGTCGTCTCGTTTTCCCTGAAACTGGAATTAAGGTGTCTATCACTATATTTCCTGCGTCCTCTCAAAAAATAAATGCCCGCATTATATCTTAAATTTAGGGCACAGACATATATGTATATACATTATAGATATAAATAAGACTTCATTAAAAGTTTCAATAAGCTATCCGAAGACGAAAATAATGGATTGAACACCGCACACGTCACATTAATAATAGCGACAGTTTTACAAAGTTGAATTGGTTTTGAAAGTGATAAGGAGGAATTGTCTTCTTTCTGTTGAGGAGATCACAATTATTATTATTATCACCAAGAGAATAGAATAATGCAAATGTTCACCACTTTATGACAGATTCACAGACACTAATTTCATTTTATTTAGTAAATAGAATAAAATACTTTTCAGCTTTCATTTAATATTTACAATATTAAGGTACAATACTGAAATTTATAGACAAAACTCCATCAAGCTGAGTCATTAATGTCAATGAGAGATTTGAGCCTCCAAAGAATATTTTTTGACCCAAATTATGTCATATTTTTTGTAAATTTATATTAACTAAGAATATACCCTACAATTCCTTCCGAAGTGCTTTTAAAATGGTTTCTGAAATCGAAAATTAATGTGTTGCCAATTTTAGAGGATAAAAAAACACTTTGAAATTTGTTCAAGTAGGTAGACAAAAGTCATGAATTGGAGCTGTTGAAAGTATCATTATGGCCTAGTAAGTGAAATTTTGCATTTTCTGCAGAACAGTAACACTATCTGACTAGTTTAAAATTTTAAAGTTTATATTTCTAAAGATTTTTTCATTTTAAAAGATGAAATATTAAAATGTATTTCGCCTCTTGTCGACTCTTAACATGCACACAACCTATTAAAATACTAGGAATGTCGAAGACTTTCCCCTTTTTTGTACAACAAGGAGAAGAAAAATGTTGTATGCAAATTGACCTAAACTGTGGTGGAGTGAGTCTTAGGAGAGTCGTCCTTAGAGTGGCCGTACTTCACGCATAAAGAGGCAAATAGCTTTCCTAAGTTTGCATAAACAATAAGATATTTTTAAGATGAGAAAAATGTTCCTTAAGTTAGCACAATATAACATCGGTGAATAGTTTCTTAACGGTCACAGATGAAATGGTTCCTATCTTAGTCGAGTGGCCTTTCCACCGATATCTGAACTTGTACATTCTCACTATCTGAAACTGCGTGATTTCTACGCCAGTGGTTGAATGCATCTATTTTCCCCTTTCATCTCAGTATTATGCGTTCCAATTTCAGTTAATTGTGAAAAGGCAGTATTCTATACTAGGCCTCATGATTATACTTGAAATTTAAGTATAAATAAATATATAAATACATATTTAATGGTTTACACAGTTTTATTTCTTTAATACCTTCTTCAACATATCAAATTAATTTGATCCTGTACAGCTAGTCATCCAATCTTTATAAGGCATACCCAAATTGGCACTATTTCAAAATCCTTTGTCTAGAATGACTCCTTTTTTATACTGCTGAGTTAATAGTGGTGTACTGATGGTTCTTGATGCCGATGAAGAATAACTCTCTATGCATTTTCCAAAATTATCTTTTATTCGCAGTGTCCACCACAATACCTCAGTTTTTTCGCCCACGAAGTTGGAGCGATCTCATTTATGCCCCTATGACGCATAACCCCCGTCTGTCTGACATGTCTAAACGCGTCCATCGATTTCCCCTCTTTTCTATAACCGCCTCGCTTCACATAAAAAGCACATCTGCGCTCATGATCTGGCGTGGCCTTTCCCAAGTGACTCATATAAAGCTACTCTTGTTTTTCCAGACAAAACACGCTGGTCAGTGCGGACTCCTACACGTCCTGTTCATCTCCTCTCTTCCCCAGCACGCTGCTCTCTCTCTTTCTCTCCCTCTCTCTGTTACGCATTATGGCTTCCTTGAATGCATTTTTGGTCTACTCAACTCTTGGTGTTCTGCTTCACAATTGTTGTCAGCTCTTACTCAAACAGCTACGAATTGGTTGTCGTAATTTGTTAGCTGCAAACCGTTGGTTGTTATCTAACTCCAACACCGATTTACACTTGTCTCTTTTGAAGACAGTTGCAGCATGAAGAATTGGACATGTTTGAAATGATGCTCCTGACTAGAATATAGGCAGATGTGCGATCATCTACGACGAAATACTATCTCTTTAATGTAAAAGATATGGTAAATCTAATTTGTGTCTTCTGTTTTGCAAACTATCTGCCACAATCTGATTTGCTGCTGCGATGGATCAGTTTCCTTAATACTAGAAATTTGTAATGTTAAAAATTATATAAATACATTAAATTTCCTTTCATTTGTATTTTACTACAAGTTACAAGTAAATAGAGCAGTTTGCAATGAAATGCTTTAGAATAAGATCGGAATTTCCTCGAAACGTCAATATCATATGCACAAGACAGGACTCTGCTAAGTACGAATCAAGGTGTATTTGAAGAAAACAAACCTGATTGTAAAAATAGGTCGAAACTGACAGCGATCCCAATTAAAACAGAACCCAATAATAATACTAATTATTTAAAAGGAAATTTTGCTTTGAAAGGTGGAAAACTTTTTTCCCTCTTCTCATAATAATGTTGTTTAAAAAACTGAGAGAATTTCATTATAATGACCAAAATAAAATCACGGTATCTGATGGATTACTGACAACGCAAATTCTTGACATGCTCCAAGACAGCGAATCATTGAATTGTCAAGCAGAAATTGTTAATGTTATCTTGATATTGAATGACTGTTTCTGTTCTAAAAATTAAGCATGAAACAAATTATTTCATTCGGACATAGTTACTATCTTTCAGTCTACCTCTGGGATTTATTGAGTAATTTTCCGAGAATAAATGAGAAAAATGATGATGGCAAAGTCAGTATTAAAACTCTCAGAGGCAAAACTATAAATGCAGGAAGAAACGGATAATTTGCATTTTAAACATTGTTAAATTTTGATTCTGGAGGAGAAAAGTATGCTGTGATGCTTGTCAACAAAAGCAGATGTATCTTAGATTATTTAAAATATATGGCTTTCCATAATTTTATATTCATTTTTTTGACATCTAATATTGTTATTTATCCACTTAGATACATATCTTGAGATTTTGTTTAAGCCCTTAGGGGTTAAATATTATTTAAAAGAAGTAATTTTTTGAAAATACGGTTCACAATGTAATTCCTTCAAGTGGTGCTTAAGTAAGAGATTGGAATACGTGTCGATTTAAGCATATCAAACCCGTCTCAGGATGTACCATTTTCATTTCTTTGGCAATGTTGGGGATAAAAATATAAGTTAGAAATTTTGTCGGGGTTATTGTTACTGCATTTATTCAAGCTTAGCACAAGTTTTGTAAAATGATCCTGAAGGTCAGAAAAAGTTCATCACGCTGACATGTAAAACTCCTATTTTGCCAAATATAATGAAATGAATTTACATACGAAAATTTTTGAGTGAGTCTGTTGATTCTTGGGCTAAGGATTTTAAAATTGGTATAAATTTTGATCTGGATTTCCGAATTACCTTCGTGCTAACTACTTCGTACCTCAGTATTAGACATATTTCCGTCAAATTCAAAGATTAAATGTAATTTATTAAAGGTATAATTGTTACTTTATTTAAAATGCTATTAACGTGATTATTACTATTTATTTACTATTTACGGATATGGTTACCAATGGTATTAGAATGTATTTGTTTCTCAGCACCTTCAACTTTGAGCAAAAAATAAGGAGTGATGTATGTATTCCCCCGTCAAACGAGTTAGAATCGTTTTTAAGAATACATATGAGTGAAAATTCAAATAAATACAAACCATCTTTGACGAACACTGGTATTCAATTAAATGGTTCCTCCTGCAATCTCCATAAAATCTGATTTCGCATTATTTTTCCAGAGTATTGACCAAAAACTAAAGGAAAATAAGCAAAAAAATTTTATTTTGTCTAATTTTTATTAGCATTTTTAATTATGGAAAGCAACTGATATCGAATAACGGCAAGTCCAACAAATGGAAAAGAGGAGGGGATCAATAAAGATACAGAGAGCAGCGTCAAAGTATCAGAGAATCTTGCTGCACTGATTTCTGATTCGGGTCATACAATAATTACCAAATTCAAATTTCAAGATTCATCCTCTGGATTACAACAGATGCTTGTCTGCAATATTCAGCGCTTATTGACCGGTATTATATAATCGGAAAGGTTGGTTTTGCCGTATCACTCAATTACATTTCATTGACTGAGAAGGCAAATGACCTCATACGATATTTTTAACATGTCATAACGGGGATGCGATAAAATTTTCCAATAATATACTCGTTAGATGGGATATTTTTAAGCATATTAATATTGAGGGAACTACAATCGCGCGTATCTGGATATTAAAGTGATGTTACGTAACATTTTAGAATTCTGTTAATTTAACAGAACAGCTGTCTTTAAATAGTTTAAAATTGAGTTTGCCAGGAGTTAAATTGCACGAACTTTCCATTAAACCGCAGTCCATTTTTCTCGCATCTTCGGATAATTGTCACTTTTTAAATTTCATTTAAATATGAAGAAGAGTAGAATAATCCATTAAAGTTTGAGAATGCCAGATCGATTATAATTGGATGTGGAGTTTGCAGATCAGAGGCTTTGCTTTCTTTAGATGTTGCATGCATTATGTCACCCGTGTTTCGTAATGGATGAAGTTCCTTATATAATGTGACAATTATTCAATATTCAAATACTATGATTTCATTCGGGATGTTTATATTTGAATAAAGTGTCATGATCATTCAGTCTCCATTTATTTATTTGAATAGTTATTAGCTGAAAATAAGCTTAAGACGTCTTAATTCAAAGTAATTTACTTTGTTAGCATGTCGACGTGAAATGCCTGTCTCTCAAGAAACGTCTTGAGCTTTTGATGATCAGTTTATTCCGTGGATAAGAGTACTTTCCCAATTCAGACCCATGCAACAGCTATTAAAGGGCAGAAGAAAGAGTAGGAGATAAGGGAGAATAATAAGAGGGTGGCGTTCATAGTTTCCAGAAGTTCTGGGAGTGCAGGTGTCAGAAAAGGTGTTAGTCCTACTTGATTTGCACAATCACCTGGACAGAAAATAAAATTCACAAATCCTCACATCTCCGAAGAAGGAGCTGAAATGTGCTACTTTTTATTTATTTTCTATAGTTGGGATATCTTATCTTCAAAACAATAAATGAATTCATTTTCGATAAAAATTTGCAATTGAAATCTCGCAAAAACAAAATGGGAAATAAAAAACGGAAAAACAAAAGATTTCAGTAGCACGAAACGGAGCATTTTAACTTGGTTCTAATCTTAGTCACCTGAATAATTATTGTTTGTTATTATATTACAACCTGCCAGTGACAAATGTTTGCCGTCATTGAGGTAACTATATTTGGTCATAAATGCATATCGTACTTTGCCTCATCTCGATAACTGAATAAACTGGAACTTATTTTGAATTATTTTGATTTCGGGCGGAACAATATTTTAATTAAATTTTTGTCATGTTGGCATTGACAACTCATCAATATGTAAACTATAGTAGTGGGTGGGATCGTTAACTGCTGACCTTAAGGCCTTTAAACGTGTTCAACTTGACCTAGAATATATTTATGATATGCAAAACTTGTTTAAATACTGGGCGGGTGGTTTTCAAAATGAAAGATTATAGGAAATTAAATCAACATGTCAGTTAATAGTTACATATTTCTAAGTGAAATGTTAAATCAAGGGTTATTTTTTTCCGATTTTCGTTAATTAAATTATTTAAAACAAGCTCTGGGTCAGAAGAGTTTATGATATTTAGTATACACTTCATGAGGTTAAAATGTTTGAAGTGCTACTCACTTTACCGTTACTATTGCAGGGCTACATCGGATAGCGGATTATTGGAGAAAAAGATCGTTTTGCTTATTTTAATTTAATAACTAACTTTTTCAAGGTTATAGAACATATTCCAAATATTGTAAATTCCTTTTCTTATTTCCATACAAAGCAGATGAGTTTGCGTGTACTAATCTTTTTTTCAATTAAATGTGTATTAAACTTGCCATAAAAGCTTCACAATCTCTGACGGAGAAGTGTTAAAGAAAGTAATTGAGAGAGAGAGGTGTTTTAAGAGCAGTAAAATACGAGGGAGTAGGAGAGAACTGAGAAAGATTGGAACAGAGATGAAAGGTACGGGAGAAGGCAGAGAGAACAGTACTAGCAGATAAATGACAAATGTGTGTCCACCTGCGTGTGCATGTGTACGTCCGTGTACCGAATTTGAGGTAATTGCAGGATTAAGTACTTCAAGTCCTGGTAACAGTCTTGAAGTTGTAGCAGAATTCAATACTTCAAGTGACAATGTAAGTTCGAGATGAATAGGTCTAAGAGATTAGTGACTACCTAGATAAAAATGTTTGGAAACGTATAGGGATCTATCTCTCAACTTAATGTTGTCGAAACTTTTCACAGAATTCTCAAAAAGGATAATATAGTAAAACTTACTTTCCGCTTTACCCTTGTTTTCTTAAATCATTTATATCACTTTTCTGACATAATCAAGCTACCTCAACAAGGATGAGAATTATCCGCTCATAAAATAGACTGATCAGGCATCTGTCTTTGCTTTAAAAATCACAAATTCACAAACGGTCTGATCTATATGGAAAACAGAGCATAAAAAGCAGGGGAATAAGAAAATAAAAATTGTGCATAAAGAGCATGAAAATTTCAAGCGAAATCCAATGTCTGCGTAAGAGTAGGAGATTTTCATACTCAAAACCTCTATAATTTGTATTTAACTACAACTTATAGATAATGCTACAACCGTTTTGGATTATATCTTCTTGATCAAAATGCTGATTTGCGTCAGAATCATTATGGCCCAGGAGTGTTAACATTAAATCAGTTTATGGAAAATAGTTTAAGCAGACCGGCAGAAACTGAGCTAGACAGAAATCAAATGGCATTTTGAATATTATTTCATCTTATCTACTTAACTTCTTGAATATATTAACGAAATATTTGTATTCGAGTCAAATTAAGTTTTATAAAACAAACAGTTTTTCAAACGACTATAAATTTACCGTTCATTTCTTTAATAAGGAGAACAAATTTGATTGACTGATTATTAGGATCTCAGAGTTAACTCTTTTATGACATGAGAATATCGTGAAATCATTTGACCGCGAACAGTTTTCAATTTCAATTTTCAAAACTCATTATGCTTCCCCTTAACATGAGTTTTTAATTTTAAAAATTTAATTTTAGATCAGTCAGGAAAATTATCCGGGGAAACTTTGGAACATCTGCTCGTATAGTTGTCCCACATCCTATTTTCATATGCATTAATTATAGGGTTCACAATCACGATGCGATTTTTCCTAGAACTTGCCACTTTTCTCTGATTTCTTTTAATCGGGCAGTTTTGGAATTTAACATAAATCGTCTTTTCTGAGTTTATTCTAATCATCGTCAGATAAAACTTGTACTTAGTGGCTTAATTGAGTGGAAATAAAATTGTTACGAGTTAATATTGCCTCCGAATAAATGAACTTGAATAATACATTGGTTTGTACTGATTTGCACTCGTTATTTTCTAAAAAATTGTCCTTTATAAATGAATAAAAACTTATCTTTTGATGCTTCCAAAGATTTTTCAATTGTAACGTTAGCGTTCAAATTATTTCTCAGATCTCAGGTTATATCTTGATAATTTACAAACCGATTTTTTTCTAAATAGGAAAGCCGGTGTGGAAGTGTAGGCATCATTCCACAACATAAGCACAAACTGTTTTCGCAGTTGCAGATCCGAGGTTCGGTGTGAAGAGCAGTAGGATGGAATATATCAACTTTGATGGAAGCTATTATTTATAATCTCCCAAATATCAAAATATCTTTTCATATAGGCCTGATCGGGGGATGTGTTGATTAAACAGGCAAATCGATTTTTGAATGAGGTCAGCATTTCTTGACATGATAAAACATTCCGCGAGAATTGGTTAAACATTGAAGATGGTTGTGCGGAATTATATCATTGCAATCATTTATTTATGGTCTTGTCTAAAATTAAAATGTGTCAAATGACTTTATTTGCGTTGGCTATCATTAAATTCATATTACCACATTAGGGATAATGAAAATTTATAATTACATAAGCAAAATAATAGGATTTTTATAAGGCTTTTTTAATAAACGCAAAGGAAAAATAAAATATCTGCCTGTGCTAACACCCCCTTTCCCCATTAAGACCATTTACCGGGACAAACGACCCGCTTGTCAGAAAGTCATTTCCCTACAAAGTCGTGTAATGATATCAATCAAATTTGAATGATAGTATGATGCGGCTGGCTGGAATGGTTTATAATTTATATTCTACTTTGGAACGAATGATGGACCAAAATAAAACAAAAAACAGTTATAATCCTCCACCCCAATTAAGCACGTTTGGAATAATTTTCACAATCCTGTTTGCACTGCCGGTCAAAATGTGCAAACGAACCAAATCATAGGAAATCTCCATTAAATATTATTGGCAGATTTTTACATTATTTATGCCAATATTCTTCTCATTTGGTCCTCCGCCGTGTGGTTCAAGCCGCCGTTGTCAAATTGTATTCATCACTCTCTAAAACAAACCAGGCTGTTTTGATTAAGTAAACAAAAGTGGCAGGTCTGTGC
Source organism: Hymenolepis diminuta (assembly GCA_900708905.1). Taxonomy (NCBI): domain Eukaryota; kingdom Metazoa; phylum Platyhelminthes; class Cestoda; order Cyclophyllidea; family Hymenolepididae; genus Hymenolepis; species Hymenolepis diminuta. Next base: position 3,856,481 of record CAADRB010000004.1, on the reverse strand, counting down.
CCATTTGTTTATGATATCACGGCATGTTGTTGGAAAGTTGGTCTAAATAAGGGTAAGACAATACAGAATGAAATGACGTTAAGATTTATTAGAGAATGTAAGATAGAACGGCAAACCAAGTGGCACAACTTCTACATAGATGAAAAGAAGCAACCGTCTTGCTACGAGGGTCACTACTTCTCCATCGTAGTGCATTTGAAGGTGGGTATGTCTCAGCATGTTGGCTCCCCATTTGAGCTTTCTATCTGAGCCCATTTTCGTCTGCACAGGTACAGTTGCTAGCTTAGTTTCCTTTCAATTCCCCATTAGAAGTTAGCTTGATTGGTTAAAATATCATATATTTCATAGCCTTCGTATAGTTAATTTAAACCTTGATTGAATACTTTTATCACCAATGTATCACTAAATGCGACTTACTCTCACCAACGTTACAAATCCATGCTCTTTTCAGAAAATTTTAATATGTGGAATAAGTGTATTCGAGAAAAGACAGTTCCATTTTAACGACTTACTAGTTTGATGCCTTACTTATTCTAGAATAGCTATGATATTTGAAGACAAGCGTTATTGGAAGCAATCCGCATACCGACCGATAATCGATGAAATATACCTATCCCAACCTTAAAGTATTGGCAAGAAAGCCTTCAGCTAGATTCAATTCCGATAATTTCCTTAAACGAATACTTTATCAATTGCATTTCAAACTAATTTTTTACGTTATTTTTGTCCAGTTTATCAAAAAGATAAATGTTCTCAAGTTCTTATTTTACTCAACAAAACGTTCTGGTTTGAGTGACAACTAACGGCTGGCAACTAACAACTAACTGCAACAATACAGTCACTAATTTGTAGCTGTTTGAGTAAGAGCTAACAACAATTGTGGAGTAGAATACCAAGAGTTGGTTAGACCAAAATATATTGAACGAACCGCAATAAAGGATTTAAGAGGGCAAGAGAGAACTGAGGAACGAAGGCGATTAGAAAGTAGCGTAGGAACGTCTGACAAGCGTATGAGAACACAAAAGCAGTTTATATGAGTCACTTGAGCAAAGACGTGCGTGAGAACACGAATGCAGTAAGAAAGGGGAATGGTAGCAGAGTCCCTGCAACGCTCATTCAAGGTCTACTTAATTAACTTTTTCCGATAATTAAAATAAGCCACTTGGGGACACACGATGGTTATCCACATGGCGCTTGAGGTTACAGTAAGGTCAACCACTTCAAGTACCACCGTGGGGACGGGATAATTAGGTCTTAGTAATTAGTGATGACAGATGAAAATTACGGAACCGCGAAGGAATTCCTCCTTCAAATCATTCTCCTGTGACATTTCCGAATATTTGACACTGGTATGCTCGCGACAAAATCAGATACCGCCAAGGCTGGTTAAAATTTGGTTAGCTATCTGCACAAGACAGTAGGTGTCAGTCAAAATCTGGTAAAAGGAAACTTTTAGATCCCGTCAACAGCATCCAGGTGTACGCGTGTTTCTTACAAAGAAACGTTTATATATAAAACATAATTGTTTTATCAATAGATTGAGGTGATCTTTACGTCCGCCTCGTACTGATCTAGCGACATGGGTGATTTACCTTATTCCTTCTTTCCGGCTCCTGTCCACATTACTGAACTATCGCAGCTGAAAATACTGACATAACATCATCTCATGATGTTATCTAGTATTAAAAAAATTATTTTTGTAAGAAAAATAATACTACGAATCATTCAATGCTTGTTTCACCAATAAAGTGGTAATTACCCACTGAATATACATTTTAACACATTGGCAATAATACTAGTGTTACATATTTCTGCTTGAAATTCTGCATTCAGCAGTAAGGAATTTAAATTAAACAATCATTCTAATGAAATGATTTGAATTTTTGAGTTAGTGGTGTCAATTTCACCACCATTCATCACTTCATTCACTTTTCCTTGCGTAAAGATGTCTGCACTTCTCTATTCAGTCTTGTCTTCTCACTCTAATGTTATTTGGTGGGCATTTGAGATTATTGGTAACGTATTCGATCCCTTTAGTATTCGGTTTAAGTCGTTGGTATTGTGTTAATTCACAAACCGCTTGTGGTTATGACTTTGAGGAGTGAACTTCTAAATCTCATATATATCAAAATATAACATTAATCAACAAAATCTTGAATGCGTTTTCGTAGAATTTCCGTTGGAGAATCAAACTACAAGTTATTGCATATAAAATTGTAGAATTTCATAAGTCAGTTATCTAATTTTTGGGTCAAGACACTACCCTACAAAAATTGTATCCTTGAGTCGACATTTTTATTCTTTGGAAAACATCTCATGCTTTCCAGAAATATTTATTATACATCAATTATTTACAAAGCAGTCGTCTTTGAAACTGACTGAAAAAGATTCTTTCACTAATCTCAATCGTTTACATTTTTCGTAACTTAACTTCCCTAAATTCCTCTAATAAACCTCCAGCTCAGCAACATATTACTGGAGTTGGTGCTACAATTCCTCCTGTTAGTACCTCCTAGTCTTTGGAATTAATTTATGGAATATGCGAGTCCGCCTATGATAATCCTCTTACAGCGTGATTGGAGTCGCTTATAGTATTGAGGATGATCTTGCCGTGGCTGGAATCCCTTCTTCTAAAAAAATGCACTCACGCGAAACAACTTCTATTTGTAACATGGTGAGTCCTTCCTTAGTAATACTACCACATTCCAGCCATCTTCTTATCGTAATTCTTATTTCCAGATTTCGTTACCTTTGTAGTTTAAATGCAAAGTGGATTCTAATAGTCACCCCCTTTCCTTCTTCAAATTTTATTCCATGAATAGTGGGTAATGGGCTCTCATGAAACCTTCTAAATAAGTATAGTCTTCTTTTGGCTAAAATTTTGCATAAAAATATCTGCTGTGATATTGTAGGCTTCAGTAAAACCCACAACAAAAGGACCTCGCTTTCGAAATCTAGTTTTACTTCCTGGTTAACTCTAGTCTTGGAACCGTGATTATTTTACCCCCTCCCGATTCATTTAGATTTAAAGACCATTCAGTTGTTAAAAACTTGTTAAAATAACTGAGTAATTAAGGGAGGTTCTAACTGGGGACAACACGATGCTATCCCTTTACTCAAATTAAGTGCCGGAAAACATTTCCTAAATGAGCTAGTTAGAAATTTTAATATAAGCAGTTGCGTCAATTTCAGTTATTGTCAGTCAAAATAACTGTTAATTTTATCTCTGTTTATGATAGAAGTGATACATATGTTATTTCGAATTTTAGAATAGGCTATAATATCCTAGACATTGGATCCAACTCGTTTGAGTGGCGGAATGTTCCGAACTATCGTCTATTCAGTTTCACTCCGTCATATACCCTGAAAATGCTCCCAATTTTCTATTTCATTCACCACCGGTAAGGTTGATAGGTTTACCTGAATGCATTAACTGATTTGTACCGATGTAAAAGAGGTCAAAGTTCATATGAGTACATAAGTCACTGTGCAACCTACCTTAATGATTCCAATTAATTGATATGTAGACAAATTTAGGCAATTTTCTCACCATAGTGGCTTCAGGTTGTTACTTCCTTTCCCAAGATCAGTTTCAAAAAATCAATAGAGGGCTCTTTGTCCCAGAGATGGGTATTGACATTGTTGGTCATTTTAGCACGACAGTCCAACTAATTCAAAGAAAACATTGGCTTTTATATTGATTTTAAGTGACATTTTTATATTTCCCTTTGATGCCAACTGATTTAAAAAATGTTTTAGGATAAGTGATCTAGGGAGACCTCATTGCAGCCCAGGGGCAAAGCCTTCTTCATTGAGGTTTGGCCGCAGGACTTCTCAGAGGAATCTGCTGGGCTATTTCTTCACATGTCATGGCTCTGCGAGAGTATTAAGTGTACTATTATGTGGAAAAACCGCATTCTTCTATTTAATTTCCGAATACGAGTATATTTTCATATAACTGAATATACATCATTTAAATTATAACCAGAGGGATCTTCGATTTGCGTACTGAGGGTTTAAAGTTCAAATAAAGCATAGTTTCAGACTTAAAGTACTTGCATGAAGTTCAATACCACGAGTTTAGAATCTTCAAACGGTTTGCTTCACTTTGATATACTAAGCTCTAGAAATCTCGAAAATATCCATCGCATGGTCTTAGATGGCATTTGAATAAAATTGGCATCAAATAAACATTTATCAGAGTAGATTTTCGTTTGCTTCTACATGCACGCTTGTCAAGTGAAAGATTCCGAAATAAAGTCTCCTTAGTATTGATAATCGCTAGCGTATTTTATTATTTTAATTATTTGGACCTGATTTCTTCTACAACTTAGATTTGCAAGCAACGATTCTGGAAGTCATATTAATACAAATAATATTAAATTCTGAGTGTTTTCTCTTTATTTTGCACTTTGCATATTTTAATTTAAAATGATCATTATAATCCACTGTAAGGTCAAATATTTAGGATACAACAGGGCAGTTCCATGCTTAATTCCTATTTATTCTCTTGCATATTATACTGATTCAAGTTCTAGTGATCCAAGTTCCAGATTTTAAGAGCTGTTTCATTCGCGTTTGTAGTGTGCAGAGCTTGGTGAAAGACCCTTAATATGGATGATTAAATCACAATCAAGGAAGCATTCAGCTTCTACCAGTTACAGTACTAACAGAATGAAAATATGACATCAAAATTTCATCCAGTGGCACTGTCTCTTTGTTCGAATAGTATCTGGTAGTTATAGGGGGTTGAGTTCCATTTACTCTGCACTTCTAATGACGTAAATTTCAAATTACCATGAAGTTTTAGATGGAATGAATAATGAATTTAAACTGAATGATGAAAAATGAAAAATTGTTACTATATCTGATTCCTTAGAATGATAAGCATTCAAGGTTTTAAGGGTCTTAAAGGTTTTATTGATCCTAAATTGATCTCTGATTAGGTTTAAACATTTAAGAGGTCAAGCCTATAGGAAGTACTAATTGGGCAATTAATGTTCCATTTAAAAATGTGAACTCAAGAAGTCTTGCTGGTAATGCTTATTCTTTCACTGATATCGCATTACGCATAGGTGATGTCTTTAATCTTTATTTGATCAAATTGGCACACTGGATCATAGTAACATAATATTCTTTTTCGACTGACCAACAGATGACTGTGGAGCGCATAAACCAGGTGGAACCGTTAAAATTCATGATTTCGCTGTCTCGCACGCGGTTGTGACATGTCACTCTATTTTTCACTTCATACTATCCATTCCTTCCTATTCACAATCTCTATCCCTATCTCTATCAATCGACCCTTGGTGCTTCTCAACGTCTCTTTCTTCTGATAGGCTTATCTTAGGTAATAAAGATAGTTTTACATGGAACAGTGCAATTTTAGTTCCTCTAGTTCAAAATCTGATTTGGATTAAAAGCTTAAAATAAGTTTGTCATTGTCTTATGGTGTATTTATGACTCTTGATAAAATAGAACAATTGCAATTCAGTTAGGGAGTCTCCAGATACAGGATGCATTCAAATATGTGAGACATTAATTTAAACAAATAATCAAAAGTTTATTTGTGATTTAACTTATTTTGTTATTATCATTGCCCTCGATTTAATTTGTAATATTTCCTCATTTTAGTGAATGAGGAAATCACGGCTGATAATGGCTGAGCTCAACTTATTTTAAATATTTAAAAATTTTGCCTACCAATTGAACTTAACATTAGAGATTTCGCATAAGATATATTATTATGGCCACTTTTTGTAAAGGGGTCGGAAAATTATTTCAAGAGTTTGATGAAAAGTTAAAGTACTAGAAATTGAAAGTCGAATTTGACAACGTACTCATACAGCATCAGGAAATACAAAATCTTAGGCACCTTTTAATATGCTAACTTGTGAAAATTATTCCAACTTTACCCTGGAAAAGTCAGATTTCATGCCCCGAGTATGTCGACAATCTAGCACGTTCTTCAACATTGAAACGTTTGCACATGTTTTTTGAGGTTTCAAAGATGCATTTATTCATCTGGTCTATTAACGGATGCGGACTGTTTTTTCTTTTACTCTAGTCGGTATACCAATCTGTAGCAGGATATTTGATCGTTACCTTTGTATGTGTATGCAAGTCAGCCTTTGGCTAAATAGGAAGCTAAAATTAAAGATAATTTACTAATGAAGTGTAAAATACAAAAACGGGGCGAAAACTTTCAAAATACTGTAAATAACTTTTCATAACTTCTCAGTTGACTTTTATTAAGGTTAAAACTAGTGAGCCTCTGAGAAGAGGATGGAAGAGAAGACCTAGAGCTCAAATGACGCCCTTGCTAACAAAATAAGCTTACTTATATAAGCTTGAGTAGGTGGCAAATGATTGGCTGTCTGGCTAACCAATAATTTCAGCGACGGCTTCTCCGCAGGTTTTGCATATCCAGGTGTGAGCGTGAGAACTCGATAGTCGATAATCCAGTGCATGAGAATTGAAGCTTGTGAGTTTCTCTTGAGTGCAACAAACATATTTGATTAGGCGTCCTAACACGTGACAATCTTTAGAATTTTTAAAATGAACTGTCCATTATATCTAAGGTGTATATCATTATTAAATCACTAAGAAACTCAATCTATTATAGTTCCGAATCACCCGAAATACCAATATATTTTTTAAACTCACGACATCCCTACAGCACCTAGCAAGCTTTCGGTAAGTTAGGGAACATATTTTGGATCACAAGTTCAATTTTCGTAAAAATGGTGCTTAGTGCAATTAATGCATATAATATCGTTTGGAATGAATCAATATTTGTTACTTTTATTTTGCCCCAATTATATTTCATTTTCAGAGATTGTGCAGAGGAATCGATCCGTGTGCTTTCAATACTCGGCTCTAACAGACGAATAGGTATGTGAAGACAGGTTTCGTTCATGTACCTGTTTATTAGGTTTTCCAAGCCTTCTTCAGTTGTAAATATCATCGCCTCAAAAGTTTTTGCTTTGGTTGCGCACTTTTTGAAGTTAAAAAAATAAGTCGCATCCTTCAACTGCATTTTACTTAAGTATTGGTTCATTTTTTATTCTGCTTTTAGAATATAAGGCGCGCAAACTCGGAAACTGCGATATTAAAAGAATAAACGTAGTTTTAGCCTTTTTTCATATTTAGTTAAAAATAAAATTTCCTCTTTGCATTTCATAAATTAATCACACTTTCAGGTGCATCGCAGTTTAAAAGTTGTCTTAATAGGCCCGTATTGTTTACAAAACTTACACACATAATCATAAGTCAAATAGTTGTTGCAAAAATGATTTTAGGGGGAAGGTCAGAAGGTATTGAAATCCTTAACATACCTTTCAACTTGTATATCCTAAATTGTCATGATAAAACAGTTCTCTTACTGTTCCTTGTCATATTTTTTACAACTTTACTATAAATAATGGAGACAAGTCTGTAGAATCGGTTTAAGTTGTTTCAAAACATCAAACACAAACCGCTTATTCAGAAAGCATATTCAGGACAGTCACTAACTGAGTTAGCGGAGTTGAACTTCCCAACTTAGAGCAATAAACTTAAAAACAAATCTTAATGTCATGTTTTGGATTTATTTGATTTGTTAAAAGTAGAGTTCCACTGGAAAACAATAAAAAATGGAAATACAAGAGAGTTGAAAATAAGAATATTTCAATTACTACGTTTTTGTCAGTAATAATGGTGTTTTCCCAAAGTATTCACTTAAATGATCCACATTTCGATCAGTTCTAAATTGTCATGATTGGTTAGCAGTGACATTCGGCTTTGTATTAAATCTGCTTAGTGTAATTTCGAATTTGTGAAATATTTTCTTCATTTTGAAGGAGAATGAATTTTATTTTTAGTTTTCATTAATTATCTACTGAGTTAACTTAATTAAAATTCTTTCCTCCTCTCTATTGTGTTGTTTTTATTTAAAAACAAAACGGCTTCTAAGGTTACATCATTTTTGTCAACTTGTTGCAAAAGTTTTAGAACGTGAGCTGTCACTTTGGTATATACTGTACCGCTCGAAAGTGGAAATCAAATGAAATAAAACTCTTTGTTATCTGTATCTTTTTAGCCCCCTCCACTTTATCATCTGTTGGACTTATTGTTATGCGATGTCAGTTGCTTCAAAACCAAAAATTTTAAAGCATTTTAGATGACAATAATAATAAAATGAGCGAGTATAATGAGATATAACTGCTTTATTAATACATAGGTTAATATACCAGTCATACGTCAGTAGCATCACTTAGATATGAACTATTATTTTTTGCAATTTTGAATCGTAATTAGTAATTTACTACTTTTTATTTCCTTGGTGACCTAGTTACCTCCACTTAAAATCAATTTTTGAATGTGAAAACAAAATCAATTGAAAGAAAGTATATTTTTTATTCGAAATCTAAATGACAGCAAATACTGAATCCTGAGTGAAATCTCAGATAATCTGCAAATAACTACCCATCAATTGCTCAACCGGAAGTACTCCCTCTGGAAACAAACGCAATAATTTTCTTTGAAAGAAAATAGACAGATTCGGCTCCTGAAAGGATTTTTGAGCAGGACAAATAACAAGGGTTTTATTGTCTCATCATTACAAGACATTTAAGCAATACGTGACAGCAAGTAGCATATAATGACCAAACTTTTATTCCCCTTGACTATCCCTGGTCTGACATCATTATTATACTTTTTAATTCCCTCAAATAGATACAACAATTAACGGTAACCGAAGGTTTTATTATATGAGTTAGCAATCATTTATTATCTCTGATATATTAAAGTAATGTAACGTAGCGTCATTCTGCTATTTCGGCTAGCAAAAGAAGTATGGCTAACTCTATTACCCTAAAGATTGGAGAAGTGTCGCCATCCAAAATCGGTATATGTCGTTACGCGTCTCCTTCTGCAATTAGAGCAAATCTAACTAGATTTAATTATTAAAGCATTAAAAAGCGAGTCTTCTCATCTGAGAAATAGAATTCACTACTTTCCCTTGCTGTAACCTCCAACTTAATGTTTTAAAGTATTAAGAAATGAACTTTTAAGGAGAAAGAGACTAGAAGTTCAACCGGAGCCATGTGGAAATCATGTTGTCTGATTCTAAATTTCTAAATTTGCATTTAATGATAGATATCGTATCGAAGGCTCTGCACTTCATGTCCAAATTGTATCAGACAAAATTATAACGGATTGCTTTATGGAAAGGTGTGGGGGAAGGATATTTACGATTATATTATTTAAAATCCAGTCAATATATCAAGCTCAACCAGACATTAAGTCATCGTTTCGATGCAACAAACAAAAGAAATGTCTTAAAAATATATAAAAAATTTACCGTATTTATTCCTCACCTAATGGAATAACTCTAATGAATATTTTACTGTTCCTTCTCTGACATTAAGAAACATGTTAGAAAATAAACTTTAATCACGAATACATATACTCAAACAGAAATAAAAAATCGTAAGGTTTAAGAGATTCGAATTCACGTGGATATGGAACATTAAGACTATTAAGACTGTGAGTACCCCAACACCACGTGGATGTTTACAAAAGGCTGTCAAAGATATCAAAGTATACGATTTTAATGTTCCTTAAGGCTTTAAACAAATGATCAAAATGGAATGTCTGCAGACATATCCATCTGAACATTAGATACGTAGGGGAGTAACAGTTAATTTACTCCTTTCAGAGAGCCAGAAACATTGTGATAGTTTTTAAATCTCTTTTTTCATTTTGATCATTTTGTAAACTGTCGGCCTACAAAATTAGGTGCTATTTAACTAATTAAAAGCAGTGAACGCAAAAATTGAAATTTGAAAAAATTCAGTGCAAAGAAATTTGGTAATGAAAATCGCAATAGAAAACTTAATCAGCAACATTAAATTAAGAATGGTGATTTGAATAATTCCAGACGATGTTAAGTTTAAGGCCATTTATGTGCTCTGAACTGTTGTTTTCTCTACCCCAAAGTAATGGTTTAGATAGTTCAGCATTAGAATTATTTCCAACCGGTAAATGTAAAAAGTAATTCGATTTGGGCTACCTAGGAAGTTCATAATAATCACCCGAATTTTATTTGCAAACATTCACGTATTTAATTTGTTTACTGCTTCATGCTGGTCATGAGTTAAAAGGCGTTGAAATGATATTGAATGCTATTACTGATGCCGACAGAGAGTAAAAGTGGCACTATCCTTTTTCGTGTTTCACATGAATTTTTTTGAAAAGGTGTATAGCAGCTCACGTGCTTTCGCATGAATTCGGAAGTTGTCGAAAAATTTATGTGAATTAGAGCATCCGTTTCATAAGATTTAAAATTGTCACGATTCTCTGCGATCCTTGTCAATTAATATTAGATTCTTGCTGAATAAATGGAGGTGCTGATTAAAATACCCGTGAAATGCTACTCGGTAAAGAATTGAAATGGTGTTTATTTACCAACAATAAACTGCTTTTAGTGATCCATATCTTTGATTTAAAACCAATCATAAATGAATTTACTGAATTCGATAACATTATTAAAATACTCATTTTTTTATTTAAATCTACTGATTCAGCTTAAATTTGAATAAACGCAAATTCGAAATTACGGTTTAAATATTTTATTTGATTATTATATTGTAAAATACTAATTTCAACAAATTAAACAAGTTTGTTAACAAGCTAAAATTTATCCAGCTGTAAGTGAACCATTTTAAAGTTATTTCATGCTCTCTTAGGTGACCTTTCTAACCCAGATAATAACTGTGAGAAATTGGATATATATATGAAGGGTACGTGCACTGGCGACTTAGCCTACAATTTTGCCAATTATGGAAATATTCACGAAAAAATTCATTTGTTTAAACTGAACAGTTTTTGACAATTTAAAATTAAGAAAATAAAGAGTGAGTTTTTTCCGATCCTGCAACAATCAAAAGTCATTAGTTTCACATAGGAATATGAGCTGAATTGTTAATTTTTGATCATTATAAAATTATACTTCCCAGGTTGATTAGATGAAGTGTTCATTACATTTCACCTAGGCAGAATAAATGCATCATAGAGCCGCTCTTTCAGGTAACTCCTCCCGCGATGACCAGATTTTATAAATAGAGCTGGCCATCCACGTCCTTTGATGTAGACATTGAGCTCCGAAATGAACAACATTCACGTTATAAACAATGTTATCACGCGTTTCAACTCGCAAATGGAAAGGGTGCTTACTGATCATAATTAGTTCAACCTTATTAGATTACAATTTATTCCAATCTCGAAAGAAACAGAAGATGAAATGTCACCAACCGGTACGGTCTAGCCTCTTATTCTAATTGTTTGGGTTGGGTGCCATGGAAATAATGTCATGGAAAGCTACAGCCTTTTTATTTAAACCCCTTAGTACACACCGATGTGCCTCTGCCAAATGACCCCCTATTTCCCATGTTTTCTTCATGTACATGCTGCTAATCGAAATACTGATCATTATCTAATAATTTAACATAGTTTTTGCTGGGTTAACATCTGAAAGTATCCTATCAGTTTGTTTTAGTTCTCAATAATTTGGTTTCATGATTAAAATGTATTGGGCTTTATAGGAGTCACATCTTTCCCCGCGCAATGGAACTAACCTTCGTAAATTATGCAAAGAAAAACACAAGTACCTGAGTTTTCCCTAACCTCAACCCCTTTGTCTATCCAATGTTCTACTGACCTTTAGTAAATTTAAATTTATTCGATAGGATGCTTACAAACTTAGTTCGATTTGCTGTCAATAAGACCGCATTTGTTGATTTTACTAAAATATGAATACATTGTTCCTCAGAACCGTCCTGAAAATTTTAATAATATGTTCCTTTAGAAAGCCTGTTATGTATCACATAATTTTGTGAAATAATTTTACAGGTAAGCCAGTATTGTTCTGTTCTGTTGGCTATTTTCAGACAAATTTTACTCAGTAATTCTAAAGATGTGGGTGGGGCAACCACCTAGTTCTTTAAACTTGAGTAAACCAGCTTCCGATTTTTTCTGCAATCGAGACTGGATGAGATTTGGAAAATGTTCATGAATGAAAGCTTTAGCTCCTAAAAACCGACATCTACTACCAGTTTCAACATAGACAGCTAATATTTACTTTTCTAAAACTTGTCGTCTTAAATTCGGACAACAAATTAAAAGATGTATCTTTCGACAATCAACTCATACTATGTGAAAATTTGGTTTAAAAATGAGAAAAGATAAGCAACATAGCGATTCAATGAAATAATTGGATGTCTTTTTATTTAATAGGCCTTGTAACGTTATCATATACACTGAACTGGTATATTTTAATATTTGGTGTAGAATACGGAAGCTCTTTTCCATCTTCCCTTCTCATCCTTTTCTTCGTTCTAATCCAAGCGTCCTTGCCACGTAAATTTCATATCATTTCAACTTTCCCCAATATTTCACCTATCTTGTTTCGGTAAATTGCGTAAGCAATTTGTCATAAATTTAAACTCAAGGTGTTTTGGTTTTTTAATAATTAGAACTATCTCTTTGTATACATATCTTTCTTGCAGACCTGTTTCCACTACCCATCGTTTTGACTTTCCAGGTGCCGGTAGATTTGACAGTTAGGACATGTTTTCACGACTTTTCGTGTGTCCGGTATACAATACTCTATTAAAAGCAGTGAGTTAATTTCGTTGCTTAAATAGCTGTTCCCCTTTTGAAGCATTCACGGTTGCTAATAAGAAGATTTACATTATTGCGTTCGAATTTTCTATAGTGTTATATTATCAAATACACGATGATAAATGTCGGAGCGGTTGGTTTGCAAAATGTTGCCGTTCTTATTTAAAATAAATAAAAAAGATAACTTTTAAAATGAAATGTAAATTATCAAACCTATTGTTTCATTAACGGGACTATTGTATTTTCTATGGAGATAGCGATGTAAACTGCCCATAGATAAGTGTATTAACTTTAAAGACGCAGGAAATAAAAATACTAGCTTGATAAAACACTTCAAATTTTTATATGTGAGCAATTAATTTCATAAAAATTGTCAAATATCTAAAAACATATCAGGCAAGTCAATATGACTGCAATTCTCGTGCTCGAATTATGAACATTTAAAGCTCTCCTTTGGTATTTTATCATTCTAAAATAGAAAAATACAGCTGCAGTGAAGCCATTCAACATAGAAACCAAATTTATACATATTTTATGAAGAACTAACATCTTTTCGCGAGCGTAGAGTTCAGAATACTCTACTTTTTAAATGACTGACCAATGAAATTATTGAAAGCAATTTAAAATTTTTATTAAACTAAAATAAAAAAGAACCGCACATTAACTAATGGAAATTTTAACCAAGACCGCCGAATATGAAATATTGCACAGTGCTCCCAACACATTTCACTTGAAGATTTTATGAAAAATTATAAAATCATATTTAGGAAAACGTTTTCTTTAATTTTCGCTAACAAAGACTTGAGCTTCAGAATAAATTCAAACTCACTAAATTATGATTTAGCACTTAATTTTGAATTAACACTGTGGAGTTCACAACGCTACCAAGGCCGATCAAGAAAGCCTCACGTGTCCTAGAACATTCTGGAAAGTGCGGTGTGTAACCGATCGTGTAGGGAGCAAGCGCAGCGTGCGTGCAGAGGTCTTCCCAGCCAATCAGCAATCAATATCTCGACAGCGTAGCGTTGATTGTATTTAATGACTAAGCTTTTGGCAGCGAGCCATAGTTGAGCAATAAACTCTCCCCATTCAATACTTTCTTTGTTATTGCTACTTTGGCCATGGTCTTGCTAATTTGGAGGAAAATTTATGCTAAAGGACTCCGCTAGAGGCTAGTTGAATGCGTTAGCAGCTGGTTGAACTCCTAAGAGGATTACTGAGGTAAGCCAGCAAGCTGGCTTATTTGTGTAGCATCCGCTACAACATGCTACATTGACTAATAATCCCTGCTTTAAAGTGCTGACTAAAATAAAGTTATTCATTTAACAATTATTAGAAATCCCTTTTAAATCTCATCCTTGAAATATTATAAAGTTTCCTTAAACTTTTATTAAAAGAAAATTTTTTATCGGAGCAAAAATATTAATCATAGACAGAAGCTTAAAGTCTTTTATAACAAATTGGCATGAACTTAATTTTGCCCGAAGAAGATAAAATTTTTATTTATAAAATTTGAATTTATTTAAAATGTGAAATTTAAGAAAAAATATTTCCCTATGGAGCTACTTCAAATCATAGTCCTTACATATAGTTTAATAAAATAAGGTAATTAAATGTAACTTTGGTTGCCAACGAAATGAGCTGTAAAGTTACTAAATATATTTCTATTATGATATTAGAAACTATTTGATGGGAACAACCGTCAACCATCTGATTCAAAACTAAAAAGCCTCAGAAATATTTTCAGCTGCTTAATTGACGATCGCTCTTTGTCCCAAATCTTGACTTTGATTCGTTCATCTGGATTAGTTGCATTTGTTTAAACAAACTGTTTTCTAACTGCCTTAAGGTTGGTGAGGATCCTATGCACCCTCAGATGCTATATTTCTAACCAGCAGTCAAAGTGTTAACCAATATTCTCATTAAAATTGTTTGATTGTGTATTTAAGTTATGAAATAAATACCAAAATGTTGAAAATCGAACAAAAATGCTATTTTTAATACAATTCGACACAGAAACTATTATTTTAGAGTTTGTATTACTTAATCCTATACGAGGAAACAAATATATGAAAAAACATGATGGTTAATTAAGGTGTAACATGAAAAGAACTAACGATTCAAAAGGCATTTTAACTTCAATTTCTAAAAAATATGGCTTAGCTGAATTTTTTAGCCCCTCATTTTAAACTTGACAATTTTGTTACAAAATTTATTACAATATGTTTGGTGGCTATCTGCCTATCGGAGGCGCCGTCCAATTTCCTTTGTAAAGAACTGTATGAACGAGACGAGCATTGTGAAAGTTTCTTTATGTACACATTCATGTGTGTATTGCAAGGTGTTTCTTAATTAGTAGGATATACCACCCTGATGAACTCATACTTAATCAGTTTGGAAACTGTTTGCGGATGCTTAGTCCAAATTTAAAATGAAATTAAGCTTTTAATTTAATTTTAGTTTCGGTTCAATGGCACAGAAGTGCAACTGAGGCGATACATTTGATTCTACACTCCCTCCACCCGTTAATATTTCAATCTTTTCTTCAAGACCGACCAAGCGGGAATTATGAAATAATCATGCACCAATTATTATTACACATTTAGCTAAATTTCAAAAAGTTTCCCTTAATTTCGCTAAGATTTATGTTGCTTTTCAGATTTATTAAATACATTTGAGTATTCATTAAATATGCCTGTCAACCTCTCTCTTCCACTAAATTATCTCTGATTATAACTGCAAATATTTAATTTCATAAATATTTAAAAATAAATTCGGATATCGGTTATTAAATAATTACAACTGATTATCACTCACTTATTGTCTCGGTTAGTGTAAAAAAGATTATTCTTTGTTGATTATCCTTTTAAATAACTTTCTTATGAAAAAAGTCGTTATCTTTTTGGGAAACATGATTTATATCAACAAAATATCTCTATCCTTTAGCGTTGTGAACCAAAATAGCCCTAATTGAGCGTCATTTTCTTTCCCACTTGAAGATCATGAGAGAATTAAAAAATTGCACTTCCAAAAATATATTTGAAATTGAAGAAACATATTTGAAACAAATAATAAATATGATAAAATTATCTCAAATCTTTTAGCAAAACTGAGTTAATTATATAAGCAAAGTCCTTAGGGTTGGAAATTTGAAAAGCAGAAAAAATATAAAGGAAATCCTGACTGAACAAGCCAATGAACTCATTGGAATTTGATATTAAAATTAATCCTTGTTCTCTCTAACCGTAATGACATTGGAGCATGACCGTTGTTTCTTTGATTGCTATTGTCTTGCTCATCAAAAGTAGTCAGAATGGTAAATTCAAGCAGTATTCATGGTGATTTTATATTTATTTAAATTATTTATCATATTTCCCTTTTGAAATACCTTCTCCCCACGATCACCTATTACAAGATTATCGCGTTCTCATAAACGTGTATTTCCTTTCTATCGGGCAGCGAAGTCTTTGAAGTTTATGCGATTTCACATAATAAAGTCAAACAGCATCTGCTCTCTGTCTTTGGCAATCTATTTAAGGTGGTAATCGGAATAGACTTTAAATAAGCGATCAACTCAAGAATTTGATAAGTTCAAAACAATCGATTTAACATTGATTTATTTAGCATTTATTGTGATAACATTTTACTTTAGCTTAAATAATCCAATGAAAATTCAGTTATAGAATGATTCTGCTGTTAGGTAAATTATTAATAACCAGCGAATAACTTCTATTCGGTCATTAGTAAATGAATTACTGTTATATGTAAACAATTGCGAGGGAAACACTCTGATGGTTCAAAAAGACAAATTGAATCAACGGCATTTAAAAGATCCTCTATCATTGTAGTTGCTCTTGGTTAACCATTTTTATAACTCTGATATATTAAGATCGTACTGACCAAGTACTAATGCTTGCATTTAAACAAAATGCCCTGAGTATCGTAGATATGATCTCACTCGTGAACTCAGTGCTCAAATGGTTGAAAATGAACTTCGAAAATAGCAGCAGTCTATTTTTGAATCCCAAATTAAGTGGTGTAATATAATTAAAACAGAGATTCAATTTTTTCAGCAAAAATGCAATCTGATTTCATTGCGCTACCAAATTACACATTCAGTTTCACAAATAAAATTACCTTTTATCACTTTTATTTATGAAATGGCAAACACTACTGCGCTTTAAATATAAGATATGGTTTTATCTACAACATTATCGCAGAAATTATAGTATACTTAAAAGTTGTACCTTCATAAAATATTTCCAGAGGCTTTACTTTGACTGGTGTATAATAATCTGATTTGTTAAAAATTTACGCACCACTCATATATGCTGATAGCTCATATAGCTAGTAGGGCTTTTTTCGCCACTCAGGTTCTGGAATCTTGATTATAATTTTCCATTCATTTCTAAAATCAGGCATGCTAACGGCACGGAAAATATTGTTGCTGCTTGGCTTTCCAAACCTAATGTCAACGCTGTGAAAATTACTGTTGATCTCCCGTCTCTGAACTACAGGAATGAAGTCACTAATTCTCCCTCTAACTCCAAGATATTCCATTAATGTTTACAGATCCAGGTCTGATCACTTTAATCTCAAACCTTCACACGTCAGATCTTTGAATCCCGTCGCTGCCAACAGAATGAAGCTTAATACATCTGTCTAATTTCAATTTTGGCCCATTCTTTGAGAAATATTTCATCATCTGCTTTCTCAGTTACTTCATTTCATATAGATTCCTGTTGTAAATAAGCTTGATCATACGATTTACACTTTGATATATGACACTAGCTGTTTCTTCATGCTGAACCAGACTAATCTTGACTGACATCAAGTTGAGTAAAACATTATCAATAACTCGAACAGTTTACCCCTACTAACCTACGTTGTACACCTCTCTTTAGCTCCTCAAAACCACAATTAAATAACCAATTTTCAATTTCCAACTAAATACGTGAACTTCATGAAAATAATATTTTAGTGGTTATTATGAGCTTCTGAATGATAACTGCTTGCCCTTTAAATTGTTGAGGTATTTTATCTTAATTATTGTGCAAAAATGCTCATTACCGCCTGCTAATAAAGTGCCTTTTTATAGAGCTCTTATCTTCTCTTACGGAAAAGGAAGGAAAGCTACTAAGCTAGCTAAAATGCCACTTGATACGATGCCTGACTCCTCTAAATCTTTTAAGTTACCTCATTAATACCGCTATAAAGTATTACCTAATTTAAGACGTAATTTAAGGCAAAAGGAATTATTGAAATATTTATGCAGAAATATTTCTCCTCGATGCAGTCCGGTAGCTCTATGCATTAATAGTTGATGGCAGATTGAGGTCACATCTGGTGGGAAAGCCTGACTAGTTCCGAGGCGTCCGCAAGAATTTTCAATAAATCAGATAATATTAGGGGTTTGAATGCCAACAGGTCCTACTATTTTGATCTTTATTTTGAAAAACCATTCGGTATCCTTCTTGTATATCCGACAAAATGGTATTTTTACACCAAAATGCTCCTAGAACGTTTTGCACAATGACAAGTGCTTGCTGTCGGCACCGATAGGTCAATTTTGAAATCCAAACAGCGCCGTTTCGTTTCAGCGATGAGTCCGATAAAGTTCAACAAATGAACCTGTATCCCTCAACGAAGCTTTTCAACTTATTTTGGAATAGGTCTTCTTTAACTCAGATTCACTCATACTGAACTTAGACAATCGGATGTGGAGGAGATTTGCACTTTTGAACACACTGATGTCATTAGCTTTATGGTCATTCGATTTAATGCTGCATGCGGATTTCAGTTATGATATGCAAACAGATACCGATAAAGCTTTGTGAATGAATATAAGGAGATGCAGAGACAGAAAATCAATCTGCCAGAAATAACGGGATCCAACGTGTAAATTTCCAAATATCTAAAATAGTAAACGTCTACAGAGCCAAAAACTAATCGCTGTACTCCAACTCAGCCTCAAAATATTAACCATAATCATGTTAATCTCTTAATGGCGGCCTTCCCATTACAATATCAAGAGTATCCAATAGCAGAAGATTGAAGTCTTTTGAGCATTGCAAACAGGCTTTTGTTAGGGGTGCTCTCTCACAGAGCCAAGGCATACGAAAAACTAACTCAGCGGATCCCTCTGGGAAATCCCGCTGTCCAGACCCGACGCAGAAGACTTCATCTTTGGTCCCTTACCGTAAACGAAACTAGAGAAAAATGTTGTGCAAAGTCCCAACCATGAGGGTCTTCAGTTTGATAGTATTGCCACGGCAAAAACAACTAACATTGTTAAATTTCGTCTTTAAAAGTGAAAAACTCAAAGACAAGGTATTTCGAGTGAAAGTAGCGAGGCACGAAGCCGCCACCTATAAGCAAATGGTTGTGGAATAAAAGACTAAGCTTTTACAATAGGAAAGGGATCAGCAAGAGCCAATGGTATCTAATATCGGTTATTTTAAGTCTATTAAGTTAGAAATGTGCTCAGGAGACCAGATATCAGAATGTCATCCTCGATGTTAGAAGTAGATTCGGTGCAATTCTCCTCAAAGGATACCTTAAAAAGGCAGCAGCTCATATTCTTTTCAACTGATTTAAGCAAATAAAAAGCCCCAATTCCACTGACTAAGTCTTCCTACGTTTTCCAAAGTTATACACGCACAGGAGTGCATCCATTTGTTTGAATAGTATAAAACAGACTATTTTTTACCCCCGAAGGAATATATTATTTTATATGAACGCTAACCGTCTGAAATTTTCAAACATCTAAAAGTTAATCCCGACTGAAATTCTCTCAAAAATCTCAAGGTAAGAAAATTTGGGGTAGGAAAAGGCATAAACCACAAATGAAACTACGTCGAATTCGGATTATATGGCTGAAATCTACCCACTGACCTTCCTTCCTTAAGTACCAAAAGTTTACTAGAAGCTATATACTATCCGTCAAAATCTCCAGTTAACTGTGAAATTTTCTCATATAGACTTTAAAATATAGCAAATTCGACGCGCAAAATAGTCACTATGTATTTGTATTTGTGACAGAATAGGCTAATGCTAATATATATAAAGCTGAGAACTTACTGAATTTTGCTTTCTCTTGCCATTACACAAACATGAACGGGATTATAAATGCATTATTTTGCAAATATATAGGCAGAACTCGAGGCCGCCAAATATCTGATGGTGTCGATTGCTCAATTGCTCGACTCACGCTCAAGAGGAATCTCTTTATTGTAGGAGTAACAGTTAAGGTAAAACCACAGTTCCTATATCAAGAATATAGAGTCGAGAGCGAAAGTGAATGCATTTAAGAAGAATGATTGAAATTCAAGAGATTTAGGAGTAACAACAACGAAAAATGAGACTAGAAATACAGAAGAACGAGAGAAAGAGCGCAAAGTACCGGATTGCATAAGGTAATAGAGTCGTCGCGAGAGTTGCGAGTAAAAGTCAACAATCAGTTTCCTGGAATTGCAATTTTGCTCTGTGGAAAGAGAATGCTTATTTGTGGTGATTACACCTAGTTTAAGTAAGTATAAAATGATGAAACGCTAAATAAAATTGAGGAATATTAAAGAGATTCCTTCATTATATTAGAACCAAAATATTCTCGTTTTACCATTTAATTTTACAAAGTTAATCATAACTTAAAATATTTTCATTAAAGAGTGAACTTGATTATATCAGATTGAAATAAGATTTGTTTAAGGAAGATAATACAATTTAATAAAACATTAATTAATTGGCTTTTTGGTTAACGTTTCATAGAAATGTAACTTTATTCTTATATATTTCTTTTAATTGAAAATAAGCCTCTTCTATGTTAGAAGACAAATAAACCGCGGCAAATTTATTCCTATTAAGGCGTAGTGTGCATTGTTGAAGGCATTTTGAGTGTCTATCATAAAACAAATATGTTCTCATGAATGGCTCTACTACCACACAAGAATCAAGGGTTTTACGTCTTATTTTATTAGCCAATTTATTCAAACAAATAAAGGCCTTTATTTATGAAATAGTTGATATATGTAGGCTTATAAAATAAGTAAATCACAAAATATATCTTTCATTTTATGTTCATCTGCCATTCATGCCAATATAGAACACGTATGTGAGCTTTAATCATGGAATGGTATCTAAGCAGGCACATTGACTCATTCGACATTCATCTTTTGTTATTAGAACCCTTGGTACTCTTCAAGGAAATCTGTAAGGGAAATAAAAGACTGTCATGAGCTTTTTTACCTTTGTGGATTTTTAAAACTAATTGAAGCTTCAATGCCCTTTTTCAAAACAGATACTAAGGAATCACTATGAAAGAAATCTAATCGCTTTAGTGTAGGCTTTTAAATTTGAAATCAAACTTTAAATATTATCGACGGAATTTGATATTCATGCTCTTTCTACCGTCGGATTATGTTCAATGTTTTCAGATCTTTCAAGTTTTAGTTCCTAAATCGCAGAATATCTAATGATTCATATATTCTGCATACGATGCTATCATATGCAAAGTATGTTTTTAATAAAGTTATCTCAAACATAGCATTTTAATTGATTTGGAGGGACGAAAACCACCTATTTACAGTTTGGGGGATGATTGACGACTGTAATTTAATTATCCATCAGTGTAATTCTTATTATTTCGTAATTGCAAAAAAAACGAACTCAGAGAAGAAACTTGAAGTTTATGCTACATATTAGGGTAATATATGCTGTCGTTGACAATTGATTTATCGATTAAAATAAATTTTGAAATTTTATATTGCCTTCTCATTTGATTAAGGAGTAAATGGAAGCGTTTCTGCATCATATTAATGAATAAATTTAAGGTTCTATGATTCAAAGTAGATAAAATTAGTTGATTTTAGTTTCATGTCAAAAAATAAATACAGTTTGGTTTATTTAAAAATTCATGGCAGTAATAAATTTGCTTGACTCTCACTATTTTGCTTTTAATCGAAATATTGCGGTGTCTACCCATCGAGTCAATCACATTTCAAATTCGGCTTTCTAATCAAATAAACCGAAATTAACTCCAATCTAATGATATCTACAACTAGATGAGGTGAATATAAATTTCTCCGTTATTTCAGTTTTGTTTGTTCCCCTCTAAATTCGGTGCCCTTCATTTGTTTGGTGGTTCATTGTGTTTAGATATTCAAATTTTAAAATCGGCCTCACTCGCCCATTGGTCAAAATATGGGTATTTTATCCATTTCCTAATTGGGACAAAGTAAGTATTTTTTTGTGGCTCCAACCACGTATTAGCACAAGAATATGCACAGCTTCAAAAGGTTGTTAATTCGAGAGATGACTTGGCATGTCTTCCAGACGTCTGAATTCACGTGAGCTTATTATGCTTTATGCAAACTCGTTTGTTTGCAACTTCTTACTCCAGAGTTTCGGCAAAGAGAAAGTTGTGATAGGATCATGCAGACAGGAGGGATGTTACTGTGGTGTCACTTACAAGGCCTTGTGCATACTCTTATGTAGAGTTGAATTTTATGTTTAATTTTTATCCTAACACTGCATATTTTAGTAAAAGGCTCTGAGCATAATTGAACAGCAAAATGATGTAGTAAAATGAGCTAACGTACCATTGTCAGCTTCCCCAGCTAACTACGACACCATATCTTGGTCTGATTTCAGTTTTAAAGATGCATAAATAGTGAATAATAACTAATTATTCATTCAATTATTATTTGTAAAATAAATATCATGAAAAGGACAAAAATGACACATGGCTAAGCCGGAATTTCATTTACATGTAAATTTAGTGAAGCAGTTTCTTAAACAGCTGGAAACTCGATCCTTCGCCCTCTTTTATCATTCAAAGAATTTAATTCTTAATTTCAGACAGTGCAGATAACGTGACCCAGTCATGTTCTTTGTCCTCTATCTCTATTTTTTGGCGGCAAATTTATTCAGTACGTGATTTCTCCTCCCCCTCCCCTTCCTCCGGCAGATACTGGTGCCTTCTCAATAATCTGACATTTTCCAACTATTTTTATGATGCAGAATTTTATATTTATAGAAGCAAGCCAACTCCCATAAAATGTTCATAATAAACTTTGACTTTCCATAACACGCTTATAGAAATGGAAATCTGGTTTTAATCATATCTTACAAAGTCAGATTTTATCCTGTTAGAAGTAATCTGAAGAATACCGTAAAGTTACCTACTCTGAAAACACAAGAAATATCGTACAGCGACCACTTTCACATTTGATTTATATCAAAGTGTACAGTTCTTTATTTTTCTTTGTTATTACATGTTTATTTTGACAGTCCCTTGTCTCTAGTTTTCTTTCAATTTTAAGATCGCATGTAGCATGTGAAATAGACAATAAAATGAATATCTTTCAATTTCTACTACGTTAGATGGAAAGTTCTGCTAGCCTTTATAGTCACCTTTTCTGTACCTCAGCGTATTTTGCAATTTCTATTTAGTTCTGAAGGTTGTTTTCAAGGAAACATTGTTACTTCATTTTGTTGAGCAGACTTGCGTTTGGAATATTCATATGAATATTTGCATCCGTAGCTCGTTAAAAGAAAAAGAGTAGTTACTTGGTCATTTTTTACGCTCATATTGCGTTTAACATGAAACTTTTCAAGTTAGCAGGACTCGTGAGCATTCCAGAAGTTAGTTGAAATGGGGAGTTTTTCTATCCCATTTGTACAACATATAGGTCATTCTAATGTTGCCCTCAATATAAAACAAAAACTGACGGCGTTCTGTATTTTTTTTCTGTCGTTCGGATTGCCTCCCCACTTCCTCATTTCAAGATAAAAATGTATGTTTATTAAATAAATTACTAAACCAATAATGATAGTTAAATAATATTAGAAAATTTAAATGCTAATGATAATTTATTGAACATGGCCTACTACTTAAATAAAAATTAAATGGTTTCCGGAAAAAATATGATAACTGTTAAATACAGTTAAATTAAAATTCAGTAGCTGAAAAATGAATTTCGAATTTACTTTTCAATGAATAATAAATAAATTGAAAAGTGCTTTACGGCAGGAAAACTTAAAATTACATATTCCAGTTGGAATTTGGAAGTAAATTAAAGGCCACTTTATTTTCTATTAATTCTCCCTTCATTTGAAATTCACATGCAATACATCTAAATCACCCAATCGGAAGGAATAAAATAATTGTTTTACTCTTTATAATGTATTATTAACGCTTTATTATTATCCACGGTAAAGCAAAAAGTAATCGTGGAGAACGTCTAAACAAAACGGTGACAGAAGTGATATAAATAATACCAGAAATTATTAGGGTTAAGTCGAAGGTCGAAGTCTTGATGAATCTGGACTCTGAAATTGTCAAATTGTCTGTATTTTACATTCATCGAGCCCGTTCTTCTTTATGGCTTGTCTATCATTATCTATCGCAAGGTGGATGATAGCACATTAAAGGCTGTTCAAGACATCTCGATGGATGATTCGGGGGATGTATTGCAGAAGAAAAATGAGCATTAAAGTGGCGGCAAAAAAGTTCCTCTGAGAAACTTCGCCGAACAATTGCAGAATTAAAGGCCTAACCTCTGGCCAAGTCTGCACAAATTAGTGATATGATCGCTGGCCTAGGTGGCTCGATTCAGACGTAAAACAAACATTTAGTGAAAAAGAGGGTGCGGACTGGATGTAGAATTCTAGTAGGAAATTTGGCCCGTGCCTTCTGGAACGTCAGCCACAGATAAAAGGTGCGAGAAAGAATGAAATTATCTACTAGAACGCTCGGTTTCACTGGCACTGTGGAAATGCTTACGCACAGACTACCACAGGAATGCAACATTTTCACAAACAGGTAAAAATTCTTACTGTTACAAGAGCTATGTAATAAGAAATAACGAAATCGTTTGAAAATATGCCACCTGGAAATAATTCAAGATATTAAACTTAGTAAATATTTAAATTAATTGAAACATATTTTCTTTAAAATTAAACTTCATTGTTTATTCTTAACAATATCAAAATAGAAGTAGTTAGTTAAGTTATAATTAGTTAAATATAACAGAAAATAATTTTAATGCTGTTATTGACACAGTTTTTCATTTCATTTTATTATTCTAAAACCTTATCCAAGTAGTATTTTCTCGTTAGGACTATGCCACATTCCGAATTTGGTATGTCTGGCTTCGACATTTATTAAACTAACAATTCTTTGAGTCCAGAGCGCGATTAATGCAACGGAGAGTCTAATCTGCTCTAATTTAAGGTTCAGCTAGTTCCGATTTAGGAAAAAAATGTGAGGTTGGGTTGAATATCCGTGGTAGTAAAACTTGCATTGCTACCTCCACTACCTGCAACTGATGGCAAGAAGATGCAAAAGGCTATAAGACCCTCAGTTCCATTGAATTAGTTAGTTCATGAACTCTAATTATTGTGGACACAAATTCATCCAGGAACCATGAGGTTTCGATGGTCTGACATCTTTATCAACTTAACTCGGTCTCTCATCCGTGTCATCAAACACTGTATTGTTTTATTTTTCCTCTTGTTCAGATGTTTTTTATTGTTATAACAAATCAAAATATTCCCGTTTTGATATATATAATTTAGGGACTCCAGAATATATCTCGCCTTAGGTGAAAGCAAAATTTCAAACCAGAATAAATGCGATCGAGGATAATTACGCGCTTAATTAGTACCCGAATTAAAAGATTAATAGATGCGTTCTTCAGGTGCACGAAGTAGTAGAATTTTTGTCTCTACTGACACACCGATTTAGGATTCATTTGATTGTTAATACTATTTGATTGCTCATAAAACACTAATGAGACCGACTGCGTTTCTTTGCAGAGTGCGAATGCATTCTTTTATTCTCTAATTATATCTTGAAATTAATTGATTGTATCTTTCTAGAAAAATATTCCTGTTAGTGCTCAAAATGCCTTTTTATCCTTTGAAAGTGTGATCAATTACAAATTTCAATAAATATTTTAAATAACATTATATATTACAAAAAATCCATATGATGCATACAGGATGTTTTTTCACGATTGATAGTAATATTACATTTTATATAGTATCTCAACCATTCAGGAGGGAGTCAAGTGATATATACACAAGATAGGGGAAAGAGTCGCTAATAAAGCGTAAATAAATATGGAAATCTGGGTGAAATAGAACCAGGAATCATAAAGGTGCCAAGGTGTCTCCATTAATATTGATTTTTGGTGTGAGCTGCAATTTTGAGGGTTGTCTCACACCTCTTCGTCCACAGAGTTCCAATCCTGGAAAATCATCCCGACTTCTACCTCGTTTTAGGAAGGGAATATTTTTTTTCAAAATTTTCAGCTTGTTCTCCCTCTGTGTGGCTTTGGAGGTAACGAAGGATTCGCCCCTTCGAGTATCCCTGCTCAAACGATGAGAGATGGCAGAATGATCATTTTCACTAACGAAACTATTCCGAGCGTTATCGTGATGTTTTGAATAGTTGCAGCAGCATAAACGTCCAAACATTCGAGCTACTTCCTCGCGGAAGTTCTTGCCAGTGCAAAAGTAGAGAACAAACCCCATGGCAAAGTGGGAAAGAGCAAATTTGTCACATACAATTTTGGCCTTTCGTATTTCCATTGCCGTGGCCACTGCAGGACTACTTTCAAACTAAAATATAAAAAATTATATTTTTATTCGAAAAAGTTGTAAATTGAAATTAACTTCCGAAAAACATTATATGTACATAATTTTTACCATCTTGGGTGTACACAGCGCACAGAGCTCTGCTAACCTAAAACTATTAGCTATCTCTTCTTGGCTGTATTAAAACTGTAAACTGATGAATTGCGAGTAAGAAAATTTTGCCTCCTCAACCGTTTGAAGAAAAAATGAAACGAAGTGTCAAGACCGATCTTTCGTGATCAAATAATACCTGTCAATAAGTATTGAACATTGCTGACGAGCATATGCTGCACTCTAGGGGACGTGTCGTGTTATTTAAATTTCGAAACGTGAACTGTTCATTTAGTAAATATTGTACACTCCGATTCCAAAGGTCAGTTAAAGTAAGATGCTTTGATACTATGACGTCGCTGTCAGTATTTTTATCATTCCCTTTACTTTATTATTCATCGGGTTTTTTAACCGATTTCACCTGCGTCTTACGGATAACAAATTGCACATTTTTTTAATACTGTGAATAACAATAGTTATAATAATAAAAAATGGCACAGTATTCTTTAGTAGAAAATTAACCAAAGCTTACTCAGGTGGCAAAATGCAAAATGTTTCAATTTAAATGTTCGTTCTATCTAAAATTTTTATGCTATTTTATAACTTCAACAGCTAGCTTATTTGTTCCACTTAAAGTCCCGAAGTTATTGCGATCTCCATAATAACACAGTAATAAATAATGGGAGAGTTGGAATGGCACTTTTGCTGCTACCCTTGAGTTGTTAAATGACAATCATATTTTTTCTCCAAAGATAATTGACAATTTCTTTGAATGAGATGCTTTAAATTTTAAGTGCTGCTACAGGTCCAGGAGATCATATGTCGCAACTGTGAAAGTTGTATTTATATGCAAAAATATTGGCACAATTATACAGTCCAAGAATCAAAGCATGAATAGTAATGCATACTTTGGTAATGAATTTCATATTTAATTTGCTCTTTTTGTAATTAGAATGTATTCTTAGTTATGTTATGAGGATACTCGCTTACTACTTTATATTCTGGAAAGTATTATGATTAAATATAACCCATCAAAGTCAAAAGAATTGTGAAAAAATTGTGCTGGATGGAACAATAGAGGAAGTGGGATGGTCGTTTGCAGAAAGACGTGTTGGGGAACAAATATCGTTACACATTGTGTGCATGTTTGCATTAGAAGTAAATAGTGCCAAAGATTGCTATCTATTCTACGTCCCAGAATAACAAAAACTTATTAGTAGCAATCAGGAAAGTGGTATTGTTGTGGCAATCTGTTTAGTTAAAGGCATGCTCATTACATGCATTTATTCCATTAACTGTACATAATTCTGGAAAGTTCCTGTAATTGGTTAATTTGATTAATAAAAACCAATTTTTCAACATTATTTCAAGGTTTTTCCGGTCATAATCGCTTTTCTTTTACTTAGTAAAAGAAAAATTTGTGTTAATGAATTGGGTTAGTGTATAATGCCGGAATTGAAGTGTTTTTAATAGTTAACACCCTATCATTGCTATGGTTCAATTGGTCAAAAAGACGGATTTTTATCCGCAACAGTGCCGTTGGAAGGACGTAGGTTTAAACTGTGCGTTACCAAAGTGTTAATGAAAGTTCAATGTTACAAAGCGGGCGGGATCAAAGTTGCCAGATTTTCGAATAAAGAGCAGCAAAGATTAATTTATGCGATTAATCTAAAAATGCCATTTAGAAACCCTTATATTATATGGTACGACTTACAATTAGTAAATTAACATCATTTTAATAAAAGTATATTTATTAAAATTCTTCTCCGCTTTTCTTGGAGCAAAAGAATGACTACCTTATTTAGACACAGGATTATTAATATTCCGGTAATGTTTGAAGTATTGTTTTGTTTCAGTCAAACAACATATCAGCTGCATCTGACAGAAATACTTTTGTGCCGCTCAGTAGTATTATGTGTACAAATGTTAGTTGAATGGGGAAATATTTTAGACCTGCCAATCGAAAGAGACGTAAAGGGACAATTTAAAAGGCATTTCAATGGACAGAAAAACACTAGGAAATATTGCTAGATGTAAACGTAAACCATGAAATTTGACATGGCTAAATTTTATAATGTAAAATAAGTAAAATTATTAAAATATGCAAAAGTGAGACTTGGGGAAACGGTGCCCCACGAAGTTGAAAAAGTATTTCCCATCTCAAATGTCTGAAAAGGTTATTAAAATTAGTTACAAAATTCACGAAATGATGAAACAATAAAAATGTACCCAGAATAGGTCAAACATGCCGAGGTGTACAATCAATAATACCTGATAAAATTATTAATAATGTATTTTATTATATAATAAATGTTATAAGTACAGAATTGTAGCAGTCAAAATATTTCTAAAGCATAATAAAACATTTGTATGAAAACAATCATTATTCTGCAATGGAATGCTTCACTTGTTTAAATCAAAAGTCCGCACTCGTATGCGAAAAGCAGATTGAAGTAATTAAGTAGTGCAATCGAAACTAAAATAAGCTTTTTTTCGAAATGAAGGTAATGAATGATTTGCAATTTTGCAGAAAGAAAGAGAGAAATAAAAGAAGTTAAAAACGTCTCTTATTTCACTCAAATGACTTAAATTATTTTTTTAAAATTTTGCTGATGTGGTTTTATTTTGCAATAAATCAGTGCATATTATAAATAAGATAAATAATGATGAAATATAAATTTATTTCCCCTCGATCTAGATTTTATTATTCCAACTCGTATTAGTGCCGAAATTAAGAAAGGAAATAAATTTATTGCAGTAACTTCCAACTTCTTGGAATTTTGCGGACATCTTGATCATTGTATGTGGCATTATTTGTTAATCACACGATTCTCAACGAATACGAAAGAGAAAATTAAAAGCTAATCTTAATTAATTACTGGGAAATTAGGAACTCAACTACTATAATATATTTAAGTGACCATTGTTATTTATATGCGTTAAGTTTATTTTTGGAAAATGTATTCTTGCAATCAACATATGACGAATCTATCATGAGGAAACTCTAACGATACAAGAAGATAAAATATCATTTGAATAGTAAAATCTATTGTTTATTTTGTCCAATAAACCTGATCGTGATCAATATTCTCAAGTAAAGATCGAAACATGATTTTACCGTGAATGGCTCAGAGTAGAGTGACAATTTCATGTCAATAAGTAGTCATGGTTGTTATTAATGAATCTCAATTTCAAGTTCAAGAATTCAAAGTTTTTTTCCAACAGGTTAGCTATATTTATAATTAAAGTCTGTAGTATCTCCATAGGTATTATTGATCATATCACTTCTTAGAAATAAAATAATGACATTTTTGGGCAACTAGTGGTTGTATTGAGAAGTAAATTACGTAGGCATAAAATTTCTTCATTTTGAGGAGATCTTAACTGACGTCATGCTCATGAAAGTATTTTAATGTGGTAGGCCGTTTTATGGACTCGGTGGAGACTAATAATACATTTAAATGGAAATTTTACAAAATTTCCAGATTGACTTATTATTAGTAAACCAAGAGGAGTCTATTACCGAAAAGTTATACTGATAATATCCAAAATCTTTACTTAAAAATAAAGTAGAATTAGTTTCTGACCTCAGCTCTCTAGCCAAATAAAACGTAGAGTTAATTGTTTATAGGCCTTTTTAATCGGACGTTACTTAAAATGTACAAAACCGCCTGGAGATACTACACCAACTCTAGAGAAACTAAAAGAGAAAAAAATTAAGTGTTAACCTTCTAGAGCTAATGTTTTCCGAGTGGGACATATTAAGTGAAACAGACCATTGTCGGATATCTAATTAATGAAATTCTTCAATGATTGTCGAGAGGGTAAATTTTTTATAGTCCGATTCTGATCGGACGCTGAGGCATTTTCAAAGGTAAGAGCTTTATAACTGACCTTGAAAATTTTCCCCGTTGACATTGTGAAGACATAATTTGCATCAATGGTCTTCCATAAACTTTCATGAGCTTATTATTACAGAATGCCTGTCAAATACCCGACACAGATTTCTTGCCTTAATCTATATCTCGCAGACAATCCCTGTTGTAAGGGAAGCATTTCAGGAGGCCATAATTTCTCAGAGCTTATTTGTGTTGACTCAGGTAAGGTCTTACTATCTTTACGACTCCATCAAGGTTGTATGCACTAAACTTGGTCTGGAATTTAGGCAACTGCATTTTTTATGGAAAGGAGTATTAGACAAGGATCCAAAGAGGATCTTATCTAACCTCATATTAAAAGAAACCTTTGCAGTCTGTGGGATTTGATAGTCAAACTCCTGAATTAAGCATGATTTTGAGTGATCATTGAAAAATTTGGAAAATTACTCATTCATATAACATTCTAAAAATCTTGTACATAAGTTTAAAATATTACTGATAAGTACGATATGAAAATGAAGTATTTACAAGACAGTTTATGTGTTTGCAAGTTCAGAGCTGGATCAATCATCTCTTGAATTAGATGAATACAAGGCCAATCGAGTAACCTAACTTGCATACTTTGGCTTTCCTATGGTTGATAAGCCCAATAGAGAGTTATTAATGGCCAGGCTTTTTCTAAGGCCGAGTGTGCTTTCGATTAAAGCCTGTACAAAGCTACCCTAAACATCCCCTAAATCATTTCCCTTACCGTACAGTGGATGAAAAAAACGAAGCATCTGTTTAAACCACATCTCGAAGGGCGATGGTAAGCCTATATAGTAGACGAAAAATAAATGCTAAAGTACTGGCGGAAAAGGTTTCTCCGAGAAACCCAGCGGCATAACTACAGAGGCAAAGGTTTAATCTCCGAATAAGTCTTCAAAGGAAAGACTATACAATTGCCAAGAAATCGCTGATTCCTCGATTAAATTATACTACCTCTGTATTATTATCAAAATAATGTCATTAAATTATATTGTTAATAGAGAAATTTCAAGATATTTATGAAAGCGATTTTTATTAATGTTAAATTATTTTATAACTCAAAGGCAATGGAAGTAAAACCAAATTGGCAGGACTTAATCCTTGAGGAATCAAAGGCGATATTTCGAAACACTTATATAACCCGAACCTGATATCTGCAGTCAAGTGGAAGCTTTTTGGGGTTATTTGGGGATAGAGTGAAGGCGGGGTTTGAAATATCGCCTGAGGTGAAATCACCCCAAAAAGACATAAAAGTGAATCCGCACACAAATGCGTGACAGATTGATTAAATTTATGGGTAGGTTGAGGTCAGCCTGAGGTTATCTCTTGGACTGAAATTGATACCAAAATTCTACGCGAATTCGATATAAATCCATCAAAATGGCTCAAGTTCCAGTAGAATTGCAATGTTATTGAATAATAGGAATAACTACAAAAAAATCAACCAGGTTCACGCATACCTCGCTTTGCATTTATTAAATTCTATAATCCTACTTTTGTTTCTGTTTTATAGCAAATAGGCGATGATTCAAATATTCGCCTGGTTTACCGCACTGACTGATATAAACTACAGTGATATATTAGCTGACAGATAGGTCATGTTGGCCCTATGCAAGTCAATTATGAACATCTTTTAGCGGGTTTCTCCATAACAGAGGCTCTAAGATCCCACCAATCAACATAATTAACGTTTGTTGAATAGGTGTTTCTTCAAAGAATTTGATAATTAATGGTAAACTAGACAGTACAAAGAATTGCTGCATTTAGAACTTAAAAGAACCAGAAGACTTAATCAACATGATTCAATGCATGTAAAGATTTATTTTTTATCTTTTGAATAAATACGAAGAGTTTCAGGTTGAGGAAAATGAAAAAAAATGCATATAGTTCTCAATTTCATTGATACAATTAACATTCTAAAATCCATCTTTTGATTGCGTTTCACAATGCAGTTTTATATGAAATTTTAATTGCAATCCCTATTTTCTAGTTACACTTGCAATATTAAAAATGCCAACATCCTGAATGATGCAACATCATTATTCAAATCGATTTCATATGCATAAAATCCCTCTTTCGGTAATTTCATAAAATAAATAATCACAGCTAATCAGTCGGTGGCGAGGGAATTGTTTCACTTTGAGGGTAAAACAATCTTAAGGACTCAACTGTCAATCAAACTGTTGCCGATGTAGAGATCCATACACGTAATACACTTCTAGAAATTCTTTTCAGAGGACCCATGTAAGCATTATTTTAAATAGAAGATTTCAACATTCGTGAATAAAGACTGATCTAAACAGCATATTTATAAATAAACATAAGAACTTACTTCGCCTTTTGGTAGTTTACTGTACGTATCGAGATTAAATTTCCCCGAATTGGACAAAGCATACATTAAACCGCCAAGAAGAGTAGCAAAAATGACGTAGAAACTGACAACGAGCAGCATAATCGTAGTGGACTTAAACTTCGGCGATGAAGTTTCACCCCCAAGGTTATCAAACTCAGTTTTTCGTATTTCTGAATTCCGCAGGATAGGGGTTGATGGAAGCCCTGATGGTGCAATCGAATTTCCATTAGACTTTCTCAATAGCCCTTTCATAGGTCGTGAAGTGCTAACATCTCCTATTGATCCATCTTTCCTATGCATTCCCCGAATCATCTTCTTGGCTTGAGCTCGCTGAATCTTTGCCATCTCATTTATAACGAGACAGTTGAAAACCAAGATCAAAAGTGGTACCACAAGGGAAAAGATGATCTCAAGAGCTGAGGTGAAATAAAGAATGACAATATCACTTCTTGCTTTACACCCAGATTCATCATTTGTCATTAGGTAAGCAAAGGGAAGGCATATCACCAATGTGATTAAAATTATTCCAATGCATATGCGAAGAGCTCGTTTCACGGAACATATTCGCGAGACCAAGAATGGCTGGCATATTGCCAACCATCTCTCCAGTGTGAACGCTAAGACGAATATAGGCGAGGCGTACTGAAAGGTGTTGCTTATTGTGGTCTCTGCTTCACAAGAACCACTAGTTCGCTGAAGAGGTACCTGCCATATAAGTGATATATCTCTTAATAAAACTATCACTAACACCACAGTATCATTGAGTGAAAGTGCAGCCAGATAAACGGCGGCTGAATTTCCATGGTACATCCGTTTGTTAGACCAAACCAGGAATGAAATAATGTTTCCAGGAAATCCGATGATCAGCAGGACCATTGTGAAGTATTTATCAAAGCTATAATAATAAGGAAAATAATAATTGTAAAAACTAGGTAGATCTCCAAAGCTATCTTCAATCGTTTTATCCGGATCAAATTCAATTTCTTTGGTGTAACAGCTGTGAATATTTATAAGCAGAAGAATAATCAAAAGGAAGATGATAAGTGAAAGCCGGCATCCGTAATTGAAAACCATATTAACATCAGGAAATCAGAATACGAGAGCGAAATAGTGATTTTATGGTCTAAGATGTTTACACTTTCGGCTTAAATATTGCCTAGACTGTTAAATCTAATTGGTGCAGAGAGGACTTTCGTGATTGGTTAATTCATTTAACTGGTTATTTAAACGTAGCAGTGATTGGCTCAGCTGTGAGGGATACACGCCAATGTATGTGCAGGGTCAAGAAACGATCTTCTTACCTCGACATTGTTGAGGTCACAAAAATCGTGCAATGTTAAATGAAGTTGTCTTTATTTTTCAAACGAAGTATATAATGCTTTAAATTTTATTTGGTACATTTATTTTTCATATGTCTATTTAAATTTTTATTAGAGAATCAACAACAACAGTTTGAGTAGAGAGTTGGTATTCTGGAGTCATCCCTATGATAAATTATCTTTAACCATTCCCTTTATTGGTGAAAATAAATTAGTGCGATTAGCCACTGAAATCACAGGATGTGCATTGATAGCTTTTGATCTCGTGACCTCTGACTTGGCAGACGTTCATAATAACCACGGCGACACTGGCGCACAAGAAGAATCAGTAACACCGATCAACTATTCAAAAAAATTGAACGATAACCTCCGCCTTCTATCTGGTATGGTAACTGATAATAATTCCATGGCGCTGACTCAAATAGCATTAATTACTCAAAATTTTTCTCCTTATGTTAATCATTAGTAAGGGATAACTGATGGCATAGGGATTACTGTTTCGTCTATACCCGGACTATCGAAATATCAGGAACGGAATGCATCAGGATTATCTCGTGTCATTGACATGGATGGTCGATTCGAACGCTTTGTCAGGCAGACGACAATGTGATTGCCAGGTCTCTCTTAGTGTTTTTGAAGTATTTGTGAGTGAAAGATAAACGAGCCATTTTCAATTAGAACACTCCCCACATCACTGGAAATTTTAGCAATCAATAGATGGAGTCATAATTGCAATCTAGTTATAAATTACTAATATGAAAATATCGGAACCGGACTATTGTATGCGCACCGTCATTTTCGAACCACATTTTTTCAAGTTTAATACTAGTTTGAAACCCCCATTTAATCATATTTTTTAAATTCATCATCTCATTGAAATGCCAAACTAATATCTGCGTTAAAATTAGCACTACAGTACTAAATACAATTGTTTTAAAGATCTTTAAGTGTCAAAGAAAGAAATCTTATGTAAGGGCAATTTGTGCATATACAAAATAAATTCGAATACGAAGCCCTCCCCACGTGTTGGGATTAATCGAATCATTCAAATATACGCCATTTTATAAAAAAGCAAACTTGAAATGCGGTTTAGTTGATGCTGTTTTGAATTTAACTGCTGAATCTCTCTGTCGTTCTGAAGTTAAAATAAACAACATACCCAATCATACAGTCATGTATAGTTTTAAATGCTAATTTTCAATTGCTATCAAGTGATTTAGAACCAACTTATGAAATAAGCCTTTACGAAGCAGTGTAAATATACATTTGGCTTAAAATGTTAAATATATAGTTATTGTTTGAAATAAGAGGTATTTAAAAGAACCGGCCAATGAGCACTGGACGAAATATGTAACTTGAATTTTGAAAGAAGAAGCAATGAATTGTCCGTTAAGTGAGCATCTTAGAACTCGGATATGAAAATCAAATGAAACAAATCTTTTGGGTTTCACTTTTCTATCCCCCTCTCTCATTCCTGATGGAACTTTACTTGTCCGATTTTAGCTGTCTTTCCGCAATCAAAGACTGTAGAAATTTTCCATTTTGCTATGGGTAATAATATAATAATTTTGATTATCTTTTTTATCAAACATTTTAATTATGTTGATTTAGAAACGGGGGATTTTATTCATTTGAATTATCATTCAATGTTAATTTGTGCTGATTATTCAAGCGGCCTGTTTTCCTTTTATTCATAATTGAAATGAAAGTTCCATATATCAGTGAAATTGTCAATAAAATTGATATTAATTAATAGTGCAGCATAATAAGTTAGCTTAATATGATGATATAATAGGAATTGAAACGTAATCGCCATATTGAACTCGGTTATGTTAAGATAATTATCGATATGTGGATTCAAATATATGGAAAGGACCGTCCATTTAGTCTATTAACTCATGAATAAGTTGTCAGAGTTTAATTGAGTCAAGTTGATCATCACGTACCGGTGTAATTGGCCTTTTTCGGACGATCAATTTACTTCTTTTAAAAAGGCATTGAGATGTTGCTCAAATTCATCAATTGGATTTTGCTTCGTTTGTGCCTGAATCTTGTTTATTAACTACCGAGAGAGTTTAAAATCAGGACACATGGAGTCGAGAGAGAAAGGAAAGTCAGACACACTTGCACATGTAGAGACGTGCATCTTTATCTCCGCATGTTTTGAATCCCCCTCTGTCCATGATTCAGGTTCGTCCTAGTTACAACTTCTGTTACTGCATTTTACCGATTGGTAGCTGATACGTATCAGCATCAAGTACAGTTGCATCAACTTCAATATTGCAATTGAAAACGGCATGAAGGAAAGAAGTAAAATTGTATCACTTCTCCTACAGCAGCGCATTCCTTTCAATGTTGTTCATCCTCCAGTTTACCTAAAGAGATGATTCATTTAATGTTATTCCACTATCTCTTCATCTTTACAATCAACGAATTCTCCTTCCTTAGCATTAGGAAATTGAATAATCAGCTTCCAGCAGAGTTTTTCCTTTTCAGGATTTGTTTAATTTATACTTAACTGTACGTATATAATACAATTCTAACATTTGAACAAAAACACAACCTAAGTGACTTACTCTTTCAATGTAAGTTATCTCCTCCATCTCATTCTGTTCATGCTTAAGGTCATTTTGATAGATTTTTCTATTACCTTGAAAGAAAATAAGTGTACACGAA
Source organism: Hymenolepis diminuta (assembly GCA_900708905.1). Lineage (NCBI taxonomy): Eukaryota > Metazoa > Platyhelminthes > Cestoda > Cyclophyllidea > Hymenolepididae > Hymenolepis > Hymenolepis diminuta. Next base: position 3,819,876 of record CAADRB010000004.1, on the reverse strand, counting down.
TGAGCCCATTTCTGTACCCTCCGAATATATCTTGCTTATCTAGTCTTTAGATAATATAAAGCTCATCAATTTGCCCATGAGGGTATTAATTTTGCCTACATATGCTAGTTTTTATAAAAAGACAGAGTGGAATCATATACGTACAAAGTTAAGTAGACCTGGAAACACTTAGTGGGTCAAGAGTACTTCGGATACCTCATTTAACCCTAATAACACTATACAAATTAATACAACTCAAAGTCAGGGAAAAGAAAAACTGGAAGGTAAGAAGATAAAACGTTTACTCAATGGGTTAAAAGTTTCAGGATATCTTTGGCGGGGAAGGAGTGGTTAGAGTTCTCGCATGCGAAATCAGGTTCAATGAGGAACGAGCGACGGCACTGATTAAGTCTTTCTAATAAAAGGGTTATAGAATACGAATTTCTCCTCTGGGAAGATGAACAGTGCCGATACTTTACTCAAGATGAGAGCTCGAAAAGATTTTTTAAATGGGCTTGGGAATTTTGTGAAGCAGCGAAAGTGCAAACGGCTTGTAATAAACCGGAAGAAAAGATACAATTTTGGTGAATTAATTAAGCAAGCGCGGAAAAAATGGTACGTGTAGAATGCTACATAATCATAGAACTGGAAATTTTGGGAGTTAGGTTATTATTTGATTTAAATATTTAATATCAACGAGAATTGTGATGAGTTTTATCAAGAAACTTCTATTGTAGTTCTTATATCTTAAAACTAGTATCGCCATATACAAATTGACCTAATAAAACAATATCCGATCATCTCTTTAAACTCCATTCTACTTTATCATAGACCCATTCATAACGGATTTGAGCAAAAGATCGGACCAAACTTCCAGTATTATCCGTTTGATTCCATGTCCCACATTTTAAGTCATATTCGAAAGAAAGTGAGAAGAAATTAGGAATCAAATAAATCCATTCCCGTAAACAAGAGTTACTGAGTCAGATAAATATAATGTAGCCATAACTTCTGAATTTCTTCCAGAGATTGTTGGCAGTCAACATGTATTATGAGTTGCTGATCATCACCAAATAGAATAAATGACCAAACCATTTATTTGGAATCATAACTCTCATGCCAAAATGTATTATGTATAGGGATGTAGCATTCTAGAGTCTCCCAATCGATAAACTCATTTTCTAATTAGTTAGTGACTTTGATCATTCCTTTTCGGGATGTCAGTCGATGATTTTCAGCCAGTGACCTAGACAGTGGTAGACGTCCTTCTTGACTTCCATACCATGTGCAAGTGTAAAAAGGTAAATAAATGTTCATCACTAATCGCATAGGAGTGATTAATGCATTCAATTGAAAAAAGGACATTTGCTGAAAATACTGCACAATGGATCCATAATATTATAAAAATTACGTAATAGGGATTACACAAATATGAGGATCCGATCTCACAAATGGTTGATCAGATGAATCATAAGTAAGCCATATTTTTCAAATCAAACAGGTTTTTAATGTTCTAGGCCATTGTATCTACTTAAATTAAAAGTGGGGGTATATTTTTCCTTCGTATCAGATGAAAAATAGCACTAGGCTTATTTTGTTAGCTCGAAGTTATAGAAAAAAGTCTTTCAAACGATAGTCAGGAGGCGATCTTGATGGGAAGGACCAATTAAATTTGAATTCGAAATGATAAAATTAATAAACAACAAATTTAATTTCATTTTTGCAGAACTCAGAAGAATCTCTGAATGTATGTAATTTTAAACATTTATATGTTTATTTCAACCAATCCTTAATTATTTTTGCAGAAAAATATTCTTACTCAAACTTTTTCAATTATTTTCAATATCAGTTTCAATTCTTATTAAAAAATTAGCACAAAGCCTAATTTAGTTTCGAAAATACTGTTCCCTTTAATTATAATATAGGTAATGCATTAATGAAATAAGATGAATCTCTTAAGAAATTTTTCTCTTTTTATAAATTTCCCTTATAAACTGTAGACAGCTAGTAATTGAAGACGTTAAGTTGATCTCTATACGAGGGTAAGAAAACAGAATGATTATCTACACATTAGTGTTATCAAAATTACTTACTCTCATCTTACATACGGAAATAGTTGTAGATATGAAGACGCAGGTGTAGAACACATTTCTTCTTTGTTATCCCCTACTGCGCCTAGAGAATTAAACGAAATGCTTCTATAGCATGAAACAGCTTTGTAAAAACAACAGAGAGCCGTCATCAACTATTTGATGATGCTATTATACACTCTGAGACTTCATTATTCAAGCTCTTATTTGAATCTTTAAAAACACTCTACCTCATATCAAACCATGATTCGCCTCATGACTATCATTCTAAAAATATCCGCCGTTTATCTCTAACTAGGATTAGAGATATTGATCCCATTCGCTAGAATCAAGGTCACACAATGATGCTTACCTCGGAATGGAGAATTCATATACGCAGCCTGTACCTGTGAGTGTCTATCATCCGTATTATTGATAAACAATTATAAATCCTTGACAGAGAGTCTAGACGAGACAAAGAGACAATAATGTCGTCACCCTGGCGGAAGTGTGACCTTCAGTAGTCAGTCAAATGGAATGACTTTAATAGATAAAAATTGTCAAGGTCATTGATCTGTTTCACTTAGGTTTATTAGCTCAGTGATGTCTGCAAAATGAATATAGGTTTTGAAAAATCGCATTTAATTTAGTTCCAAATAAATTTTGCCTTTTGGGAAAATAAGCAAATTTTTGAAAATATGAAATAATCAAATAAGATTCCACTTAAAGGTAACTTAAAAAACTTCAGAGTGTAAGAAATTGTCATTAAAATGCTGTGCGCCGGAAGCGGTCTACCAAGTCGGAGATCAATGCCCATTGTACACACTCAGCGGTGTTGGTAAACAACTATCGTGGTTAATTCTGATTAACAAGAGGGTTGTTAGAATACGAGTTCCTCGTAAAAGCGGCTTTAGGACACCTTTCCTTTACCCAAGTCAAGTTTTGTAAACACTTCTCCTAAGTGGATTGAGAAGTTCTTTTTTAGGTGTGATCAAGCATCCTTCTATACCACGTTGTTCAAATATAACCCTACTACGAGTAAACTGCACGAAATTTCTTCCCATCTGATTCTGCTTTACTTCAGAGAGAGGAAAACTAAAGGCAATTGAGTTTATTACAAATGATTATATAATTATTGGAAGAAAGCACATCCACAATTTATTTAAGTTGATACAAGTGGTGATATTATTTTTACCCAGAGAATTAGTTAATTAATAAATAATATATTCATCATGGATAAACATCAAAATAGTGAACAAATGAGCTGGGGAATGAAAGTAGTGAAGGAAAGTAAGAAACTCTGGATTATGGAGAACTTATCTCCTTTTACTTAAAGAACTGAGAACTTCAGTAAACTTGTTTTACAACCTGATTTACACAGGAATTTTACATTCAGCTGAATGATAGTCGTCGTTAGTGTGAACTTGGGATGACCTTAGGCAACAAACCTGTTCTTAGATTGGTACCCCGTCAATATCCAGGATTTGTTTCGTAAAATTCCTCGTGCCACTGTCTTGCCTTTTATCTAATTTGTTTGTAAAGGGCGAATTGCGATAAGCAAAAGGAACATTATATTAGACCAACTCCATGCTCTATACCCTTTCTCTCATCCGTGGAAACATCATATTTCCGATATTATACTCAATTCCGACTATGTATATTTTTCACTTCCATCTTTTTCACTAATTAACAGTTTTTGTCTGAAATACCTCTTTTTTATAAGCTGGTTAATTGAAGTCATCAATCGGATCAAATCATATTGAGTGTATCCATTTGTCCTCATATTGTGACAGAGCTTGAGGTGTAAACACTTGGCTCTAATATTTGCTCCATCTTCCCTTCCCTCTTGTTCACCTGGCGCCTGGTCGGTGTTGTCATCAAGAGTATTTTTATTTCACCTAATTTGATGCCGCTCCACAGTGAAATTCTCTGGAAGTATCCAGTATTATTTAAGTAATATCAAAATTCTATGACGATTTGCTACGGAATTGTAAAACACGGCTTTGGGTTTTTAACTTTATTTGATCATAATAATCAGCAAAATTTTATTTCTAAAACATGAGATGGACAGGAAGACTCACAGCTACCAATGCATCATCAGATAAAGGGAAAGAGATTTAAAACGTAAAAATTTTTTGAGATCACAAAATATCCAGTCATAGATCATCTGTTTTGTCTTGAATTCGTTAACTGCCGTTGGTCTACAGGTGTTCATTCATGTGCCATCTTCTACAAGTACATCTAATTCGCTTGACAGTACAGTCTGTTGTTCTACAAGTATGTTTGATTAGGCGACATGACAATTCAAGCCTCATATCTACAGAGTTATTACTATTACAGGAATATTTTATTTTCCAAGGCAAGACAAATACGGTTAACTAGTAGATGTTGTCAAATCATTAGATAACTGTCTTTTAGGTCATCAAGACTTTATCATTAATCTGATTTAAATGTTGAAAATGCAGATACTTTATTTATTTATTTATTAGACTATTCTAAATCTTTCGCTAAATAGCATATTGTAGGAGTAGCCACTAGGGTTGACAGTTAATAACAATCGACAATTCGAAAAGTAGAACACCAGAATTGTGTAGACCAAAGTTTTATTGAGCTAACTACGATGAAGATTCTAGAGATTATGAGAGAAAGAGAGGGAAAGAAAGACGTAAGGGCCGGTAACCGTTTGGTTGGTAAACTCTCAAGATTGCATAAAACGGGTTTTTAGATCGTTCCAAAGAAAAGGGTAGTAGTAAACAGAAGGAATGATTTTGGACATCGCTGCAGGTGAAATTGAGGTCACCACAGGGTTAAGTAGCGCTCATTCGAGGTCTACTTAATTAACTAATTCCACTAATTAAAATAAACCACTTGAGGACACAAGATGTTGGTAGGGTAACTTGGGGTCAACGCAGACTTGTCACTGTGATGACTAGATAAGTTATGCCACAGAGCCTAGTAATGACTTAGATAAAAATTCAGAATTCATTTTAGTAATTTATCCTTCGACATTTATGACTACTTAAACTCTGTTGAATTAAGACAGTTCCCAGATGATCTACCTTGGCATATTTTACAAAATTTTATCAATTAACGAACAGCTCTTTGATATATTTTCATAGAAAATGCTCCTTTTTGCAAAATATTTCAATAATCCTAGTGAATTTAAGCTGTCTGCAAGGTGAAAATTATTAAGTAATTTCAAATAATACATTTGTATGATTCTCAAACATGAACATTCTCTGTCATTTAGTGTTTCCGAGTAAAGCAAAAATACGCTTATTTTTTGGTTAAATTTTCAAAGTTTAGCTCTGCAATTGCTATAAGCCCTCTGAAGAGGGTTTCAATTAATTTTAACTTACCGAAAAGTCAACATTAAAAAATGAGTAAATTCATAACGCTTGACTATATATAAATTAGGGAGATTGTAGTGTTAAGCCTTGTAGTTATGAAACTACAGACCAAAACAGTCTTGAGTGGTTGGAGACAAATTGAGAAAACTTCTCAATAACATTCTCGACAATGACTTTTCACAAAAGGGGATTGTATTCATAAGTGCTCTCCTGGTCACATATTTCATTTCATAGAGGAAGAATGAGTACATCTGGAATAACACAAATCCAGTCGACCCAACAGTAACAAAGCAGTAATCTACTTGATAAAACTGCTAAGTTTTAAATGCCAGTTTATACCTTCAGGAGGAATGCTTTAGGCACATACTACCGTGGCAACAAAACTTTATTTCAGAATATTTAGCTACATTCAGCGATACATGTTGCTACATTTCAGAAAATTCAAAATAAATGTGCTTTTTGTAGATTATTGGAAACGTATTATGTAAGCTTATTTCATCGAAAAAAATTAGCTTATTTAAGATTTGAACGAAGTAAATAATATCAACAATGTGAACAGGTGATAACATAAACAAAATAAAGTGAGCTGAAATTACTCAATAAATATGTATTTCCCAAACTCTTTTCAATTAGCGTATTTAGTTAATCTAGAACTATTGATTTCGTATTTAACACCTAATTTCGAAGTTCGTCGTTCCATTTCGATGCCCTAGCCTTCTTCTTTATAATTTTCTAGGTTGAAATTTGTGATTAAATTTACGCCAAGGGTTCAAAGACTTCATTCTTACGACTTCATCACACGTCTGTAAATTTCAAATTGATCACTTTTCCTGAATTAACATTTTCGCCATGATTAATGAACGTAAACATTTGTTAGCACCCGACTGGAATCTCAATGATTTGCAAATGCTCGTGAGGACCCTACTGGGAACTAAATGGACCATAAACATTTGTGTGTACACCTGGTTGTCACTTCTATCAACCTATGTAAACATTTTGCAAATACAAGCATCGTTCGATAACTCCATAGCCACAGAAATACATCGCCTTCTCTCTGGCCCTCTTCCCATAAACACTGCTCACTACTGTTCTGCCTTCTCCCTTTAGAAGATAGAAGGTATAGCCTGCGGAATCGACAGAAAACGCCGGATACCTTGTCCGCTACCACATATTTTATCTGTCCGTCACAGAATTAAGTGACTTTACAGCAAATTTTAATCCTTCTAAAATAACTTATATGGCGAAAAATTCTCACCTAAGTAATCCATTTCCTTATGAATTCTAACCTAAAAATATATGTAAAGAGAATTGAGAAGAAATCATACGAAATCTTTCCATCCAAATATTTCTTACGGTTATATTAATATTTAGATAAGAAGAGATATATCAAAATGCATAAAACTTGACGAATACAAAGTTCAGATGAAATAGGGTTCTTTATTTTACGTCACTTATATCTGTGACCCCCATCCCCTTTGGATGCAAACTTAAACAATTACAACTAGCGGCTCAGGTATTTTAACTGCAAAGCAATTTGTTAATTTGAAAAGGATAGGAATAAAAGTCTTTTGTGTGAAATTGATGGTTGAAGGCCAATCCACCGCTGAACAGAGGACCGTTATGCTCAGACTGTCAAAATATCGTGAGAAGAGTGCACCCGTATACCAATTAAACCATCCCGAGACGGAGCATGGACTGTGCGGCCTTGAGCCATGCCTATCAGTGTTACCTCGGTCGCAAAGTCAAACTTGTCAAAATATCCCCAAAGTGAGGGCTTATATACTAGTTACGTATATTTATGGCGCATAACAATAATTTATGCTTGTAGTCGTGATAGTTTTCAGTCACATAGAAAGATCTTTCAAAACAAAGACAGAAATTTAACCTTTGACGTGCACTAGCCAATCCTGCATTTCTCCTTATCACAAATGAAAATGAACGTTATTTTGCAGACGAATACTTATTTACTTTATAAAAGCACTGAAGAAGCCAACTTTATTCAAAATCATCCCCGAAATATATTGTAGTTAGATTATTCTTTTCAGTTCATACCTCAGCCTAGCATCTTCATTCTGGTCTCTTTTGTCCCTTCAAACAGCAAATTTTTCTATTTGTTCTATTTTTAGCTATTTAGAGTGCAAAATTTTAAAATTTTGCCAAGACAATGGTAAAAGAAAGCATGGTCTCCTTGAATTTAGCATATGGACTTTTAAGTTTGAACTTCTAGTCTTTTTCTAAAAGTCATGTCATTTTTGCTTCAAAAGCAGGGTTAGCTTAATGATCTTGTAACCAGATTTGTATATAATGGCTCAAGTGGTTTAAAACCTCAAAGGTACTCAGAAATTTGCTTTCTAATTTTATTGCCGTTCCCATGAAAAAGTAGACATTTTGAAACATAGAGTGGTGACTTTAAGGTCTGGCAATAGCTGATTAAGTTTGATTATCTAAAAACGCTTAATTTAACCACTTATGGGGGATTGGGAGCTTAAAAGCTACTCTATAAAAGTCTGTTTTCATTTGTAGTCATCGCAGAAAATTAGATATAATCGGCATGAGTCTGCAAATGAGTGTTTTTAGTTCCTCACGCGGTATTCATTTGAAACAAAGTATAGACTTAAATTTGCGAGTTTGATGACCTTACTTGCTGCTAAACCATCGAAATTGTTGAGAACATGAGAGATTCAAGTAAAGTTTATAAGATTAGCTATTACTATCAAATAGATTGAAGGTATCTCTCTAGAAATGGTTTCCCAACCATTCAAATACCTTTTTTTTTATAAATTTGCAAGCAAAGTCGACGCGCTCCTTATCCACGTCACTTTAAACATCAATCACATCTTCTTTTTCCATAATCCCTTGTCTGAAAGGGACACTAGAAACGGGGCGGGCAATGGAGATAGGGGTAATAGGAACAGTAAAGACTTCTCTTAACTATCACAAGATATTTAGTTGTCTTGACATGTTTTTCCAATAGTACGATGCTGATTCATATGACCTTCAACAAAATAGGATTAAACCGATATTCAGAGTAGTCAAACCTAGATTGTCGATCGTTTTCCCCGTTGTTGATTATGCATCTTGTAATATTATGCCCAAGATACCACAAATGAGAGGAAAGTGACATGGAAAATCGAGGTTAAAGAAAGAAGATTGTCCGGGCCTTTTCGATTTAACACAGAACATGTTCTGAATGTTTTAAGACTCAGAAAAGTTTGATTAAGGCATTATTTATTTCATCCCCCAAAGAAAAGGGAAAATATTTCGAAATATTTAGTCACAATATTTAAACTCAAATATCGAAGAGGGTAAATGGGTGAAAGTGGGTAAAAAAACGGAATCTGAATCAGGAAATCAAAATCTCGAACTCATTTGCCTTTGAGACTTTTCAGATTGGCAAGATTTTTATTAAAATTAAATCTCATCATTTGTCTCGCCAGTCGCTTGGCAAGTATCAACCAGAGAATCCCCATGAAAATGCTCCGACTTCAGCTCAACTTCCGCATATTTCCTAGCTTTATATTTATTCCAAAAAACAGGTTCGTCTTTACATAAATCTGTGCGATTCTCATAGATCTTCATGTGTTAAATGAATTTCGTAAGCCGTATATGTGGCACCGGAGGCCATAAAATGAAAGACCTGGGAACTAAAACGGATCATGCATATTACGAGGAGTTCAAGTTTGGATTGCCTACGTGTCGGTTTAATTTACATCTGAATTAATTAAGTATGTTCAAAACATTGCTAGATTAACAGATATTTTTATCTGGAGGCTAAAAAGTCACTCATGATACGGCGATTTACACTCATTAGTCGAACTAAAGACGCTAAGATTCTTGTCACTTTCATTGGTTTTAATAACTGGACAAGAATGTTAAGAACGGTTTACTCATGGTCTTTACATTTCTTTGAGATGCAGGGGAAACTGAAATCCTTTGAGTAATTTGTTAGGAGCTGAAGTACAAACCGAAGCATCTCAAAACGCATCATTTACTCTGAATTCTGTGCGCAAAAGCCTACAACATCAAACATTACCTCGTGATTTTTAACTACCCAGTGAAAGTACATTATCTTGTTTGAACTCAGTTATTCTGCATTTCTCCAACACGCTCTCTCTTCCAAAGTACACTTTCATTTATCCTCTTACAAAAATGAAGTGAAATACGTTCAACGAGATGTCGTTTCACTATTTGAAACATTTTGTGCTGTCTGTATTGCACTTTCTCGCTTTACTCGTAAGTGAAAGGCTCAAACAGCCTCAATGGTGTCGATCTCTAACCTATCTGTTACAAACCGATCAGTAAAATTGCCCGAAATTCAATTTTTAATGTTATTTAAATATGGAAAAAAGGCGGTATATGAAATTCTAGGGCATGGAAAGGTTTTAAACGGGTTGAGAGAAATTAAAGGACACTATCACCAAGTGTTACTCCGATTCTAATGAATGAGATCGATGCGTCAGTTGGTGATGAAATGTTTTTAGTGGCAGATGTGAATTAATATTTAACGAAAGCGTTTTGTTAATAAGACTAAGACCATTAAGCCTTTTAATTGAAAAAAATTTGATCTGATTGGGGTTGGACTATAAGAAAAACTGGAAGATCTTGGTCAGGAGAATGTTATGAAGGAGCAATAGATCTTTAGTCCCATATCTGTATGTGGCAACGGTTGAAACTTATGTAATGATCAAGGAGCAGCTTAATAATGTATACACACCTATTAGCCGTAGGGAACGCTAATCATGTGACTCATGGAATGCCCAACAACACATCTTCACCTCTGATAATTCCCAGCAAGCCATTCAGAGTGAAAGACATATATATATTTCGACAATTAGACAATCATTTCGCAAATATTTTCCCTTGCCATCATATTTCTGCTTCTTTTGTTTCGCATCAACAATGCGAATGTGGTAATTCAGACACGTAATTCATCGCTTATCCTACGTGCGGTGGTGTGGAATTCAATCAAGCACGTACATTGTGCGGTTAGAATTAGCCTAAATCCTAAGATGTTTCCATTGCCGGTAACTGCTAGTTAATTTGGTAATAAAAAGGGTAAATTGCGATAGAGTAAAATGATAAAGTCGAAAGTATACGCCGATCACTTAAATGCTGAATGTCTGTAATTCATAAATCAGCCTTATAAACTGTGATTAAATAGACATCTGAAATCGTAAATACCTGTTTGCTATAATCTGAATATCAAATGTCAAGTTATGAATGGCTTGACATGTATCATAGAAATACTGCTATTAAAGTTAAACATTTCATGACAGTTAAAATGTTTAAGCTTTAATTTCTGGAGAGTCCAAGGGGGAATAGAAAAGAGGCTTTAAAACCTTAAATTTGTGGTGAAATAAAATTATGTATTTTTATGATTTTTAAGGGAAATGTCAAATTTTGTCGCAAACGTCATAATTTAGATAGGTCTATTCTTGTTTGTATTTCCGTTACAAAATAAATGTGATCTCAGTCATATGCAAAACGGAGAAATTAAATATCAGTGCAAATATTTCGACTTCTCTAGATCGGATAAGGGAGTATTTTCATGGCTTTTTCAGAGAAGAAATATATAATCTTAAAAATAGGTCATGTCTTAGTAAAACAAAATCTCTTTTAAAAATGTGTTAGTTGAATTATGTACTGAAGTGAGGTTCTATTACTCAAAGTAAAAAGATAGAAAGTTGCGACTCATTCTCATCTGCGCTGACTTTCTTGATTTTTGTTGACCAGTCTAGGCTAGGCTAGGTTAATTAGTTCAATATATCGCAAAGTATGCCACCTCTATGCTGTTGCAATACTGGGAGGTCCCGTTTCTACTGCAATCATATATCTGCCCACTAGATGCCATTAGACTACCGATTGACTCAGTATATAGAGAGAAGGTTGAGGCAGAATGTTGTTAACTCAAGACATTTTATTAAGCAAATGAGGGTATTATGCCGTTGACGTTGTAAGATCAAAACACCGCCGTACTGAAAACAATTTTACCTCTAAATAACTGTCAAGGTATCGATAAGGCTGGTGGGCGACTTAGAAACAACCTACTGAAATTGCTTATCCAGGGACAAAACGTAAACAATTCAGCTACGGTCTTTCATTTTTGACTTTTTATCACAATGCGTGAGATATGAAAATGAATGGCACAGTACATTCG